>JAXQQM020058610.1:0-429902 GCA_034641835.2 Pinus albicaulis | reverse complement strand
TTGATCCTCTCTATATGGATGGTCGCGCCCATACCGTGGATCTATTTCATATGATCCCTTTATTTGGATGGTTGCATCCATGCCGAGGATCCATTCACATGATCCTTTTCTTGATGGATAACTGTGCCTATACCATGGATTCATGCATTTTCAATAGATATTTTAGTAATGTATATGTATCTATGCTTAATTTGCAGGTCTCTCGACAGCAGCGTCTAGTTCCTTGCATGTACTTGTAAAGCATTTTACCCCTCACTCATATTTGGACTTCATACTTTAGGGGGCATCTGTTACACAGTAATTTGTCACTATCCCTACAATCCCCATCTCGCACATTGGAGGGTCATTTTTGTGGCTAATTAGAAGTGGCATGCCTTGAAAATACCATCAATGCATCCCTTGCATGGAGGACAACATTCCCACTATTGACCATTTCCTGAGCAGACCATTAAAAATGCCTGTTTTTGCCTTGGCGCAAGTAGCCAGTTACACTCCCGCAACGAGCTGGAAAATTAACACTGAGCCTACACCAATTGGTGCTATGTCCTAGTTAAGCGCCTGCGCCAATCTGTTTATGGAAATTTTTTTAAAAATAGAGGCGAAGTTTCGATCACAACAATTTCGTGGATGAGTCATAGGGAGTGGTTCGACTGAATAACCACAGCCTCCCTCCTTTGGCTTCTTTTTTCCACCTTATGGGGAAACCTCCCAAGGGATAAGGCCTCCATTCCACTATTGTAGGATCCCAACCTCCTCCTCTCCTCTATAAATATAGCCATCTTCCATTGATGTGCTAGTTGAACACATAGCTAAAAAAGTCAGCATAGAGAAGAAGCAATCATAGCTTCGGGAGAATAGTGCAGAGTGTGATTGTTTTTGTGTGTTGAGAACATAGTGAGATATTGGACCTTTGTTCATGAGGGTGTGACAAAAATGTTTGGATACAGACCTGCCAAATGAGAGTTTCAACATCAAGGCTTGGTTGTAAACTCCCCTTGTCTTTATCATAATAAAATGCATCTGATGTTTATCTTCCATTCTTGTTTACATCTATAATGAGATTTCTAGCATTCCTTGATCAATTAGATAGGTTGTAATTTTTCTATGTTTATCGAGGTGTTACACTTGTCGTGTTGTCTTGACTGTCTATATAGGTAATCGAACATTGATCGCAGCGTGTATCGAGCTGGAGAAGTGTGATAGATCAAGTAGTTTCGATGGAAGATGACAACATAGCATTAGAACGAGGTAGGTCATCTTCCTAGCTCTGAATTTCATTTACAATCTAGGAAGGTAGATGTTAGTATGTTCCCATAGTTGCTAGACCCACCCTAGGGCTAGAGGGATCGCCTCTATCTGTAGAGGGGATTTACCTAGACAGCAAAGGTTAACATGACTAAACCTATAACCTTAACCTTAACCGTTACCCTTAACCCTAACCTTACCCTTACCCTTAACGTTAACGTGAGGTTAATATTATGGTTAAGGTTAAGGTTAATGATAATTTAAGGTTAAGGGTAAGGCTAAGGTTAAGATTATGGGTTTAGTAAAGTTAAGGTTAAGGTTAAGGGTTTGGTCAAGGTTAGGGTTAGGTTATACTGAAGGTCAAGGTTAAGGTTAAGGCTAAGGTTAAGGTTATAGGAAAGGTTAAGGTTAAGGTTAGGTAAAGGTTAAGGTGAGATTAAGGTTAGGTTAAGGTCAACATTGACCTTGACATTAACCTTAACCTTAACCTTACCCTTAACCTAACCTTAACCTTAAGGTTAAGGTTAAGGTTAGGTTAAGGTTAAGGGTGAAGGTTAAGGGTAAGGTTAAGTTTAAGGTTAGGTTAAGGTTAAGGATGAAGGTTAAGGGTAAGGTTAAGGTTAAGGCTACAGGTTTAGTAAGGTTAAGGTTAACGTTAAGGGTTTGGTTAAGGTTAGGTTATAGTTAAGGTTAAGGTTAAGGTTAAAGTTAAGGATAGGGTTAAGGTTAGGGGAAGGTTAAGGTTACATTTAAGGTTAAGGTTAAGGTTAAGGTTAAAGTTAAGGTTAAGGTTAAGGTAATAGTTAAGGTCAAGGTTAGGTTAAGGTTAAGGTTTGGTCAAGGTTAGGGTTAGTTTATAGTTAACCTTAACCTTAATCTTAACCCTAACATTAACCTTAACCTTAGGGTTATGTTATAGTTAACGTTAAGGTTACAGGTTTAGTCAGGTTAAGGTTAAGGTTAAGGTTAAGGGTTTGTTCAAGTTTAAGGTTAAGGTTAAGGTTAAGGTTAAGATAAGGGTAAGGGTAAGGTTAAGGTTAAGGTTACATTAAGGGTTTGGTTAGGGTAAGGTTAGGGTTAGGTTATAGTTAGGGTTACGAGTTTAGTAAAGTTAGGGTTAAGGTTAAGGGTAAAGTCAAGGTTAAGATTAGGTTAAGGTTAGGGTTAGGGTTAAGGTTTATATTTAGGTTAGGGGAAGGTTAAGGTAAGGTTAAGGCTACGGTTAGGTTAAAGTTAAGGTTAGGTTAATTTAAGGTTAAAGTTAAGGTTAAGGTTAGGTTAAGGGTAAAGTTAAGATTAAGGTTAACGTTAAGGTTAAGGTTAGGTTAAGGTTAAGGTTACGGTTAAGGTTAAGGTTAGGCTATAGTTAGCTTGTGTTAAGAATAAATTTAAGGTTAAGGTTAAGGTTAAGGTTATGGTTAAGGTTAGGGTAAGGTTAAAGGTTACGGTTAAGGTTACGGCTTTAGTTAGGTTAAGGTTAAGGTTACAGGTTTAGTCAAGTTAAGGTTAAGGTTAGGTAAACGTTAAGGTTATGGGAACGTTAAGGTTAAAGTTAGGTTATGGTTAAGGGTAAAGTCAAGGTTAAGGTTAGGGTTAGGCTATAGTTAAGGTCAAGTTAAGTTTAGGTTAAGGTTAAGGGTAAAGGTTAAGGTTATAGGTCTTAATCTTAACTTTACTCTTAACCTATCCTTAACCTTAACATTAACCTTAACCTGACTAAACCCATAACCTTAACCTTAACCTAACCTTAACCTTGACCTTAACTATAACCTAACCCTAACCTTGACCAAACCTTAACCTTAACTTAACCTTATCCTTAACCTTAACCTTCTGATAACCTTAACCTTAACCTTGACCTTAACTATAACCTAATCCTAACCTTGACCAAACCCTTAACATTAACCTTAAGGTTATAGCTAAGATAAGGATATGGTTATGTTATAGTTAAGGTTTATGTTAGGTTAAGTTAAGGTTAAGGTTATGGTTATGGTTAAGGGTAAATTCAAGGTTAAGGTTAAGTTAAGGTTAAGGTTAGGTTAAGGTTAAGATAAGGTTAATGTTAAGGTTAGGTAAAGGTTAAGGTTAGGGTTAATGTTAGGGTACAGTTAGGGTTAGTTTATAGTTAAGGTTAAGGTTAAGGTTAAGGGTGAGATTAACGTTAAGATTATGTTTAAGGTTTGGTCAAGGCTAGGGTTAGGTTATAGTTAAGGTCAAGGTTAAGTTTAGGTTAAGGGTAAAGACAAGGTTAAGGGTAAGGTTAGGTTAAGGGTAAAGTCAAGGTTAAGGTTAAGGGTAAGTTTAAGGTTAAGGTTAGGGTAAGGTTAAGGCTAAAGTTAAGGTTAAGGTCAAGGTTAAGGGTAAATTTAAGGTTAAGGTTACGGTTAAGGGTAAGCTTAAGGTTAAGGTTATGGTCAATGTTAGGTTAAGTTTTAGGTTAAGGTTAAGGTTAGGGGAAGGTTAAGGTTAAGGTTTTGGTAAGGGTTGGGGTTAAGATTAAGGTTAAGGTTAATATTAACTATAACCTAAACCTAACCTTGTCCAAACCCTTAAGGTTAAGGTCAAGGTTAAGGTTAAGTTTAAGGGTAAGGTTAACGTTAATGTTAAGGGTTTGGTTAAGGTTAGGTTAGTTCTAAGGTTAAGGTTAAGGGTTTGGTCAAGGTTAGGGTTTGGGGTAAGATTAGGGTAAGGTTAGGATTAAGGTTAGGGGAAGGTTAAGGTTAAAGTTAGGTTAAGAAAAGGCTTAGGCTAAGGTAAGGTTAAGGTTAAGGTTATGGGTTTAGGCAGGTTAAGGTTAAGGTTAAGGGTTTGGTATGGGTTAGGGTTAGGTTATAATTAAGGTTAAGGTTAGGTTAAGGGTAAAGTTAAGGTTAATGGTTTGGTCAAGGTTAGGGGTAAGTTATAATTAAGGTTAAGGTTAAGGTTAGGGTAAAGGTTCGGGTTAAGGTTAAGGTTAAGAATTTGGTGAAGGATAAGGTTATGGTTAATTTTAAGGTTAATCTTAAGGTTAAGGTTAAGGGTGTAAGTTAAGGTTAAGGGTTACGCTTAAGTGTTGTGAAACCAGCTCCAAAAAGAGAATAAAGGAGATATCAACGCCTTATAAATAAGCCACTTCGAGGGGGCAACCTTCAATACATTACATGAATGAAAAATTCTTGGATGATACAATTTACAAAACCTCCTTTCTATATATAGGAGTCCATGGGGCCATAATGTAATCCTAGTGGGCCACAATGTAATCCTAGCCGACCTAACAATAATAATTTAAGGGCACAATAATAAAAAAATGAGGGTTACAAGGGTACAATAATAACAATAAGGGGGTTACACTAATAACAATAAGGGACTATACTAGTAATATAGGGACCTAACATGCCCCTCTCCTTCAAAAAAGTGTTGTCCTCAACGCTTGAGTAGCTCTGGGTGCTTCTGTATAAAATTCTCATCCTCCCATGTAGAATCTTCGGTGGGTAAGTTCTTCCACTTGATGAGATACTCTGAAATTGATCGATTCCGTAGTTGTCGAGTTCTTGTTTCCATGACCGCTTCTGGTTCCAATATGATTTTTCCTTCCTCATTAAGTTCTGGCAATATTGTTTGAACTGGAAGATTTTCTCCTATAACCTTCTTTAAGCATGAAACATGGAAAACTGGATGTACTCGCGAAGAAGCAGGAAGCTCCAATTTGTATGCCATAGTACCAATCTTTTGCAACACCTTGTAAGGACCATAGTACTTTGGCGATAATTTATTATCCTTCTTTGCTTGCTTGAGGGACATTTGTTTGTATGGTTGTAGCCGTAAGAATACCCAATCTCCTACATCAAAACTTCTCTCGCTACGATGTTGATCTGCCTGTTGTTTCATTCGATTTTGTGCCAAATTCAGGTTATCCTTTAAGAGTTGGAGAACTTCTTACTGATGCTCGATGTGATCTTCCACTGCTTGAACCTTCGAATTTTCCCTTAAAGATGATGTGATCGATGGTGGATGATATCCATAAAGTGCCATAAATGGGGTCATTTTTTCTGCGGTATGGAAGGAAGTGTTATACCACCATTCAGCGAGAGGTAACCACTTGACCCATTGTGTTTGTTTATCAGATACAAAACAACGAAGATATCCTTCCAAACATTTATTTACTATCTCAGTTTGACCATCGGATTAAGGATGATAAGATGAGCTATGAGCTAATTGAGTAACCAAACAAGAAAATAACTCCGTCCAAATATTTCCAGTAAAAGTGGGATCTCTGTCGCTCACAATAACCCTTGGGTTTCCATGTAGCTTTTGAATTGTGTCCATAAATGTAGTAGCAACTGTACTTGCTTTAAATGGATGAGATAATGCACAAAAGTGTGCATACTTGGTAAATCTATCAACTACCACCATGATGACACTCTTTCCTTCAGACTTAGGTAAACCTGTGATAAAATCCATTGAAATCTCCTCCCAACGTTGACTTGGAATGGATAAAGGTTGTAGAAGTCCCGGGGTCTTAATTGTCTCAACTTTATTTTGCTGGCAAACCAAACATTCTGTCACAAACTTTTGAATATCAGATTTAAGGCCATCCCAAAAAAAATCTTTCCTCACCCTGTGGTAAGTTTTTAAAAATCCCGAGTGTCCTCCTAAAGGAGAAGTGTGTAATTCTAGAAGAATCTTTTGTTTTAGTTGGGAATTCTTACAAAGATATAAGCGGTCTTTGTACCATAAGGAATCATTTTTCCAACTAAATGTATTAGATGTACTAGGATCTTGCTGCAACTTTTGAATGAGTGTCCATACATATTTTTCCTTCTCCCATTCATCTCTTGCTTCGGTTATGCAATCTGGTTGGATAATAGAAATGGCACAAAGCAATGCTTCCACCTCTTCATTCTTTCTTGAGAGTGCATCTGCAACAACATTAAGCTTTCCTTTTTTGTAGATTATTTCAAAGTCATAACCCAACATCTTTGTGACCGATTTTTGCTGCTCTTCTGAAGATAGTCTTTGTTCCAAAAAGTGTTTAAGACTATCATGATCAGTTGTTACCTTGAAGTGTCTTCCCATTAGGTAAGTTCACCATTTCTTTAGTGCACGCAGTATTGCTAACATTTCCTTCTCATAAATATGTTTCTGTAAATACTTTCCTTTGATCGGACGACTTTCAAAAGAAATGGGTCTTCCTTCCTACATTAAAACATCACCAATTCCATTTCCTGGGGCATCAAATTCCACAATAAAGGTTTTTGTGAAGTCTGGCGTAGCTAAGACAGGCGCTAGGCACATTGCCTCTTTAAGATGTTCAAAGGCCTTAGTTGCTTCAGGAGTCCATGAAAATGCATATTTCTTCAATAATGTTGTTATAGGTGCTGCTATTCTCCCATAATTATTAACAAATTTGTGATAATACCTTGTTAACCCGAGAAATCCTCGCAACTGCTTTATGGTTGTGGGGACTTTCCATTCCTTAATGGATTTAACTTTGTTAGGGTCTACTTTAACACCCTTGTGAGATAAAATATGACCCAAATATTCCACCTCTTGTGCTCCAAAGAAACATTTGGATGTTTTTGCATAGTGTTTCTTTCACAATAGTTTA
Organism: Pinus albicaulis; assembly: GCA_034641835.2. Classification (NCBI taxonomy): domain Eukaryota; kingdom Viridiplantae; phylum Streptophyta; class Pinopsida; order Pinales; family Pinaceae; genus Pinus; species Pinus albicaulis. The sequence continues at coordinate 423,073 of JAXQQM020058610.1, read as the reverse complement.
TTTTATTAACTATTTAACAGTGTTGAAATTTGTCAACCCTTGAAATGTAGAAGGTGCATTGGTAAGCCCAAAAGGCATGACCAAAAATTCATAATGACCCTCATGAGTTTGAAATGTTGTTTTTGAAATATCTTCGTCTTCATTCTAATTTGATGATATCCTAAACGAAGATCCAACTTGGTAAAATAAATTGCTCCATGTAATTCATCCAATAATTCATCAATCACAGGAATGGGAAATTTATCTTTAATGGTGAGCTTATTGAGCTCCCTATAATCAGGACACATGTGCCATGATCCATCCTTCTTGTGTACCAATACTACAGGAGCAGAGAAAGAACTTTGACTAGGTTGAATTATACCCGCCTCTAACATTTCTGCAATCATATGTTTAATTTCGCTCTTTTGGACATAAGGATATCTATAAGGCCTGATGTTTGGAGGAACACTTCCTGGAATCAAATGAATAGCATGATCATGATCACGAATAGGTGGGAGTCCTTTGGGAGTTTCAAACACCTTGGAATGATTGTCCAATACTTGTTGGAGATCTGCAGGAATAGATGATTTTGATGTTGGAACTTCTAGTGAGCATAAATGTGCAATTACGCCTCGTTGTTCTTTCTTTAGAAGCTTTTTCATGACATTAGAGCTTATTATCCTTCTTCTTTATATACACTTGTGTTCATATGCTATTACGAAAAAATTTCAGAAAAGTTCTTTATTCTCTTTAATTAAACTGTATAAAGACAAAAACCATTGTGCTCTAATACAACATCAACACCTCCCACGAATGGAAAGCATTGGACTGGTCAATACATATTCCCCCATGGTTAGCTTGATATTATGGCATTTTCCAGAGCAATTTATAGTTCCTCCATTTGCAACCATCACTTGACATTCTGGTGCTGGGTATAGGAAACAATTTAATTCCTTGGCTACCTTACAATGAATAAAATTATGGGTGCTACCTGAATCAATCAACACTATTACCTTTTTCTTCTTGATCCGTCCTTCTATCTTGAGAGTTTGAGGAGTGGTAATTCTGTAGTTATATTTAAAATGTGGTGGGATACATTTCTTCTGTTCTAATTTTAAGTTCTTCGTGTATTCGTGTATATATCTTGTATTTCTTCTTCTTCTTTACAATCATATTAAAATAAATTTCTTTACCAAAGCACTAGCAGCCTTTAATTATTTTCTCCCTCTGTTGTAGCAAAGCCCTTTTTCTCTTTTTCTTCCAATTTTTGTGGTGTCAACCTTGTATGTTGTGGAAATCTAAGAGTAGCAACACTTCCCTCTTTATAGAAGTGAGTGGTAGGCTTCCTTGTCGCCATAATTTTACATTCAATTTTTCTTGCCAACCTGAATGCCTTCTCCAATGAATCAGGTTCCAAAACGCGAACTTCATGTTGGATGTTATCCTTTAAAGTACCTATGAAGAGATCAATCCTGTGTTCCTCTGGAATATCAGTTACCCTTATATTCAATTTTTGGAAGTCCTCAATGTGCTGCCCCACTAAACCCTTTTGTTTGAGATTTATTAATTGGATAAAGAAGGTGTTGCTCTTTGTATCCTCATAATGTGCTATCATTTCCTCCGTAAAAATTGACCAAGTGACAATTTTTTTACGGGAGCAAAGCCATCGATACCATACAAATGTATTTTGTTCTAAATGTAAAGTTTCAATGCTTACCTTTTGTGTGTTTTGCACGTTATGGAGATCAAAATATTGCTCCATCTGTAGTATCCATGTTACAGGATCCTTTCCATCAAACTTCCTCATATCCATCTTTGGAATATGGTGGTTCTTCCCGCCAACATTAGAGTTTATGAAATCACGATTAACATTTATTTTGTTCTCATCATGAGGTTCTTCTACTATATTTTCACCATTAGGAAACGTTTCTTGTATCAACTTTGTCAAACCTTCCATGTCTGCTTTTAGAAAATTCTTCATGCTTTCCATTTTCTCATCGATCTTAGCTTCCATGCCATCTATCTTAGATTCCATGCCAGCCTCCATGACTCTATATTAGATTCCATGCCATCTATCTTAGATTCCACGCCTCTCTTCAAACCATCCATTTTAGTTTCCACGCCTTTCTTCAAAACTTCCATGTCATTTTTTGTTGCTCTTTGCGAGAGCGAAATTTGTTGCACTTGCTCTTGTAATTTTGATATGTCATGTTGCCATTCTTCATCTTCATGAGTCATAATAGAGATTTACAAAGGCTTAATGGGTGTTTAATTCTCTTTAGAGGCCATTTTATAATCCAATACTGATATCTATTCTACAATATGCCCTTGCAATCAATTCAACTTGATTCTTCAAACAAGACTTATGCAATTCGGAAAAAAATTACACACCTTTTACTTGCTTTTGAGAAGCTCGATATTGAAATTGTATTATCTCTGTGATTGCGGCTCTTCAATATCTAAAATTTAGCACTGAAGTCACCCTCTAAATTCTCTTTTGAATGCCACAGGTCTAACTTGATTTGGATTCTCCAAGACAAAGTTATGTCCAATCTCCCACAATGACCTAATTATGGACTGGTTCAGTATAGCGAACTTGTACGACTTGCCACGTGTCACTGTTTCATCCTTCACCTCTGAAATTGATAGCCAATAAACCAAAGTCTGTTTAATTGCGACCGCTTTTTACGGCACTCCAATCCGATGCTCAGAGAGAGAGTTATTGAAATTTTCCCACGATCACCTCTTTAAGATGAAATTAGGGAGCCTGAAAACGCACTACCTTCCACAGATCATATCTCAAAAATATTGTGAACCAAGCTCTGAACTGTTTTGACAAGTTTCCCTAGGATTTCAGCTTTGCACTATAAAAATTTCAGATTATGAACCTCAGTAGAAAAAATGTTATAGCGCAAATTCCACGATGACCTGTTTATGAGCATGAAATAATGCCTAACTTCCACAGATCATATCTCCACAAATATTGTGAACCAAGCTCTGAAATTTTTAGAAAATCTTCCTCAGGATTTCATCTTCACACCCTAAAAATTTTAGCTTCTGAAACTTCGTAGAAAAAAATTTATAGAGAACATTCCACGATGACCTGTTTGGAGCAGCGAAACCCTAGAATCCAAAGCTCTGATACCAAATGTTGTGAAACCAGCTCCAAAAAGAGAAGAAAAGAGATATCAACGCCTTAGAAATAAGCCACTCCGAGGGGGAAACCTCCAATACATTACATGAATGAAGAATTCTTGGATGATACAATTTAAAAAACCTCCTTTCTATATATAGGAGTCCATGGGGCCGTAATGTAATCCTAGTGGGCCACAATGTAATCCTAGCCAACCTAACAATAATAATTTAAGGGCACAATAATAACAAAATGATGGTTACAAGGGTACAATAGTAACAATAAGTGGTTTACACTAACAATAATAAGGGACTATACTAGTGATATAGGGACCTAACATTAAGGTTAAGGTTAGGGGAAGGTTAAGGTTAAGGTTAAGGTTAAGGGTTTGGTCAAGGTTTGAGTTAGGTTATAGTTAAGGTTAAGGTTAAGGTTAAGGGTTAGGTCAAGGTTAACGTTAAGGGTTTGGTCAAGGTTAGTGTTAGTTTATAGTTAAGGTTAAGGTTAAGGTTAAGGGTTTGGTCAAGGTTAAGGTTAAGGGTTTGGTCAATGTTAGGGTTAGGTTATAGTTAAGGTTAAGGTTAAGGTTAAGGTTCGGGTTATGATTTTAGTAAGGTTAAGGTTAAGCTTTAGGTTAAGGGTAAGTTTAAGGTTAAGGTTAAGGGTTTTTTCAAGGTTAGGGTAGGTTATAGTGAAGGTTAAGGTTAAGTTAAGAGTAAAGTCAAGGTTAGGGTTAAATTTAACGTTAAGGTTAAGGGTAAGGTCAAGGTTAAGGTTAGAGGTCTTAACCTTAAACTTCAGTATAACCAAACCTTAACCTTAACCTTAACCTTAACCATAACATGAACCTTAACCTTAACCTTAACTTTAACTATAACCTAACCTAACCTTAACCTTAATTATAACCTAACCCTAACCTAGACCAAAACCTTAACTTTAACCTTAACCTTAACCTTAACCTTCCCATAACCATAACCTTAACCTTAGACTTAACCTTAATCTAACCTAAACCTTAACCTTAACCTTAACGTAACCTTAGCCTTAACTATAACCTAAACATAACCTTACCTGATCCATAACCTTAACTATAACCTAACCCTCACCTTAACCTTACCCTTAACCTAACATTCACCTTAACCTTGACCATGACCTTAAGATTAAGTTTAAGGTTACATTAAGGGTAAAGTGAAGGTTAAGGTTAGGTTATGTTTAAGGTTAAGGTTATGGGAAGGTTAAGGTTAAGTTAAGGTTAATGTTAAGGTTAGGTTAGGCTAAGGTTAAGGTTAGATTAAGGGTTTGGTCAAGGTCAAGGTTAAGGTTAGGTTAAGGGTAAGGTTAAGGCTATGGCTAAAGTTAAGGTTAAGGTTAGGATAAGGTTAGGGTAAGGCTAAGGTTAAGTTTAGGTTAAGGTTAATGTTAAGGTTAAGGTTAGAGTAAGGTTAAGGTTAAAGTTAGGTTAAGTTAAAGGTTATGGGAAGGTTAGGTTAAGGTCAAGGTTAGGTTAACCTTGAATTTACCCTTAGCCTAACTTTAACCTTAACTATAACTTAACCCTAACCTTGACCTTAACATTACCCTTAACCTTAACCTTAACCTTAACTATAACCTAACCCTAACCATACCCTAACCAGAATCGTAACCTTAACCTTACCTTAAGCTAAATTAGCCTTAACCTTGTCCTTGACCTTAACCTTAACCTTACCCATAAACTTAACCTTAACTTTACCCTTATGATAACCTAAACCTTCACCTTACCCTTAAGGTTAAGATAAGTTCAAGAGTAAGGTCAATGTTAAGGTTAAGGTTATGGTTATGGGAAGGTTAAGGTTAAGGTTATGGTTAGGGGAAGGTTAAGGTTAAGATTAAGGTTAGGGGAATGTTAAGGTTAAGGTTAAGGTTTGGTGAGGGATAGGGTTATGTTAAGATTAAGTTTAAGTTTAGGCTTGGGTAAATTAAAATTTAAGGTTATGGTTATGGGAAGGTTAAAGGGTTGAGGTTAGGTTAAGGGTAAAGTCAAGGTTAAGGTTAAGGTTAAGGTTAACCTTAACCTTAACCTTAACCTTCACCCTTAACCTTAACCTTTACCTTTACCTTAACCTTCACTATAACCTAACCTTAACCTTGACATTAACTATAACCTAACATTGACCTTAGCCTTAACCTTACCTTAAACTTACCCTTAACATTAACATTAACCTTACCCTTAACCTTAACCAAACCCTTAATCTTAACCTTAACCTAACCTTAAACTTACCCTTAACCTTGACCTTGACCTTGACCTTAACCTTAACCTTAACAATAACCTAACCCTAAACTTGACCAAACCATTAACCTTAACCTTATCTTAACCTTAACCTTAACATTAACCTAACTATAACCTTACCATTAACCTTAACCTTGAACTTAACTATAACATAACCCTCACCTTGACCAAACCCTTATCATTAACCTTAACCTAACCCTAACCTTGACCAAAACCTAACCTTAACCCTAACCTAACCCTAACCTTAACTTTACCCTTAACCTAACCTTAACCTGAACCTGAACCTAACCGTAACATTAACTTTACCCTTAACATTAACCTTAACATTAAACTTAACCTTAACCTAATCTTTACCTTAACCTAATCATAACCTTAACCTAACCTTAACCTTAACCTTAACCTTAACCTTAGCCTAACCATAACCTTAACCTTAACCTAACGCTAACCTTAACCTTAACTTTACCATTAACGTAACCTTAACCTTAACCTTAATCTAACACTAACCTTAAATTTAGCCTTAAACTAACCTTAACCTTAACCTTAACCTTAACCTTAACCTTAACCTTATCTTAACCTTAACCTAACCTTAACCTTGACTTTACCCTTAACGTAACCTTAACCTTAACATTAACCTTACCTTAACCTTAACCTTAACCTTACCTTGACCTTAACTATAACCAAACCCTAACATTGACCAAAGCCTTAACCTTAATCTTAAACTAAACCTTTACCCTAACCATATATTAACCTTAACCTAACCTTAACCATGACTTTACCCTTAACGTAACCTTAACCTTAGCCTTAACCTTAAACTTAACCTAACCCTTAACTTAAACCTTAAACTTAACCTTACCTTGACCTTACCCTTAACCTAATCTTAACCTTAACATTGACCTTAACCTTAACCTTAACCTTTACTTAACCTTAACCTTAACCTAACCTTAACCTTAACATTAACCTTACCTTAACCTTAACCTTACCTTGACCTTAACTATAACCAAACCCTAACCTTGACCAAAGCCTTAACCTTAATCTTAACCTGAACCTTTACCCTAACCTTATCTTAATCTTAACCTAACCTTAGCCTTGACTTTTCCCTTAACGTATCCTTAACCTAACCTTAACATTAACCTAACCCTTAACGTAAACCTTAAGCTTAAGCTTAAGCTTCAGCTTACCTTGACCTTACCCTTAACCTAATCTTAACCTTAACCGTGACCTTAACCTTAACCTTAACCCTTAACCTTAACCTTTACCTAACCACCTTGCCCTTAACCTAACCTTGACTTTAAATATAACCTAACCCTAACCTTAACCTTAACCCAACCTTGACCTTGACCTTAAGTGTAACCTAACATTAACCTTGACCAAACCCTTAACTTAACCTTAAGCTTGACTTTACCCTTAACGTAACCTTAACCTTGACCTTAACCTTACCCTTAACATTAACCTTAACCTTAACTTTAACCTTAACCTTAACCTTACCCTAACCTTAACCTTAACCTTGAAATTGACCTTAACCTTAACCTTACCTTAACGTAACTTTAACCTTAACCTAAACCTTAACCTTAACTTTACCCTTAACCTAACCTTAAGGGTTTAGTCAGGTTAAGGTTAAGGGTTCGGTTAAGATTAGGTTAAGGGTAAGGGTAAGGTTAAGGGTTTGGTCAAGGTTAGGGTTAGGTTATAGTTAAGTTTAAGGTCAAGGTCAAGGTTAACCATAACCTTACGTTTAACTTAACCTTAAAATTAACCTTACCCTTAACCTTAACCAAACCCTTAATCTTATCCTTAACCTAACCTTAACCTTAACCTTAACAATAACCTAACCCTAACCTTGACCAAAGCCTTATCCTTAACCTTAACCTAACCCTAACCTTAACTTTACCCTTAACATTAACCTTAACCTTAACCTAATCTTAACCTTAACCTAACCGTAACCTTAACCTAACCTTAACCTTAACCTAACCAGAACCTTAACCTTAACCTAACCCTAACCTTAAATCTACCCTTAACCTAACCTTAACCTAACCCTAACCTTAACTTTACCCTTAACCTAACCTTAACCTTATCTTATCCTTAACCTAACCTTAACCATGACTTTACCCTTAATGTAACCTTAACCTTAACCTTACCTTAACCTTACCTTGAAATTAACTATAACCAAAGCCTAACCTTGACCAAACCCTTAACCTTAATATTAACCTGAACCTTTACCCTAACCTTATCTTAAACTTAACCTAACCTTAACCATGACTTTACCCTTAACATAACCTTAACCTTAACCTAACCCTTAACCTAAACCTTAACCTTAACCTTACCTTGACCTTACCCTTAACCTAATCTTAACCTTAACCTTGACCTTAACCCTTAACTTTAATCTTTACTTAACCTTAACCTTAACCTAACCTTGACCTTAACTATAACCTAACCCTAACCTTAACCTTAACCTAACCTTAACCTAACTTTAACCTTGACCTTAACTGTAACCTATTCATAACCTTGACCAAACCCTTAACGTAACCTTAACCTTGACTTTACCCTTAACGTAACCTTAAATTTGACCTTAACCTTACCCATAACATTAACCTTAACATTAACTTTACCCTTAACCTTAACCTAACCTTGATCTTAACCTTGACCTGAACCTAACTTTAACCTTAACCTTTACCTTAATCTTCACTTTACCCTTAACCTAACATTGTTTCCGTTTCAAGCTTGTGTAAAAATGAAACCGGTTTCAAGCATAGTTTATATTTTTTTCAATCTTGTGTAAAAATGAAACCAACTTCAAACAAAGTTTCCTGATTTCAAGCTTGTGTAAAAATGAAACCATTCCATTTTTACCTCTCGTGATTTCCATCTTATTAGCCTGTTTTTCCAGATGAGCCTTGGTTTTCTCATTCTACCGTCACTATTTGCTTGGCCGATCATATGACTTCACTTGGCTTTTTACCCATTCCCAAGGAACCACTGCGATGAGTGGTATTGTTAGCCAGCCTCTTGACCTTTACTTGTTCTGAGAAATTCCTCCATTATAGGAATAAGTTGCTACCCTTTATACCACTCGTTCCTCTAGGAGGCGTCAACTTTCAACGCTTTTCTGACTCTCTAAATTTGAAAAGGTTGTCGAAATTATTGTCATTTTGAACTCATTAAATGGATGCAAAACTATATCTACCCAGTATACATTTACCCATTTTTCGGGCTGGGATAGATTATTTACAAAAAGGGAACACCTTAGCCTATCATAACTAAGAGGTTCTCTTAGACACAGTTTTATACATTTTCGGATCTGTGAGACTATATATGAAAAGGGATCGATGGAGTTTTCTTTTCCACTTTATTTTCAAACTCTCTAAATATGAAAAGATGATGAGTTCTTCCTTTGTTAGACTCATTAAAAAATGATGACATCGGACTCCGTCATTACGACGTTATTCGAGTTCCTCCTTCCTAGGGCTCGTAAAATGTACTAGGATGGATTTGTCCAAAGGAAAAACTTATATGACAAGCATATGGTATCCTCTTCAAGCTTGTGTAAAAATAAAGAGGTACTCGCCAGAAATGGTGGGGGAAAATGGAAGTTTTTCATAAGTTGTGTCGGGAGTATGTCACTCTTGAACATCACACTTTTCTGCAGTTCGTGTCGGGTTTGGATATCTTCATTCTGTCACTTCTCCTCCATGGGTTTGGGAAATCCATTTGCCTCTCATTCAATTACTGATTTTTTCAACATGACCTATAATCCTATTTGAGTTAAATGCTGCCAAATTCCAGAGTCATGTCCCCGATATGTTCAAGAGAAAATCCTTCTACAGTTTGTACATTCCTTGATCCTCTGTTTCATTCTTGATTCACACTCATATTACATCCACTATTTCGTGTCGATGATGTGTGATTCATTATGACCCTCCTTCGACGGATCGCTTCATGTCGACTTCAGCTCATTATCCAGGAAGTTGATCTAAAGACTCCTTTCTGGTACCTTAGAGCTGCATGCCCTAATAGCAAGTTCTTCACATTCGACAATAGGTTCACATCATTGGCCTTTGATAGGGTGATTTCACGAATGTTTGACTTCAGATCGCTATTCACATTCCATGGATTGTACTAGTAGTACCTTGAGAGCCATTGACATTATGGGTGGTTTCTCTCGCAGCTGTTAACGGTTCACATCATTGACCGGTAATCAAATGATTTTCTAGCATGTTCAACTTCAACACATCTATTCACATGTTGGAATTTGTACTTTGATCGGGTGGTGTTGGAGTGCAAGACCCTGTGCTTCGATCAAAAAATTCTAGGTTGCAAGGAGTGATGAGTCTTTCATGATTATATACATGATTCTTTAGACGGATGGTTGTGACCATACCATGGGTTCTCTTGTTTTGATCCTCTATATATGGATGTTTGTGCCCATACCGTGGATCTATTTCATATGATCCCTTTATTTGGATGGTTGCGTCCATGTCGAGGATCCATTCACATGATCCTTTTCTTGATGGATAGTTGTGCATGTACCATGGATTCATGTATTTTCAACAAATATTTCAGTTATGTATATGTATCTATGCTTCATTTTTAGGTCTCCCAGCAGCAGCGTCTAGTTCCTTGCATGTACTTGTAAAGCATTTCACCCCTCATTCATGTTCGGACTTCATACTTTAGGGGGCATCTGTTACACAGTAATTTTTCATTATCCCTACAATCCCCATCTCACACATTGGAGGGTCATTTCTTTAACTAATTATAATTTTCATGCCTTGCAAATACCATCATTTCGTCCCTTGCCATGAGGACAAAATTCCATCTATTGACCATTTCCTGAGTAGACCACTAAAAACACCTGTTTTTTCCTTGGTGCGAGTAGCCAATTACACTCCCTCGCCGAGCTGGAAAATTAACACTGAGGCCATGCTAATTGGCGCTCTGTCCTAGTTAAGCACCCACGTCAATCTTTTTATGGAATTTTTTTTAAAAATAAAGGCGAAGTTTCGATCACAACAACTTCATGGATGACTCATAGGGAGTGGTTTGACTGAATAACCATGGCCTCCCTCCTTTGGCCTCTTGTTTCCACCTTACGGGAAAACCTCCCAAGGGATAAGGCCTCCCTTCCACTATTGTAGGATCCCAACCTCCTCCTCTCCTATATAAATATAGCCATCTTCTATTGATGTTCTAGTTGAACAGATAGCTGAAAAATTTAGCATAGAGAAGAAGCAATCATAGCTTCGGGAGAACAGTGCAGAGTGTGATTGTTTTTGTGTGTTGAGAACATAGTGAGATCTTGGACCTTTGTTCATGAGGGTGTGACAAACGTGCTTGGATACAAACCTGCCAAAGGAGAGACTCAAAATTAAGGCTTGGTTGTAAACTCCCCTTGTCTTTATCATAATAAAATGCATTTAATGTTTATCTTCCATTCTTTTATACATCTATAATGAGATTTATAGCATTCCTTGATCAGTTAGATAGGTTGTAATTGTTCTATGTTTTTCATGGTGTTACGCTTGTCGTGTTGTCTTGAATATCTGTATAGGTAATCTAACATTGATCACAGCGTGTATCGAGCTGGAGAAAAGCGACAGATCAAGTAGCTTCGACGGAAGATGACAACATAGAATCAGAACGATGTAGGTCATCTTCCTAGATCTGAATTTCATTTTGAATCTAGGAAGGTAGATGTTAGTATGTTCCCGTAGTTGATAGACCCACCCTAGGGCTACAGGAATCGCCTCTATCCGTAGAGGGGATTTACCTGGACAACAAATATTAACATTACTAAATCTGTAACCTTAACCTTAACCGTTACCCTTAACCCTAACCTTACCCTTAGAGTTAACCTTAACGTGAGGTTAAGATTATGGTTAAGGTTAAGTTTAATGATAAGTTAAGGTTAAGGGTAAGCTTAAGGTTAAGATTATGGATTTAGTTAGGTTAAGGTTAAGGTTAAGGGTTTGGTCAAGGTTAGGGTTAGGTTATAGTGAAGGTCAAGGTCAAAGTTAAGGTTAAGGCTAAGGTTAAGGTTATGGGTAAGGTTAAGGTTAAGGTTAGGTAAAGGTTAAGGTGAGGTTAAGGTTAGGTTAAGGTTAAGGTTAACTTTAACCTCCCCAAACCCTTAAGGTTAGGTTAAGGTCAACCTTAAGGGTAGGGTTAAGGTTAAGGTTAGGTTAACTTTAGGTTAAGGTTAAGGTTAAAGTTAGGTTAATGTTAAAGTTAGGCTATAGCTAAGGTTAAGGGTAAAGTCAAGGTTAAGGTTATGTTAAGGGTAAAGTCAAGGTTAAGGTTAGGTTAAGGGTAATGTTAAGGTTAAGGGTAATGTTAAGGTTAAGGGTAAGGTTAAGGTTATGTTAAGGTTAAGGTTATGGTTAAGGATAGGTTAAGGGTAAAGTTAAGGTTAAGGTTAGGTTAAGGTTAAGGTCAAGGTAAAGGTTATGGGTAAGTTTAAGGTCAAGGTTAGGGTTAGGTTATAGTTAATATTAAGGGTTTGGACAAGGTTAGGGTAAGGTTAAGGCTAATGTTAAGGTTAGGTTAGGATAAGGTCAAGGTTAAGGTTAATATTAGGGGTTTATTTAGGTTAAGGTTAAGGTTACGGTTAAGGTTAAATTCAATATTAAGGGTTTGGTTAATGTGAGGGTTAAGGTTAGGTTAAGTTAAGGTTAAAGTTAATATTAAGCTTAGGTTTATGGTAAAGTTAAGTTTAATGTTAGGGTTAAGGTTAGGGGAAGGTTAAGGTTAGGTTAAGGTTAAGGTTAACATTAAAGTTGGGTTAAGGTGAGGGTTAAGGTTAGGTTAAGGTTAAGGTAAAGGTAAAGGTTAGGTTAAGCTCAAGTTCAAGGTTAAGGTTAAGGTCAAGGTCAAGGTTAAGGGTAAAGTTAAGGTCAAGGTCAGAGTTAGGTTATAGTTAAGGTTAAGGTTAGGTTAAGGGTAAACTCATGGTTAAGGTTAAGGTGAAAGTTAACGGTAATTTTCAAGTTATGGGTTATGGGTTTAGTCAGGTTAAGGTTAAGGTCAAGGTTAAGAGTAAGGTTAAGGTTAAGGTTAAGGTCAACGTGAAGGTGAAGGTTAAGGTTAAGTGATGTTAAGGGTAAGGTTATAGTTAGGTCATGGTTAAAGTGAAGTCTGGTTTATCTAAGATCGGTGCTAGGCACTTTGCCTCTTTAAGATGTTCAAAGGCCTTAGTTGCTTCACGAGTCCATGAAAATTCATCTTTCTTCAATAATGGATTTAGAGGTGCTTCTATTCTCCCATAATTCTTAACAAACTTGCGACTTTTCCTCTTTAAGATGTTTAAAAGCCTTAGTTGCTTCACGAGTCCATGAAAATTCATCTTTCTTCAATAATGGATTTATAGGTGCTGCTATTCTCCCATAATTCTTAACAAACTTGCGATAATACCTTGTTAACCCGAGAAATCCTCGCAACTGCTTTATGGTTGTGGGATTTTTCCATTCCTTAATGGCTTTAATTTTTTTAGGGTCTACCTTAACACCCTCGTGAGATACAATATGACCCAGATATTTTCAATGCGTACCTTTTGTGTGTTTTACACGTTATGGAGATCAAAATATTGCTCCATCTGTAGTATCCATGTTACAGGATCCTTTCCATCAAACTTCCTCATATCCATTTTTGGAATATGGTGGTTCTTCTTTCCAACATTAGAGTTTATGAAATCACCATTAACATTTATTTTGTTCTCATCATGAGGTTCTTCTACTATCTTTTCACCATTAGGAAACATTTCTTGTATCAACTTTGTCAAACCTTCTATGTCTTCTTTTAGATCATTCTTCATGTTTTCCATGTTTTCTTTCATGTCATCCATCTTAGCTTCCATTTCATCCATCTTAGCTTCCATGCCTTTCTTCAAACTGTCCATCTTTACTTCCACGCCTTTCTTCAACACTTCCATTTCATTTTTTTTTGCTCTTTGCGAGAGTGAAATTTTTTGCACTTGCTCTTGTAATTTTGATAAATCATGTTGCAATTCTTCATCTTCATGAGTCATAGTAGAGCCTTCTGAAGGCTTAATGGGTGCTGAATTATTTTACGGGGCATTTTTTTAGAACCCAATACTAATATCTGTTCTACAATATGCCCTTAGAATCAATTCAAATTGATTTTTCAAACAAGACTTATGCAATTCGGAAAAAAAAATACACACCTTTTTCTTTCTTTTGAGGAGCTCAATATTGAAATTCGATTATCTCTGTGATTGCAGCTCTTCAAAATCTAAAATTCAGCAATAAAGTATCCCTCTGAATTCTCTTTTGAATTCCACAAGTCTGACCTGAATTGGATTCTCCAAGAAAAAGTTATGTCCAATCTCCCACAATGACCTAATTATGGACTGGTTCAGTAGAGTTAAATTGTATGACTTTCCACGTATCATTGTTTCCTCCTTTGCCTTTGAAATTGATAGCCAAGAAACTAAAATTCGTGTACTTATGACCACTTTTTACGGCACTCCAATCTGATGCTCAGAGAGAGAGTTATTGAAATTTTCCCACGATCACCTCTTTGAGATGAAATTCGGGAGCCTGAGAAAGCACTACATTATGCAGATCATATCTCCAAAAAAATTGTGAATCAAGATCTGAAATTTTTCTAAGAGTTTCCTCACGATTGTAACTTTGCACCCTAAAAATTTCAGATTATGAACCTTCGTAGAAAAATATTTATAGTGCAAATTCTACGATAACCTATTTAGGAGCCTGAAAAAAGACCTAAATTTCACAAATCATATCTTCAAAAATATTGCGAACCAAGCTCTGAAATTTTTAGAAAATCTTCCTCAGGATTTTGGCTTCGCACCCTAAAAATTTCAATTTCTGAAAATTCGTAGAAAATAAGTTCTAGTTAAAATTCCACAATGACCTATTTGGAGCAGCGAAACCCTAGAATCCAAAGCTCTGACACCAAATGTTGTGTAACCAGCTCCAAAAATAGAAGAAAAGAGATAGCAACGCTTTAGAAATAAGCCATTTCGAGGGGGCAACCTCCAATACATTACATAAATGAACAATTCTTGGATGATACAATTTACAAAACCTCCTTTCTATATATAGGAGTCCATGTGGCCATAATGTAATCATAGTGGGCCACAATGTAATCCTAGCTGACCTAACAATAATAATTTAAGGGCACAATAATAACAAAATGGGGGTTACAAGGGTACAATAATATCAATAAGGGGGTTACACTAATAACAATAAGGGACTATACTAGTAATATAGGGACCTAACACCTTAACCTAACTTTAACCTTAACTTTACCCTTAACCTAACCTTAAGGGTTTAGTCAGGTTAAGGTTGAGGTTAAGGGTTTGATTAAGCTTAGGTTAAGGTTAAGGGTAAGGTTAAGGGTTTGGTCAAGGTTAGGGTTAATTTATAGTTAAGGTTAAAGTCAAGGTCAAGGTTAACCTTAACCTTATCTTTACCTTAACCTTAACATTAACCTTACCCTTAACCTTAACCAAACCCTTAATCTTAACCTTAACCTAACCTTAATCTTTCCCTTAACCTTGACCTTGACCTTAACTTAACCTAACCTTAACCTTAACCTTCACAATAACCTAACCCTAACCTTGACCAAACCCTTAACCTTAACCTTATCTTAACATAACCTTAACCTTTACCTTAACCTAACTATAACCTTACTCTTAACCTTAACCTTGACCTTAACTATAACCTAACCCTCACCTTGACCAAACTCTTAACATTAACCTTAACCTAACACTAACCTTGACCAAAGCCTTAACATTAACCTTAACCTTAACCTTAACCTTAACCTTAACCTTAACCTAACCGTAACCTTAACCTAACCATAACCTTGACCTTAACCTTAAATTTAACCTTAGCCTAACAATAACCTTAACTTAACCCTAACCTTAACTTTACCCTTAACATTAACCTTAAGCTTAACCTTCACCTAATCTTAACCTTCACCTAACAATAACCTTAACCTAACCTTAACCTTAACCTTAGCCTAACCAGAACCTTAACGTGAACCTTAACCTAACCCTAACCTTAACTCTACACTTAACCTAACATTAACCTAACCCTAAAATTAACTTTACCCGTAACCTTAACCTTAACCTTATCTTATCCTTAACCTTGACTTTACCCTTAGTGTAACCTTAACCTTAACTATAACCAAACCCTAATCTTGACCAAACCCTTAACCTTAATCTTAACTTGAACCTTTACCCTAACCTTATCTTAACCTTAACCTAACCTTAACCATGACTTTACCCTTAACGTAAGCTTAACCTTAGCCTTAACATTAACCTTAACCTAATCCTTAACTTAACTTAAACTCACCTTGACCTTACCCTTAACCCTATCTTAACCTTAATCTTGACTTTAGACTTAACCTTAACCTTTACTTAACCTTAACCTTAACCTAACCTTGACCTTAACTATAACCTAACCCTAACCTTAACCTTTACCTTAACTGTAACCTATTCTTAACCTTGACCAAACCCTTAACGTAACCTTAACCTTGACTTTACCCTTGATGTAACCTTAACCTTAACCTAACCTTGACATTAACATTACCTTAACCTAACTTTAACCTTAACCTTTACCTTAATCTTCACTTGACCCTTAACCTAACCTTATTTCCGTTTTAGGCTTGTGTAAAAATGTAACTGGTTTCAAGCATAGTTTATCTTTGTTTCAAGCTTGTGTAAAAATGAAACCATTCCCTTTTTACCTCTCAAGATTTTCATCTTATTAGCTTGTTTTGCCAGACAAGCCTTGGTTTTCTCATTCCACCATCACTATCTGCTTGGCCAATCATATGCCTTTACTTGGTTTTTTTATTCATTCCCGAGGAACTGCTGCAATGAGTGGTATTGTTAGCCAGCCTCTTAACCTTTACTTGTTTTGAGCAATTCTGCCATTACAAGAACCAGTTGCTACCCTTTATACCACTCGTTCCTCTAGGAGGATTCAACTTTTAGCTCTTTTCCGACTCTCTAAAATTGAAAAGATTGCCGAGATTCTTGTCGTTTTGAACTCGTTAAATGGATACGAAACTATATCTACCCAGTATACATTTACCCATTTTTTAGGCTGGGATAGATTATCTACGAAAAAGGAATACCTTAGCCTATCATGACTAAGAGGTTCTCTCACACATAGTTTTCTACCTTTTCGGATCTGTGATACTATCTATGAAAAGGGACTGATGGAGTTTTCTTTTTCTCTTTCTTTTCAAACTCTCTAAATATGAAAAGATGTCGAGTTCTTCCTTTTTCAGAATTGTTAAAAAATGATGACATCGGACTCTGTCATTACGACGTTATTCGAGTTACTCCTTCCTAGGGCTCGTAAAATGTACTAGGATGGATTTGTCCGAAGGAAAAACTTATATGACAAGCATATGGTATCATCTTCAAGCTTGTGTAAAAATAAAGAGATAATCGCCAGAAATGGTGGGGGAAAATGGAAGTTTTTCATCAGTTGTGTCGGCAGTATGTCAATCTTGAACATCACACTTGTCTGCAGTTTGTGTAGGGTTGGGATATCTTCACTCTGTCACTTTTCTTCCATGGGTTTGGGAAATCCGTTTACCTCTCATTAGATTATTGATTTTTTCAACATGACCTCTGATCCTATTTGAGCAAAATGTTGTGAAATTCCAGAGTCATGTCGCTGATATGTTCAAGAGCAAATCCTTCTGTAGTTTGTACATTCCTTGATCCTCTGTTTCAGTCTTGATTCACACTCATATTACATCCTCTGTTTTGTGTCGATTATGTGGGATTCATTATGACCCTCCTTTGATGGATCGCTTCCTGCCGAATTCAGCTCATTATCTAGGAAGTTGATCTAGAGACTCCTTTCTGGTACCTTAGAGCTCCATGCTCTAATAGCAAGTTCTTCACATTCGACAACAGGTTCACATCATTGGTCTTCGATAGGGTGATTTCACGGGTGTTCGAATTTAGATCACTATTCACATTCCATGGATTGTACTAGTAGTACCTTGAGAGCCATTGACATTATGGGTGGTTTCTCTCGCACTTGTTAATGGTTCACATCATTGACTAGTAATCAAGCGATTTTCTAGCATGTTCGACTTCAACACGTCTATTCACATGTTGGAATTGTACTTTGATCGTTTGGTGTTGGAGGGAAAGACCCTGGGCTTCGATCAAAAAAGTCTAGGTTGCGAGGAGTGATGAGTCATTCATGATTATATACATGATTCTTTAGATAGATGGCTGTGACCATACTATGGGTTCCCTTTTTTTGATCCTCTCTATATCGATGGTTGCACCCATACCGTGGATCTATTTCATATGATTCCTTTATTTGGATGGTTGCATCCATGCCGAGGATCCATTCACATGATCCTTTACTTGATGGATATTTGCGCCTATACCATGGAATCATGTATTTTCAACAGAGATTTTAGCTATGTATATGTATCTATGCTTGATTTCCAGGTCTCCCGACAACAACATCTATTTCCTTGCACGTAATTGTAAATAATTTCACCCCTCACTCATATTCGGACTTCATACTTTAGGGGGCATCTGTTACACAGTAATTTGTCACTATCCCTACAATCCCCATCAATTCATCGCTTGCATGGAGGACAACATTCCCTATGTTGACGATTTCCTGAGCAGACCACTAAAAATGCCTGTTTTTGCCTTAGCGCGAGTAGCTAGTTACAGTCCCGCGTCGAGCTGGAAAATTAACACTAAGCCTACACCAATTGGCCCTCTGTCCCAGTTAAGCACCCATGTCAATATTTTTATGGAAATTTTTTTAAAAATAGAGGCGAAGTTTTGATCACAACAATTTCGTGGATGAGTCATAGGGAGTGGTTTGACTAAATAACCACGGCCTTCCTCCTTTGGCCTCTTTTTTCAACCTTATGGGGAAACCTCCCAAGGGATAAGACCTCCCTTCCACTATTGTAGGATCCCAACCTCCTCCTCTCCTCTATAAATATAGCCATCTTCCATTGATGTGCTAGTTGAACACATAGCTAAAAAATTAAGCATAGAGAAGAAGCAATCATAGCTTCAAGAGAACACTGCAGAGTGTGATTGTTTTTATGTGTTGAGAACATAGTGAGATCTTGGACCTTTGTTCATGAGGGCATGAAAAACGTGCTTGGATACAGACCTACCAAAGGAGAGCCTTAACATCAAGGCTTGGTTGTAAACTCCCCTTGTCTTTATCATAATAAAATGCATCTGATGTTTATCTTCCATTCTTGTGTACATCTATAATGAGATTTCTAGCATTCCTTGATCAGTTAAATAGGTTGTAATTGTTCTATGTTTGTCGAGGTGTTATGCTTTTCGTGTTGTCTTAACTGTCTATATAGGTAATCGAACGTTGATCGCAACGTGTATTGAGCTGGAGACGAGTGACAGATCAAGTAACTTCGATGGAAGATGACAACATAGCATCAGAATGAGGTAGGTCATCTTCCTAACTTTGAATTTCATTTACAATCTAGGAAGGTAGATGTTAGTATGTTCCCATAGTTGCTAGACCCACCCTAGGGTTAGAAGGATCGCCTATGTCTGTAGAGGGGATTTACCTGGACAACAAACGTTAACATGACTAAACCTGTAACCTTAACCTTAACCTTTACCCTTAACCCTAACCTAACCCTTAGCCTTAACCTTAACGTGAGGTTAATATTATGGTTAATGTTAAGGTTAATGATAAGTTAAGGTTAAGGGTAATGTTAAGGTTAATATTACGGGTTTAGTCAGGTTAAGGTTAAGGTTAAGGGTTTGGTCAATGTTAGGGTTAGGTTATAGTGAAGGTCAAGGTTAAGGTTAAGGTTAAGACTAAGGTTAACATTATGGGTAAGGTTAAGGTTAAGGTTAGGTGAAGGTTAAGGTGAGGTTAAGGTTAGGTTAAAGTTAACCTTGACCTTGACCTTAACCTTACCCTTAACCTAACCTTAACCTTAACCTTAAGGTTAAGGGTGAAGGTTAAGGGTAAGGTTAAGTTTAAGGTTAGGTTAAGGTTAAGGATGAAGGTTAAGGGTAAGGTTAAGGTTAAGGCTACGGGTTTAGTTAGGTTAAGGTTAACGTTAAGGGTTTTGTTAAGGTTAGGTTATAGTTAAGGTTAAGGTTAAGGTTAAAGTTAAGGATAGGGTTAAGGTTAGGGGAAGGTTAAGGTTAAACTTAAGGTTAAGGTTCAGGTTAGAGGTAAAGATAAGGTTAAGGTTAAGGTAATAGTTAAGGTCAAGGTTAGGTTAAGGTTAATTTTTGGTCAAGGTTAGGGTTATTTTATAGTTAACCTTAACCTTAAACTTAACCCTAACCTTAACCTTAACCTTAACCTTAGGGTTAGGTTATAGTTAAGGTTAAGGTTACAGGTTTATTCAGGTTAAGGTTAAGGTTAAGGTTAAGATAAGGGTAAGGTTAATGTTAAGGTTAAGTTTACAATAAGGGTTTGGTTCAGGTAAGGTTAGGGTTAGGTTATAGTTAGGGTTACGAGTTTAGTAAAGTTAGGGTTAAGGTTAAGGGTAATGTCAAGGTGAATATTAGGTGAAGTTTAAGGTTAGGGTTAAGGTTAAGGTTGAGGTTAGGGGAAGGTTAAGGTTAAGTTAGGTTAAGGTAAGGTTAAGGGTACGGTTAGGTTAAGGTTAAGGTTAGGTTAAGTTAAGGTTAAAGTTAAGGTTAAGGTTAGGTTAAGCATAAAGTTAAGATTAAGGTTAACGTTAAGGTTATGGTTAGGTTAAGGTTAAGGTTACAGTTAAGGTTAAGGTTAGGTTATAGTTAATTTATGTTAAGAATAAAGTTAAGGTTAAGGTTAAGGTTAAGATTAAGGTTATGGTTAAGGTTGGGGTAAGGTTAAAGGTTACAGTTAAGGTTACGAATTTATTTAGGTTAAGGTTAAGGTTACATGTTTAGTCAAGTTAAGGTTAAGGTTATGGAAATGTTAAGGTTAAAGTTAGGTTAAGGTTAAGGGTAAAGTCAAGGTTAAGGTTAGGGTTAGGCTATAGTTAAGGTCAAGTTAAGGTTAGGTTAAGGTTAAGGGTAAAGGTTAAGGTTATAGGTCTTAATCTTAACTTTACCCTTAACCTAACCTTAACCTTAACCTTAACCTGACTAAACCCATAACCTTAACCTTGACCTTAACTATAACCTAACCCTAACCTTGACCAAACCTTAACCTTAACTTAACCTTAACCTTAACCTTGACCTTAACTATAACCTAACCCTAACCTTGACCAAACCCTTAACATTAACCTTAAGGTTATAGCTAAGATAAGGATATGGCTATGTTATAGTTAAGTTTAATGTTAGGTTAAGTTAAGGTTAAGGTTATGGTTATGGTTAAGGGTAAAGTCAAGGTTAAGGTAAAGCTAACGTTAAGATAAGGGTAAGGTTAGGTTAAGGTTACATTAAAGGTAAGGTCAAGGTTAAGGTTAAGGTTAAGGTTAGGTAAAGGTTAAAGTTAGGGTAAGGTTAGGGTTAGTTTATAGTTAAGGTTAAGGGTGAGGTTAAGGTTAAGATTATGTTTAAGGTTTGGTCAAGGATAGGGTTAGGTTATAGTTAGGGTCAAGGTTAAGTCAAGGTTAAGGGTAAGGTTAGGTTAAGGGTAAAGTCAAGGTTAAGGTTAAGGGTAAGGTTAAGGTTAAGGTTAAGGTAAGGTTAAGGTTAAAGTTAAGGTTAAGGTCAAGGTTAAGGGTAAATTTAAGGTTAAGGTTACGGTTAAGGGCAAGCTTAAGGTTAAGGTTATGGTCAATGTTAGGTTAAGGTTCAGGTTAAGGTTAAGATTAGGGGAAGGTTAAGGTTAAGGGTTTGGTCAAGGTTGGGGTTAAGATTAAGATTAAGGTTAAGGTTAATATTAACTATAACCTAAACCTAACCTTGTCCAAACCCTTAAGGTTAAGGTTAAGTTTAAGTGTTTGGTTAAGGTTAAGGTTAAGGGTTTGGTCAAGGTTAGGTTTTGGGGTAAGATTAGGGTAAGTTTAGGGGAAGGTTAAGGTTTAAGTTAGGTTAAGGCAAAGCTTAGGCTAAGGTAAGTTCAAGGTTAAGGTTATGGGTTAAGGCAAGTTAAGGTTAAGGTTAAGGGCTTGGTATGGGTTAGGGTTAGGCTATAATTAAGGTTAAGGTTAGGTTAAGGGTAAAGTTAAGGTTAAGGGTTTGGTCAAGGTTACGGGTACGTTATAATTAAGGTTAAGGTTAAGGTTAAGGTTAGGGTAAAGGTTCAGGTTAAGGTTAAAGTTAAGAATTTGGTCAAGGATAGGGTTATGGTTAATTTTAAGGTTAATCTTAAGCTTAACGTTAAGGGTTTAAGTTAAGGTTAAGGGTTAAGCTTAAGGTTAAGGTTAGGGGAAGGTTAAGGTTAAGTTTAAGGTTAAGGGTTTGGTCAAGGTTTGAGTTAGTTTATAGTTAAGGTTAAGGTTAAGGGTTAGGTCAAGGTTAAGGTTAAAGGTTTGGTCAAGGTTAGGGTTAGTTTATAGTTAAGGTTAAGGTTAAGGTTAAGGGTTTGGTCAATGTTAGGGTTAGGTTATAGTTAAGGTTAAGGTTAAGGTTAAGGTTTGGGTTATGAGTTTAGTAAGGTTAAGGTTAAGCTTTAGGTTAAGGGTAAGTTTAAGGTTAAGGTTAAGGGTTTTGTCAAGGTTAGGGTAGGTTATAGTGAAGGTTAAGGTTAAGTTAAGGGTAAAGTCAAGGTTAGGGTTAAATTTAATGTTAAGGTTAAGGGTAAGGTCAAGGTTAAGGTTACAGGTCTTAACCTTAACCTTCAATATAACCTAACCTTAACCTTAACCTTAACCTGAACCTTAACCATAACATGAACCTTAACCTTAACCTTAACTATAACCTAACCCTAACCTAGACAAAAACCTTAACTTTAACCCTAACCTTAACTTTAACCTTAACCTTCACCTAACCTTAACTTTAACCTTCCCATAACCATAACCTTAACCTTAGCCTTAACCTTAACCTAACCTTAACCTTAAACTTAACCTTAATGTAACCTTAACCTTAACTATAGCCTAACCATAACCTTACCCAATCCACAACCTTAACTATAACCTAACCCTCACCTTAACCTTACCCTTAACCTTAACCTTGACCTTGACCTTAAGATTAAGGTTAAGATTACATTAAGGGTAAAGTGAAGGTTAAGGTTAGGTTATGGTTAAGGTAAAGGTTAACGTTATGGGAAGGTCAAGGTTAAGATAAGGTTAAGTTAAGGTTAAGGATAAGGTTAGGTTATACTAAGGTTAAGGTTAAGGTTAGGTTAAGGGTAAGGTTAAGGCTATGGGTAAATTTAAGGTTAAGGTTAGGATAAGGTTAGGGTAAGGCCAAGGTTAAGTTTAGGTTAAGGTTAATGTTAAGGTTAAGGTTAGGGGAAGGTTAAGGTTAAAGTTAGGTTAAGGTAAAGGTTATGGGAAGGTTAGGTTAAGGTCAAGGTTAGGTTAACCTTGAATTTTCCCATAACCTAACCTTAACCTTAACTATAACTTAACCCTAACCTTGACCTTAACTTTACCCTTAACCTTAACCTTAACCTTAACTATAACCTAACCCTAACCTTACCCTAACCGGAATCGTAACCTTAACCTTACCTTAACCTAACTTAACCTTAATATTGACCTTGACGTTAACCTTAAAGTTAACCTTAACCTTATCCATAACCTTAACCTTAACTTTACCCTTATGATAACTTAAACCTTAACCTTAACCTTGAGGTTAAGATAAGTTCAAGAGTAAGGTCAACGTTAAGGTTAAGGTTATGGTTATGGGAAGGTTAAGGTTAAGGTTATGGTTAGGGGAAGGTTAAGGTTAATATTAAGGTTAGGGGAATGTTAAGGTTAAGGTTAAGGTTAAGGGTTGGTAAAGGTTAGGGTTAGGTTATGGTTAAGTTTAAGGTTATGCTAGGGTAAATTCAAAGTTAAGGTTATGGTTATGGGAAGGTTTAGGGGATGAGGTTAGGTTAAGGGTAAATTGTGGGTTAAGGTTAACGTTTAGGATGAGGTTTAGGTTAACCTTAACCTTAATATTAACCTTAACCTTCACCCTTAACCTTAACCTTCACTATAATCTAACCTTAACCTTGACCTTAACTATAACCTAACCTTGACCTTAGCCTTAACCTTACCTTTAACTTACCCTTAACATTAACATTAAATGTACTCTTAACCTTAACATAACCTTAACCTTACCCTTAACCTTAACTTAACCTAACCTTAACCTTAACAATAACCTAACCCTAAACTTGACCAAACCCTTAACCTTAACCTTATCTTAACCTTAACCTTAACATTAACCTAAATATAACTTTACCCTTAACCTTAACCTTGACCAAAGCCTTAACCTTAACCTTAACCTAACCCTAACGTTAACTTTACCCTTAACATTAACCTTAACCTTAACCTTAACCTTAACCTAATCTTAACCTTAACCTAACCATAACCTTAACCTAACCTTAACCTTAACCTTAACCTAACCAGAACCTTAACCTTAACCTTAACCTAACCCTAACCTTAACTCTACCCTTAACCTAACCTTAACCTAACCCTAACCTTAACATTACCCTTAACCTAACCTTAACCTTAACCTTATCTTATCCTTAACCTAACCTTAACCTTGAATTTACCCTTAACGTAACCTTAACCTTAACCTTACCTTAACCTTACGTTGAACTTAAGTATAACCAAACCCTAACCTTGACCAAACCCTTAACCTTAATATTAACCTAAACATTTACACTAACCTTATCTTAAACTTAACCTAACCTTAACCATGACTTTACCCTTAACGTAACCTTAACGTTAACCTTAACCTAACCCTTAACATAAACCTTAACCTTACCTTGACCTTAACCTTAACCTAATCTTAACCTTAACCTTGACCTTAACCCTTAACCTTAACCTTTTCTTAGACTTAACCTTAACCTAACCTTGACCTTAACTATAACCTAACCCTAACCTTAACCTTAACCTAACCTTAACCTTGAACTTAACTATAACCTATCCATAACCTTGACCAAACCCTTAATGTAACCTTAACCTTGACTTTACGCTTAACGTAACCTTAACCTTGACCTTAACCTTACCCTTAACATTTACCTTAACCTTAACTTTACCCTTAACCTTAACCTAACCTTGACCTTAACCTTGACCTTAACCTAATTTTAACCTTAACCTTTACCTTAATCTTCACTTTACCCTTAACCTAACCTTGTTTCTGTTTCAAGCTTGTGTAAAAATGAAACTGGTTTCAAGCATAGTTTATATTTGTTTCAAGCTTGTGTAAAAATGAAACCAACTTCAAGCAAAGTTTCCTGATTTCAAGCTTGTGTAAAAATGAAACCATTCCCTTTTTACCTCTCGTGATTTCCATCTTATCAGCCTGTTTTTCCAGATGAGCCGTGGTTTTCTCATTCTACCGTCACTATCTGCTTAGCCAATCATATGACTTCACTTGGTTTTTTTACCCATTCCCGAGGAACCGCTGCGATGAGTGGTATTGTTAGCAAACCTCTTGACCTTTACTTGTTCTGAGCAATTCCTCCATTATCAGAACAAGTTGCTACCCTTTATACCATTCGTTCCTCTAGGAGGCGTCAAATTTCAGCTCTTTTCTGACTCTCTAAAATTGAAAAGATTGTCGAGATTATTGTCGTTTTGAACTCGTTAAATGGATGCGAAACTATATCTACCCAGTATACGTTTACCAATTTTTTGGGTTGGGATAGATTATTTACAAAAAAGGAATACCTTAGCCTATGACGACTAAGAGGTTCTCTCAGACACAATTTTCTATGTTTTCAAATCTGTGAGACTATCTACGAAAAGGGACTGATGCATTTTTCTTTTCTGCTTTCTTTTCAAACTCTCTAAATATGAAAATATGGCGAGTTCTTCCTTTGTCAGACTCATTAAAAAATGATGACATCAGACTCCGTCATTACGACGTTATTCTAGTTCCTCCATCCTAGGGCTCGTAAAATGTACTAGGATGGATTTGTTCGAAGGACAAACTTATATGACAAGCATATGGTATCATCTTCAAGCTTGTGTAAAAATAAAGAGGTAGTCGCCAAAAATGGTGGGGGAAAATGGAAGTTTTTCATCAGTTGTGTCGGCAGCATGTCAGTCTTGAACATCACACTTGTCTATAGTTTGTGTCGGGCTAGGATATCTTCATTCTGTCACTTTTCCTCCATGGGTTTGGGAAATCTATTTGCCTCTCATTTGATTACTAATTTTTTCAACATGATCTCTGATCCTATTTGAGTCAAATGCTGCCAAATTCCAGAGTCGTGTCGCCGATATGTTCAAGAGAAAATCCTTCTGCAGTTTGTACATTCCTTGATTCTTTGTTGCAGTCTTGATTCACACTCATATTACATCCACTATTTCGTGTCGATGATATGTGATTCATTATGACCCTCCTTCGATAGATTGCTTCCTGTCGACTTCAACTCATTATCCAGGAAGTTGATCTAGAGACTCCTTTCTGGTACCTTAGAGTTGCATGCCCTAATAGAAAGTTCTTCACTTTCGACAACATGTTCACATCATTGGCCTTCGATAGGGTGATTTCACAGGTGTTCGACTTCAGATCACTGTTCACATTCCATGGATTGTACTAGTAGTACCTTGAGAGCCATTGACATTATGGGTGGTTTCTCTCACACTTGTTAACGGTTCACATCATTGACCGATAATCAAGTGATTTTCTAGCATGTTCGACTTCAACATGTCTATTCACATGTTGGAATTTGTACTTTGATCAGGTGGTGTTGGAGTGCAAGACCCTATGCTTCGATCAAAAAGGTCTAGGTTGTGAGGAGTGACGAGTCATTCATGATTATATACATGATTCTTTAGATGGATGGCTGCGACCAAACCATGGGTTCTCTTGTTTTGATCCTCTCTATATGGATGGTTGTGCCCATACCGTGGATCTATTTCATATGATCCCTTTATTTGGATGGATGCGTCCATGTCGAGGATCCATTCACATGATCCTTTTCTTGATGGATAGCTGCGCCTGTACCATGTATTCATGTATTTTCAACAGAGATTTCAATTATGTATATGTATCTATGTGTCATTTGCAGGTCTCCCGGTAGCAGCGTCTAGTTCTTTGCATGTACTTGTAAAGCATTGCACCCCTCATTCATGTTCGGACTTCATACTTTATGGGGCATTTGTTGCACAGTAATTTGTCACTATCCCTACAATCCCCGTCTCGCACATTGCAGGGTCATTTACTTGACTAATTCGAAGTGTTATGCCGTGCAAATACCATCATTTCATCCCTTGCCATGAGGACAACATTCCCTCTATTGACCATTTCCTGAGAAGACCATTAAAAACACTTGTTTTTGCCTTGGTGTGAGTAGCCAGTTACACTCGCTCGCCGAGCTGGAAAATTAACACTGAGGCCATGCCAATTGGCGCTCTATCCCAGTTAAGCACCCACGCTGATCTATTTGTTGAATTTTTTTTCAAAATAAAGGTGAAGTTTCGATCACAACAACTTCATGGATGAGTCATAGTGAGTGGTTCGACTGAATAACCACGGCCTTCCTCCTTTGGCCTATTTTTTCCACCTTATGGGGAAACCTCCCAAGGGATAAGGCCTCCCTTCCACTATTGTAGGATCACAACCTCCTCCTCTCCTTTATAAATATAGCCATCTTCCATTGATGTGCTAGTTGAACAGATAGCTAAAAAAGTTAGCATAGAGAAGAAGCAATCATAGCTTCGGGAGAACAATGCAGAGTGTGACTGTTTTTGTGTGTTGAGAACATAGTGAGATATTGGACATTTGTTCATGATGGTGTGACAAACGTGCTTGGATACAGACCCGCCAAAGGAGAGCCTCAACATTAAGGATTGGTTGTAAACTCCCCTTGTCTTTATCATAATAAAATGCATCTGATATTTATCTTCCATTCTTGTTTACATCTATAATGAGATTTCTAGCATTCCTTGATCAGTTAGATAAATTGTAATTGTTCTATGTTTGTCATGGTGTTATGCTTGTCGTGTTGTCTTGACTATCTGTATAGGTAATCGAACATTGATCGCAGTGTGTAATGAGCTGGAGAAGACTGACATATCAAGTAGCTTCGACAGAAGACGAAAACATAGCATCAGAACGAGGTAGGTCATCTTCCTAGCTCTAAATTTCATTCACAATCTAGGAAGGTAGATGTTAGTATGTTCCCGTAATTTCTAGACCCACCCTAGGGCTAGAGGGATCGCCTCTATCTGTAGAGGGGATTTACCTAGACAACAAATTTTAACATGACTAAACCTGTAACATTAACCTTAACCGTTACCCTTAACCCTAACCTTACCCTTAGATTTAACCTTAACGTGAGGTTAAAATTATGGTTAAGGTTAATGATAAGTTAAGTTTAAGGGTAAGGTTAAGGTTAATATTACGGGTTTAGTTAGGTTAAGGTTAAGGTAAATGGTTTGGTCAAGTTTAGGGTTAGGTTATAGTGAAGGTCAAGGTTAAGGTTAAGGTTAAGGCTAAGGTTAAGGTTATGGGTAAGTTAAGGTTAAGGTTAGGTTAAGGTTAGGTTAAGGTTAGGTTAACTTTAACCTCCCAAAACCCTTAAGGTTAGGTTAAGGTCAAGGTTAAGGTTAGGGTTAAGGTTAAGGTTAGGTTGACTTTAGGTTAAGGTTAAGGTTAAAGTTAGGTTAATGTTAAAGTTAGGTTATAGCTAAGGTTAAGGGTAAAGTCAAGGTTAAGGTTAGATTAAGGGTAAAGTCAAGGTTAAGGTTAGGTTAAGGGTAAGGTTAAGGTTAAGGTTAGGTTAAGGTTAAGGTTATGGTTAAGGATAGGTTAAGGCTAAAGTTAAGGTTAAGGTTAGGTTAAGGTTAAGGTCAAGGTTATGGGTAAATTTAAGGTCAAGGTTAGGGTTAGGTTATAGTTAAGTTTAAGGGTTTGGACAAGGTTAGGGTAAGGTTAAGTCTAAGGTTAAGGTTAGGTTAGGATAAGGTCAAGGTTAAGGTTAAGATTAGGGGTTTATTTAGGTTAAGGTTAAGGTTACGGTTAAGGTTAAAGTCAAGATTAAGGGTTTAGTTAATGTTAAGGTTAAGGTTAGGTTAAGTTAAGGTTAAAGTTAAGGTTAAGGTTAGGTTAAGGGTAAAGTTAAGTTTAATGTTAGGGTTAAGGTTTGGGGAAGGTTAAGGTTAAGGTTAATGTTAAGGTTAGGTTAAGGTGAGGGTTAGGTTATATTTAAGGTTAAGGTTAGGTTAAGTTCAAGGTCAAGGTTAAGATTAAGGTCAAGGTCAAGGTTAAGGGTAAAGTTAAGGTCAAAGTCAGGGTTAGGTTATAGTTAAGGTTAAGGTTAGGTTA
This sequence comes from Pinus albicaulis, assembly GCA_034641835.2. Taxonomy (NCBI): domain Eukaryota; kingdom Viridiplantae; phylum Streptophyta; class Pinopsida; order Pinales; family Pinaceae; genus Pinus; species Pinus albicaulis. The sequence continues at coordinate 394,354 of JAXQQM020058610.1, read as the reverse complement.
AGGGTAAACTCATGGTTAAGGTTAAGGTGAAGGTTAAGGGTAAGGTTAAGGTTATGGGTTACGGGTTTAGTCAGGTTAAGGTTTATTACAAATTGGAGAGAGCAGAAACGCACAAGAATCACACACAAAATAATTAATTATTATCTTTAATAATCAGAGATACATCAAATATATATAGTTAAACTAATGCTAATCTTAGAGAGAGAAGTTGAGAGAATCTCTCAACTTCCTCAACAACCCAATCCAAGATATAATAAAGTAAGCATAATCCTAACTAATTCTAATACCCTCCCTTAATGCTTACTTTACAAAACATATAATAATTAATCACAATTACAACACTTTGAATTTTCGTCTCTTTGTCTGATCTGGTATTCATTAACACTTGTACCCACTCTGAGATCTCATAGGAAACGCTCTTTTCTCCACCATTTTCGAGCTACCATTCAACCCATTTAAAATACATTTGTTTCTGACCAGCAATAACGAACTTTGCAAGATCAACAGTATTGACAACTCGGCTCATCGGGGCTTCTGCGATAAAGCTGACAAGTGATGAACCATCCTATGGACCAATCACCATCTGTCGGATATTTCGCTTTCGGCTTTCCATCAGTGGCTAGGCAAATGGTCTGAATACTGAATTTGTTCAAGAGCTAATCTAACAACTTGACCTGCTTGTAACCTATAACTGATGCTCCTTGGCCCGTAGCACAACAAGATCAGCATATAACAAATTCACACAATCAAATTAGTTAATTGTTCTCTCGTCCCTGTAGAACGTCAAGAACGAATAATTTAAATAATGCTAATTTGTTCAATAATTGGTTCTCTAATACACAAATCTCATAACAATAAATATAAACTTAAATTTCACACAATAAACCCTAAGATCCGTCACAGCTATCTTTGAACACGCAATTGAGAAATAATTCAATTTTCTTCCATGAATAGCTCCATTGTTCCTCGACTCGGCGTTTTCCTCCGCAGCATTCCACCACTATCAAATGAATTCTGTTCTTGATGCACAGCCTCTACGCGTGCATTACTAAAGCACCACTGCATCCACTAATTCAGCTGTTCTAACTTGTATCTCTTTTACATTTTCATAATACCAGATGCTCTCTGTACAAATCTCAACCATAGGCCAAAACATAGTACCATACGCTCTGTCTCCTGGGCCGCAATCACTCGTTTAAAGCAAATCCATGCGTGGCTTCATGCAGCCTGTTGTGTTTACAAGCAAACACATTCTGAAATCTCCCACCTACAACTATGCAACATTGCAGTGAAAACTACTCGGATTAGAATCCGAACAAAATTTACCAGTTCTTCCGGATTTCGAAGTTGTAATTCATTTCTAGGTAGCAATTATCGTCGTCATCCACAAACTTGGTTCTTGCCGCGTAAGAACCCCTTGCCAGAATTCCAGACAGTGTAGTCCCTTCGTCCATAACGTAAGTATACGGTTCTTGTTGAGGACTGAACGTTCCCAGCATTACACGAGTGTTGTTCACTCTGACTCTGCTTTTCCACATGGTATTGATGTAAGTGAAGCCGGACACAATGTTATCGAGAACTGAGAAACATAATTTCAGACTGTAACGGCTGCCTTCCTTGAGAGTAAACGAGGAAACCCTCAATTTAGAAGCAAATGGGATTTTGTTTAAATAGTAATAAAAACTATGACTTATAACCTTGCTTATGACCGTGACGCTGCACTGGTGGACAGTGACACCGCGCACCTCTGTAGGCAATTACAGTCAGCGTAGACAACATAGACAAATTACAGCAATAGACTTTGGCTACTACAGTCGCTGGGATGCATTAGCACTGCTTCTCAATCCACAGACAGAAGCGTAGCATACACCGTTCCGTTTGCCAGTCCACGGTTGCATCAAATTCTAACATCGGCTGGCTGTGTTTCCATCAACACACGTCTGCAACTATAATCAATGTGATGACTACCACGCTTACTGCACCAGCGAACAAGATCAAATACACAAGCTCTCGGTCCGGTCGATGTGCAAATCCTCGGATCTTCTTCCCAGAGTTCGTTCAATAGGAAAACAATCCAGTCAGAAAGTCCTTAAGCTGGATGTCTAATACAAAATTCACCATTCACACAAAAAAAATTTCTCAGAGAATAAATTCACTGAGCTATCTACTCTCCTACAGCAATGATTGAATAATCATGGCTCTCACATTTTCCTGGCTATCCCGTGAGGGATTTAAACCAGTAGTGGATCTGATACCATATTACAAATTGGAGAGAGTAGAAACGCACAAGAATCACACACAAAATAATTAATTATTATCTTTAATAATCAGAGATACATCAAATATATATAGTTAAACTAATGCTAATCTTAGAGAGAGAAGTTGAGAGAATCTCTCAACTTCCTCAACAACCCAATCCAAGATATACTAAAGTAAGCATAATCCTAACTAATTCTAATAAGGTTAAGGTCAAGGTTAAGGGTCAGGTTAAAGTTAAGGTTAGGGTCAAGGTGAAGGTAAAGGTTAAGGTTAAGTTATGTTAAGGGTAAGGTTATAGTTAGGTCATGGTTAAAGTGAAGTCTGGTGTAGCTAAGACCGGTGCTAGGCACTTTGCCTCTTTAAGATGTTCAAAGGCCTTAGTTGCTTTAGGAGTCCATGAAAATTCATCTTTCTTCAATAATGGATTTAGAGGTGCTGCTATTCTCCCATAATTCTTAACAAACTTGCGATAATACCCTGTTAACCCGAGAAATCCTCGCAACTGCTTTATGGTTGTGGGAACTTTCCATTCCTTAATGACTTTAATTTTGTTAGGGTCTACCTTAACACCCTCGTGAGATACAATATGACCCAGACATTCCACCTCTTGTACTCCATGTTAGGTCTCTGTAATTTATTAGCAATATTGGGAGAGTCAAATCACAGAGTTAACGTCATTTCAACCAACTTTGGGATTCTAGGATCTAGCCCTCCTGAATCCAGAGAGGGATCTCTCCAATATGTACAAAGATGGATATTGTCTTTGAAAAGCTTAAGGTAATGATATTAGGCTAGTTATGAAGGCCAAGGGTTTTGTTTTGTTTTGGATGGTTGAGCATGAAATGTTACTTGAGGAGAAAGTCCTAAGTGCAAAAAGTTTCAAAAGTGAGAAGTTGCAAGAAAATAGAACAGTTTTGGCAGATAGATAGATATAACGCTGGTTTTTAGTCCATTGGGCTATGGAGTGATATCTAGGCTTTAATTGAACAACAACATCAAGTGTGATCCAAGGGGCAATTCATCTATACCACAAGATTATTGAGATTAAAATGATGAAATGGAAACATTAAAATGTTGGAGGGGTGGAAACTGATAATAATTTCTCAGAGGATTTATAGTCAGTCCAAACAAGAAAAGCCTCTTAAGTAACTATTTTAAAACCAACCAAGGACAAGGCTAACCATAGAATTCTTGGGAAAGTTCTTATTAAAGCAGCTTAATTGACAAACAATCCAGTAATCCACATAATTACCTTCAGAAAGTATGAAAACACATAAGAAAAACAGAGTGTAACTTAAGATCAGATAAAGTACTTTTAAACCTAGTCTTCTTTCAGTCAACACCAAGGGAAACTTTCAGAATCTGCCTTTGGAGAAAAGAATCTAGGAATCAGGGCAAACCATATCTTCTCTAGTCTAACTTTAATAGCAAATAATGGAAATAACATTTGAGAACAATGTTTGAGCAAACAAAAGGACGAGGGAACGCCAACATTCCTAACTGTTTAAACTGTATTGAATCATTCTTAAATAAAAAAATCTGAAGAAAACATTAAGATAAAGATTTCTCAGCCAGAGAAGGTTACTGCTATACAGAAAATCCTAACCCTGTTTAAACTGTTCTTTACAGAGGGAAAATGAACAATATGGCATACATAGAAGGAAAATGATTAACAAAGAAAGAAGCACTTCACCAGTGATAAAGACCAGGATCCCAAGAAACAGCTTTTATATTGATGTCAAACCAGTTACAAATTTCAAGTCCAATGTTTCAGTTCAGCAATCATCTTCACTATTCAACCTAACTACTCTAGCACAAACAGAGCTTCAAGGGCCAGTGAACACTATGTACAAATAGAAGTCTCGAGCTCAAGTGTATTTCAAAGTTCTGCAACCAACAAGTTCTCATCTTATGCAGAAGTACTTATAGGAAGATGAGGAGGTGAGATTTTAACAAAATATCTCAAGGATAATTAATGCGGAGTGAAGACTTCTCGGCCCTTTGAGAGGCTCGAGGGAGAAATTTACAGGTGGATCACTACATTAACTGTTTCACAATAAATATCGAAGCTCGGTGGAAGCTTTTTTTTGACTTTGAGGCTCTGTGTATGTTTTGGAGTAACTCTGCAGATATTTATGCATTGGTTTTCTTGCAGAAATAACTTCTTGGCAATGCTGGAGGCAGATATTCCTTTGAGCAATAACTTTGGCCTCTGTTCTGAATGGTTTGAGGAGACAGGTGGCTCTTTGTAGTAGCTGAGGAATCAATTCGCCTCAGTTGAAGCGGTGGAAACCTTTCTGTCAGATAAAACACTTTAGGTTTTCCTTTAAACTGTGTTTTAGATTGGGGATTAGGCTTTTGATAACTGTCTTAGCCGTAATCCCCATAAAAATTGTCTTCAATCTTCATCTGTTGTGCTCTGTCTTCAAAACTGATACTCTTTAACTGTGTTTGAATTAAAACAGTGTCTTGTCGATGTGCAGGGCCGCGCAGGGCTCTTTAGGTTATCAATGCTCATGAAACATTGATAAATTATTTGATACAGAGCCCGTGAATGGTTCTTTTTAGAAAGCCCGAAGGCACAGGAAACGTCTTTCCCAACCCTCGGCTCTCCTTCATTCTATAATGGAAAATCATTAAAACACCTGCAAAACACAAAAACGGTTAAGAAATCCTGCGGAAATAGGTTTAAACTGCTTCAGATGGCGGGGGAGGAGCGTAGCCGTCGGATAAAAATATCTAACGATGGAGATCGGCGCAGAACAGGCAAAGGAGAGTGGGGAGAAGAAATAAGGCGGGGTGGTTTTGGACCGTCCGATCTGGACACGTGGACGGTCCAGATCTAATCGGAGGATCTCAATCGGGGGTGGCAGGTAAGTGCGTGCGATTGAAACGCAGCGATGCGATTTAAGCGCTAGCCGTTGATCTGCAGATCAGATCAACGGCGGAAAGTGAATCGGAGGGTTTTGAAATGGTGGTAAGACTTGCGATCGGAGGGAATAAGGACCGTTGGATAGGCAGGAAATGGACGGCCCAGATTTAATCGGAGGATCGCAATCGGGGATGTCACACAACAATATGCGATTGAAACTTTGCAATTGAGCCCTTTGCGATTGAGCGCTGGCCGTTGATCTGAGGACCAGATCGACGGCATGGAATGAATCGGAGGGATCGCAAGGGTGTGCGATGGCCGTCGGATCGCGAAACAGATGGACGGCTGTGATGGAATCGGCGGATCGCAATCGGGAGTGAGACGGGAAGGTCTGCGATTGCGATCGGAGGAAACTTTGCGATTGAGCGCAGGCCATCGATATGAGAACAAGATCAACGGTCAGGATTGAATCGGGGATCGGCAATCGGGAATGAGACATTGTGATTGCGATTAAAACATTGCGATGCGATTTAGTGATAATCGTTGATTTAAGAACGAGATCAACGGTGGAGAACCAATCGGGGGAGTCGCGATCGGGGGCGAAAAAAAATGCATGCGATTGAGCGCAGGCCGTCGATCTAAGAACGAGATCAACGGTGGAGAATGGATCGGGGGAGAAACCCTTGTATATTTTTATGAAACCCAAACTTTTGGAATAATCAAAGGTTTTTATGGATCGGGCGGAAGAATATATATATAAAGCGGACAGGCGCCCGACTGCGGGGCCTTCGGATATATGGAATGTAATATGCCCGGGAGTATAGAGACAAGGGCCAATCGCAATCGGGCCATTGAGCCTGGTCTTTCCGATCAACCCATTTGTGTTGTTTCCGATTGCGATTGCGCAATCGGCTCTTTTCAATCAACCCATTTATATTCAGCACGTGGTTTTAATTTTTTAACTTAAAACTTTCGGAAAGTGGGTTTTTGGGTTTACAAAGGGAAATATTGATTGGAGAGGGATTTTTCAATGGTTTATGGCCCGATTGCGGGCTCTATGGTTATATGAGGAAATAATATGATCGGGGGGTTTTATATGAAAGGCTAATCGCAATCGGAGCTTTGTAATGGTTCAAAGTTATGCACCCTTGGATATTTGCGATGCGATTAGCACCGAAAAGCTTTGGCGTTTGGTTTTAACACATGGGCATGTGGGGGGAAGTGGTTTAGGACTTAGCCCAAGGGGCTTAGGTCCATAGCAATAAAACTTTGATTTTTTATGAGAAATTTTCAAGGATTTAATGGATTTGGGGGTTCCGGAATAGTTAAAAAGTGAGTTTTTAACTATGAAAGGGGAAATTTTCATAAATGGAAAGAAAAGGACTTATGAAAACAAGGTAGTTTTGATGGAGAAAAAGGGGAGCAGATGAAAGGTTTTGAGAAGAGGAGAAATGACGATCTTTCAGCAGTCTTTCAGTTGGAATCAACAGAAATTCCCGAGTATAAAAAATGGGACAACAAATGAGGATTTTGGACAAAGGCATGAGGCCTACAAGGAGTCTTCAAGAGCCAACAATTTTTAGTGATAAAATTTGTTCCTTGGAGGCTCAAAAAAGATCTTAGCCACCTTTTGGTATAACAAAATATTATAGGTGGCTAACAATGGCTCCACTTGGGGATGGTGCCTTCTTGAAGGCATCAAGAATTCAGACTTGATTTATGGGAGGCTGATTAGTTGCCTCATCCATTGGGCTGTCCTTCTGTGATTGAATGATCTTCTCTAAAAACATATTTGGCAGCCATGAAAACAATGGACCTTTATCAACCAGCTTGCTACCTACCCAATCCTATAGATCTAGCATTTTTTCTTCATCAGAGTGCACTTGGATTGGCAAACTCTTTACACAACATTTTATTCTTTTTAAAAAGTGGGAAATCTAATCTATTTCTACTCCTTATTTCTCCCTGAACTCAGATTAAACAGTTGAGCTTAGATATTTCTCTACCTAGTCTACTGTCTGTTGGGATTAAACAGTCCAACAAACTTTTATTCTCTAATTTCTACAACAGAAATTTAAAAATAGTCAAGTCAAGATTGAGCTGTTTGACTTGCTATGATCTATAGCATAAGAAAAAGCTACACATAGATTATTATTTGCAGAAAATTAAATCAAAATGGAAGGCTTAAGATCTGAAAGTTTCTCATTATGGCCTTCTTTTTCTTTACAGCTCTGTTTTTAATTTTGTTTTGAGTTGTCTCTTTCTTGATATCTGATTCAAATTTTGGGCAAATTAGAACCAGTTTTTCTCTTTTATGACTCAGAAAAATAAAACAGTTTTGAGTCATCTCTCTTTGGAAACTTTGGTTCAGATTTTGAGTTTGTTTGAACCTTAATTTATATCCTATTCTATCTACTGATAAGCCAAGATTAAACAGTTTGGAAAATCAAATTCACTACCCTATAAGTGGAAAATTGAAAGCTAATTAGTCAAGATTAAACAGTTTGACTAACTAGAAGTGTGTTTTGCAGGAGTGGCATTTAAGCTTGCACACTTTCAGATTTGTTTCTCTTTTTTGGCATGGGGCTTTGCCTTTCTTGTTTTTCATTTCTGCCCTCTTTTCTTTCTTTCTTTGTTTTTGTATTTTTTGATTTTTCACAACTTTGAATGAAATGGTGGATGAAATATTCATAATGAAAAAAAGAAAAAAGAAGGCTTAAAAACATATCATGAATCAAGAGAAGTAATGCTTGAGCATCCTGCCATTGACAGGACCCCCAAACAAATCTGTTCCATCCAGCTCTTGTAAGAAGAATGCATTGTTTCCAGCAATTGAATGAATAGAGTAAGGGCCAAGCCATAGATTTTCAAATTTACCATGCTTTCCCTTGTCTTCCCTCTTTGAGTCCCACTTTAAAACTTTGTCCCCAATCTTGAAATTGTTGGCCTTTGTTCTTCTGTCAAAAAGCTTCTTAATGCTGTCCTATTTCTGCAATGTTTTGTTGTACACTTCCTCTCTGATTTGCTGAAGATGAATGGTCTGATTTATTCTTCTGATCATGTCATTATCTTCAGTCTGCAATTCTTGGATAAACTTCATAACTGGTACACCAAGGCTATTAGTAAATATTGCATTTGTACCATACACAATCTGAAAAGGTGACATACCAATATATTTCTTCAAAGTTAATCTGTCAGCCCAAAGTGCATGGACTAGCTTTGTGTGCCAAGAATTTTTATTGTCCTCCAACAATTTCTTGATTATGTTCACTAAGCTTTTATTGGAAGATTCTGCAAGTCCATTACCTTGAGGGTAATAGGCTGTGGAATGCCCTAGCGTTATCTGGTATTTATGACAGAAGTTAACCATTTTCTTTGATACAAATGCTGCTGCATTATCTGTGATGATCTTGGTAGGACAACCAAATCTGGAAAGGATATTGGTTTCTATGAACTTTATAATAACTGAATCATTGGCTTGCCTACAAGGAATGGCTTCTATCCACTTAGTGAAATAGTCTGTGGCAGTAAGGATCCATCTATGCTGGGCAGAAGATGAGGGATGGATTTCACCTATGAAGTCAAGTCCCCACTGTTGAAAAGGAGCTTCAACGGTGATTGGATGCAAAGGAAGGGGTAATAATTTTCTCTTGCCCTCAAACAATTGGCATTTATGGCAAGTAGTTGTCATTTTGTGAACATCAGGAAAAAGGGTGGGCCAATAGAAACCAGCCCTCAAAATTTTGTTGGCTGTTGACTTCCAGTACAAATGGCCTCCACACTCTCCTTCATGAAATTCTTGCTTAACCTTCTCTGCATCAAACTCAGGCAAACATTTAAGCAATATACCACTAGCATTTTTCCAATAAAGACACCTATCTACAATGCAATAGTTTACTGCTTTCAGTTTTAAGAACCTTGCCTTTGTTTTCGACAAACTAGGAGGTGTATTTAAATTAAGAAAAACATAAACGATATCAGCATACCAAGGAGAATTCATAAAATGGTTTTCAATAATGGGAGTTGAGAATTCTTCTTGGCTGTCCAAAGCATTAATCATATTAATATAAAGAACTTCAAAATTGGATTCAGCCATTAATCTAGCTAGACCTTGGCCTTTGATGAGTTTAGTGGGTTTTATCTCTAAATCATATTCGAGAATAACAACAATCCACTTACCTCTCTTACCATCTGGGTCCTGTGTTAGAATGTCTTTAACCACCGAATTAGGGACAAAGGAAATGATGTGTGAGTGAAGGATGTATACTCTGAAGTCTTTCAATGCTTTAACCAAAGCAAAAGCTTGCTTTTCCATAATATTATACTTCAAAGGGGCATCCGTCAATGCCTTGCTAAAGAATGCAATAGGCTGCTCTTGTCCTTGTGGATTTTTCTGTAAAAGGACAACAGCAATGGTATGTTCTGATGCAAACGAGAAGATATAAAAATATTTTGAAAAATCAGGGCTTATGAGAACTGGTGTTTTGGTTAATGCTTGTTTCACCAGCTCAAAGGATGTCTTTGCTTCCAAGGTCCATTTTATCCCTTGCTCCTTCTTCAGCATGTTTGTGATATTTCTAAGGAGCTCAGCTAGGTTAGGGATGAACCTTCTCAAAAATTTTATCTTTCCAATGAAAGACTGCAACTCTTTGATATTTCGAGGATGAGAGATTTGCAATATAGCCTCAATCCTCTTTGGATCTATCTTTATACCTTCTTCTGAAATAATGTGTCCAAGAAGCTTACCTTCTTGGAGACCAAATAGTGTATTCTTAGGGTTTAAAGATATTCCAAACCTTTTGCACTTCTCGAAAACTTTTCTCAAATGTTCTAAATGTTCTTCATCTATTTTTGAAAACACAGTGACATCATCTAGATAGATAATGATGAAGAAGCCCAATTCTTCCGAGAATGCTATGTCCATGGCTCTCTGAAAGGTTGCTCCGGCGTTCATTAGACCAAAAGGCATCTTCACATACATGAAAGTGCCCCATGGAGTAGTGAAAGCTGTCTTTAATTGATCAGCAGGGTGAACTAAAATCTGATTATACCCTGAATAGCCATCAAGCAACGAAATCCTTTTAGACCCCACCACCCTTTGTAAAATGTGATCCATTTTTGGTAAAGGGTGGTTATCCTTTAACGAAGCTTTGTTTAAGTCTCTAAAGTCTATACAAAGCCTGATTTCTCCAGTCTTCTTCCTAACGAACACCAGATTAGATACCCACTCAGAATATCTAATAGGGACAATAATGCTGGCCTCGTGCATCTTCATGATTTCCTTCTTAACCAATGGCAACTGGACAGGGTTTATTCTGCGCAGTTTCTGTTTGAATGGTTTTTGGTTTTCTTTAAGAGGGATTTTGTGCTGTATTATTTCAGTGTCATAGGATTTAAGATCTTCGTAACTCCATGTAAAAACATCAGAAAATTCTTTGAACAACTCTATGTATTTGAGTTTAATGTGAGCTGGCAAAGTTTTGGACAGTTTGATCATTTTCGGTTTTTCCTCACTGCCTATATTGCACTCCTCTACTTCAGTCTCTACAGGTTCCAGTTTTGGTTTATTGGCCACATCGTTAAAATCGAACAACTCCTCTAAAGGCATTAGACCACTCGGAAAATTTTCATCTTTAGAATGCAGATTTTGTAATTCTTCCGTTTCTAACTCTACACTTAATTCTGTTTTGTTCCTAAGTTTGCTAGACAATAGGTTAATATTGGCAGGTTGAGGAGACGATTCTTCTTCACCAAGAAATTTTTCTTCACTGCAGTCTGTATCATAATCTGAACCTGAACTGTGCAGTTCGAACTCATTTCTGAATTGCATGAAGTCTTCTATTTGTTTGTCATTGTCGAAAACTTGCCAATATTTTTCGTTATCAGGCACTGCCAGTCTAAATTTTATCGGAGCTGTGTTGTCTCCAGTCTCATATGGCGTTAGACATGTCCTGGCCGTAAAAGCTAAATTGTGGGCCGCAATGTTCTTTTTCCTTGGGATGAAACTCAGGTTTGACTCCTCAAATGTAGTCAACAGATCCATGACATCATTTCGATAGGCTCTAAGTCTGGGATGATTCGCATTATACTCCCCATTGACTTGCCTAATGATTAACTCAGAATCCCCATACACATTAATTCTTCTGGCTCCTAATTTCTTCAAGAGATGCAAGCCTACGAGAAGGGATTCATATTCTGCTATGTTGTTGGAACACTGAAAGTTTAATTTGCATGAGATGCATTCTGTGTGGTTGTTTTCAGTGTTAATGATCCAAACCCCTGCACCAGCATTATTTCTAGTGCATGACCCATCAAAAAACATACTCCATAAAGGACTGTCTTCGGTTTCGTCTGTTTGGCGATTGTCCTTTTTAACTATGGTGCCTTATGACTGTTCATGATTAGCAGCACCCAATTGAATTTGTTTTGACTCCTCAAATTTTTCAATAGATTGAGGGATGATGTCAGAAATGTTAGGGGTATTTTCTAGGTTGTTAAGTCCTAAAAACAATGGACTCATAACTGGTAAATCAAGACCTATGCTTTGTTTACTAATGTTTTCACATGTGGCAAACTTTTTGGACACTTCTGCGTTATTATACTCTTCTTCCCTGTCGGCCTTTAATTCTGTTAAAGTGACTTGCTCACTAGGAGTTTCATTGTTAAACATGATAAAAGAATCAAGGCCTGTATTGACAGAATATATAGGAGAGTTTCATGGTCTGTCTTGACTTGTAACCGTGTATTGCATATGAGACTCCCTGTAAAGTCTTCTGGTCTGATTGAAAACCGGGATGGTCGCATATGTCATGTCCATCTGCATAGTCCCCTGTAACTTAGCTCCCTAGGATCTTGATAATAGCATTCCATACTTTGGGGGGACATCAGCCACAGCAATGTCCATGAGTAAACATTTGGCTGGAATCTGGGCTAGGTTAACACAGAGGTCTTTGATCAATCCTAGACATTTTACTCTATTTGAGTCAAAGGAGTATAGGTCTTTGTAGGGTCTGGTAATTTCTAAACCAAGGCTCTCCATCAGAGCTTTAGGCATTAAATTATGAGAAGCCCCAGAATCATGCATAGCGTTGTGTAGAATTTTGTCATGAATGTTCAAACTCACATAAAAGGGAGGAACTGGTCTTTCTTGAAACTTCCATTCAATCTTAGGGCCAAAAATCAACTCTGGTAGGTCGTCACTAAGATTAAATGTATCTCCATTTTCCTTTATATTTAAAGCCTTCAAAATTTGGTTCATATATACATGTTGGGAAGCTAACTCAGTTAATGGAACAGAGATTTTGATCTTTAAGATTTCCTGTTCAAGGCTGAAAGGGGTTTGATTATTTGAAGCACTTGTTTCAGCCTTATTAGCTGTCACTCTATCAAAAATTACAGCTTGCTGATTTGTTTTATTTGACACAACTGTTGTAGAAGGAGTACTAGCTGAAGTGTTAGTACTGCTGATGTCTTCACTCTGTTTTTCAGAATTTTGAGTGTTTTTCTCCTTATCCTTATCAGAATTAACAACCACTGTTTTGTCTTTTTGTTAGGCTGTTTTGGGTTTAGCTGCGGTGCTGCTTTGAGAGGATTTGTCAAAGGTTTTGGTGTTGGGGGCTTGTTGACTGGTCTTGCTTCTAAGGTCATATTCTCTTTGAGGTTCTATGACGACATTTTCCATGTCCTGATAATAATTTTCATTATCATCTCTTTTGTCGTCGTAAGGTGTGTAAAGACCTTGTTTATTATCATAATGAACCTCAAAGTCATCATCCTCTTCCCCAAACATGTTGATATCCTCTTCCTCTGTTATTTCTTATGTTTCTTCAACCTCACTTACATAGTTTTGATGAAAGGGAGGGGTGATCTATTGATCATCTTCCCTGGGTCTGTTTGGAGGTTGGTTCCTTCTAACATTCTGATTCTGGTTCCTATTTTGAGGAGCAGTTTGATTTTGATTTTCTTGTGATCTCTTAATTATGCTCATCTCTTTCATCATTTCTTCCATCATTCTCTCCATTTTTGAGTTGGAAGTAGAAGGTGTGGATTCCTCTCTAAAAGATACTCTCTTCTCGCTATTCATTCTTGCTCTTTTCTCCATCAATTTCACTTCCACAGAAAGAGCACCCCTTTTCATGTCTTCAAGAGTTGCAAAATCTCTCTCTCTTAGTGAATAGGTCATGTCTGGATCAAACCCTTCAGGAAATTTGTTTAAAGCTGACCCCTGAGGAGGTTTTAGTTCAGAGGAAAGTGCATTATAAACGCTGTTAAATCTGGTACAATAAGATTGTACACTTTCCCCAGGGTTCCTATGGAGATTGTTATAGTCAGCAAGGACTTGGAGAGGATTCTTTCTCACTTCCCATTTGTTTAAGAATGTTTGTTGGAAGGCTTGAGATCGTTAATACTATGGGGGGTTAAACCTTTAAACCATTTTCTTGCTTCTCCCCCCAAGCTTTGAGAAAATAGTCTCAACTTGACAGAATCATCATCAATTTCATTTCTGTCAAAGTAGTCATTCATCTTGTCCACATGTTGAGATGTTGTTATAGTATTGCTAGCATCATACAATGGAATTTTGGACTGATAGTCCTGTGGAAGATTGACTAATGGTACAGGAAGGACTAAGGGAGCATACCATGCTGCCATGATAGGTGGTGGATTTACAAGAGGAGGTGTGGGTTGAAGTGGAGTGGTTTGAACAATGGATTAAAGATGAACAGAAGTGGATGGAACAACAGTAGATTGCTGAGCTGATCTTGGATGAGAGACACCTAGATTATATAGAAAATGTAAATCAGGAGGTGTTGATTCTATATCCCCAAGAGGTTCACCTTTTTCCGGGGATGAATGTGAAGACTCAGAATCTAACTGATCTAAATCACCAAATGACCTAGTCCTAAATGGGTTCACTAAGTCAATTTGTGATTGTTGCAGAGCTGAAAGATTTTCAGGGACTGAATTAGCTCTCAAGGGTGATCTGAAAACAGTTAATAATTTAACCTTAGGAGACTTCCAAAGGATACTTTCTGGATTATCAACTATCTCAGGTGGGTTAGGGTCTGGGTGGGCTCTGGTGTGAATCTTTTTAGAAGCCACTATGCTATGTTGTTTAGACCTAAAACAAGAAAAGTTCAACCAGATATGACAATCTTGGAGAGGTTAACCAATCTTTTTTTTACAATTTTAAATCCCACAGTCCTCTAACTGAGTTTGAATGATTTTATAATGATAAGGGTTCTTCCCAGTGGAGTCTTAAGGTCTGCCAGGATTGTGGAGTCGCCAAGTGGAAATTTTTAGCTCCTTTCAGAGGTAAAAGGTCTTATGGTCCACCACCATGTTTATTTAATTCCAATCTAAAATATTTTTAGGTTTTTCTAAATCATTTTTCAGTTTTGTGGTTGTTAAGAATATCCTAACTTTGTTTCAAAACTTAGCTAAGGTTGCGAGACAAAGGCAGTCTACTCTTATGTCTAAGCCAGCTGATTTTTCAAGGTTAGATGAAGTCTTAAGAGAAACCTAGGGTTTACCTAGTTTGTCACTGATTCAAACAAGTTTCATCATAATTACCTATATTAGGCAGTGCTTGAAAAGGCTGCTTTTTACTCTGGTTAATAAAGAAAATGCTCTATGAACCAAATCTCTGACGTCGTATGATTATCTTTAAATGAAAATGATTCTGGGTTCGATGTTCCCCAGTGGAGTCGCCATAAATGTTAGGTCTCTGTAATTTATTAGCAAGATTGGGAGAGTCCAATCACAGAGTTAACATCATTTCAACCAACTTTGGGATTCTAGGATCTAGCCCTCCTGAATCCGGAGAGGGATCTCTCCAATATGTACAAAGATGGATATTGTCTTTGAAAAGCTTAAGGTAATGATATTAGGCTAGTTATGAAGGCCAAAGGTTTTGTTTTGTTTTGGATGGTTGAGCATGAAATGTTACTTGAGGAGAAAGTCCTAAGTGCAAAAAGTTTCAAAAGTGAGAAGTTGCAAGAAAATAGAACAGTTTTGGCAGATAGATAGATATAACGTTGGTTTTTAGTCCATTGGGCTATGGAGTCATATCTGGGCTTTAATTGAACAACAACATCAAGTGTGATCCAAGGGGCAAGTTATCTATACCACAAGATTATTGAGGTTAAAATGATGAAATGGAAACATTAAAATGTTGGAGGGGTGGAAACTGATAATAATTTCTCAGAGGATTTATAGTCAGTCCAAACAAGAAAAGCCTCTTAAGTAACGGTTTTAAAACCAACCAAGGACAGGGCTAACCATAGACTTCTTGGGCAAGTTATTATTAAAGCAGCTTAATTGAAAAACAATCCGGTAATCCACATAATTACCTTCAGAAAGTATGAAAACACATAAGAAAAACAGAGTGTAACTTAAGATCAGATAAAGTACTTTTAAACCTATTCTGCTTTCAGTCAACACCAAGGGAAACTTTCAGAATCTGCCTTTGGAGAAAAGAATCTAGGAATCAGGGCAAACCATATCTTCTCTAGTCTAACTTTAATAGCAAATAATGGAAATAACATTCGAGAACAATGTTTGAGCAAATAGAAGGACGAGGGAACGCCAACATTCCTAACTGTTTAAACTGTATTTAATCATTCTTAAATAAACAAATATGAAGAAAACATTAAGATAAATATTTCTCAGCCAGAGAAGGTTACTGCTATATAGAAAATCCTAACCCTGTTTAAACTGTTCTTTACAGAGGGAAAATGAACAATATGGCATACATAGAAGGAAAACGATTAACAAAGAAAGAAGCACTTCACCAGTGATAAAGACCAGGATCCCAAGAAACAGATTTTATATTGATGTCAAACCAATTACAATCTTCAAGTCCAATGTTTCAGTTCAGCAATCATCTTCACTATTCAACCTAACTACTATAGCACAAACAGATCTTCAAGGGCCAGTGAACACTATGTACAAATAGAAGTCTCGAGCTCAAGTGTATTTCAAAGTTCTACAACCAACAACTTCTCATCTTATGCAGAAGTACTTATAGGAAGATGAGGAGGTGAGATTTTAACAAAATATCTCAAGGATAATTAATGAAGAGTGAAGACTTCTCGGTCCTTTGAGAGGCTCGAGGGAGAAATTTGCAGGTGGATCACTACATTAACTGTTTCACAATAAATATCGAAGCTCGGTGGAAGCTTTTTTTTTTACTTTGAGGCTCTGTGTATGTTTTGGAGTAACTCTGCAGAGATTTATGCATTGGTTTTCTTGTAGAAATAACTTCTTGGCAATGTTGGAGGCAGATATTCCTTCGAGCAATAACTTCGGCCTCTGTTCTGAATGGTTTGAGGAGACAGGTGGCTCTTTGTAGTAGCTGAGGAATCAATTCACCTCAGTTGAAGCGGTGGAAACCTTTCTGTCAGATAAAACACTTTAGGTTTTCCTTTAAACTGTGTTTTAGATTGGGGATTAGGCTTTTGATAACTGTCTTAGCTGTAATCCCCATAAAAACTGTCTTCAATCTTCATCTGCTGTGCTTTGTCTTCAAAACTGATACTCTTTAACTGTGTTTGCATTAAAACAGTGTCTTGTCGATGTGCAGGGCCGCACAGGGCTCTTTATGTTATCAATGCTCATGAAACATCGATAAATTAGTTGATACAGAGCCCATGAATGGTTCCTTTTAGAAAGCCCGAAGGCACAGGAAACGTCTTTCCCAACCCTCGGCTCTCCTTCATTCTATAATGGAAAATCATTAAAACACCTGCAAAACACAAAAACAGTTAAGAAATCCTGCGGAAATAGGTTTAAACTACTTCAGATGGCGGGGGAGGAGCGTAGCCGTCGGATAAAAATATCTAACGGTGGAGATCGGCGCAGAACAGGCAAAGGAGAGCGGGGAGAAGAAATAAGGCGGGGTGGTTTTAGACCGTCCGATCTGGACACGTGGACGGTCCAGATCTAATTGGAGGATCTCAATCGGGGGTGGCAGGTAAGTGCGTGCGATTGAAATGCAGCGATGTGATTAAGCGCTGGCCGTTGATCCGCAGATCAGATCAATGGTGGAAAGTGAATCGGAGGGATTTGAAATGGCAGTAAGACTTGCGATCGGAGGGAATAAGGACCATTGGATAGGTGGGAAAAGGATGACCCAGATTTAATCGGAGGATCGCAATCGGGGAGGTCACACAACAATATGCGATTGAAAATTTGCGATTGAGCCCTTTGCGATTGAGCGCTGGCCGTTGATCTGAGGACCAGGTCGATGACAGGGAATGAATCAGATGGATCGCAAGGGTGTGCGATGGTCGTCGGATCGCGAAACAGATGGACGACTGTGATGGAATCGATGGATCGCAATCGAGAGTGAGACGGGAAGGTCTGCGATTGCGATCGGAGGAAATTTTGCGATTGAGCGCAGGCCGTCGATCTGAGAACCAGATCAACGGTCAGGATTGAATCAGGGATCGGCAATCGGGAGTGAGACATTGCGATTGCGATTGAAACATTGCGATGCGATTTAGCGATAACCGTTGATTCAAGAACGAGATCAACGGTGGAGAACCAATCGGGGGAGTCGCGATCGGGGGCGAAACAAAACGCATGCGATTGAGTGCAGGTTGTCGATCTAAGAACGAGATCAACGGTGGAGAATGGATCGGGGGAAAAACCCTTGTATATTTTTATGAAACCCAAACTTTTTGAATAATCAAAGGTTTTTATGGATCGAGCGGAAGAATATATATATAAAGCGGACAGGCGCCCGACTGTGGGGCCTTCGGATATATGGAATGTAATATGCCCGGGGCGTATACAGACAAGGGCCAATCATAATCGGGCCATTGAGCCTGGTCTTTCCGATCAACCCATTTGTGTTTTTTCCGATTGCGATTGCGCGATCGGCTCTTTTCAATCAACCCATTTATATTCAACACATGGTTTTAAGTTTTCAACTCAAAACTTTCGGAAAGTGGGTTTTTGGGTTTACAAAGGAAAATATTGATCGGAGAGAGATTTTTCAATGGTTTATGGCCCAATTGCGAGCTCTATGGTTATATGAGGAAATAATATGATCGGAGGGTTTTATATGAAAGGCTAATCACAATCAGAGCTTTGTAATGGTTCAAAGTCATGCACCCTTTGGATATTTGCGATGCGATTAGCGCCGAAAAGCTTTGGCATTTGGTTTTAACACATGGGCATGTGGGGGGAAGTGGTTTAGGACTTAGCCCAAGGGGCTTAGGTCCATAGCAATAAAAATTTGACTTTTTATGAGAAATTTTCAAGGATTTTAATGGATTTGGGGGTTCCGAAATAGTTAAAAAGTGAGTTTTTAACTATGAAAGGGGAAATTTTCATAAATGGAAAGAAAAGGACTTATGAAAACAAGTTGGTTTTGATGGAGAAAAAGGCGAGCAGATGAAAGGTTTGAGAAGAGGAGAAATGACGATCTTTCAGCAGTCTTTCAGTTGGAATCAACAGAAATTCCCGAGTATAAAAGATGGGACAGCAAATGAGGATTTTGGACAGAGGCATGAGGCCTACAAGGAGTCTTCAAGAGCCAATAATTTTTTAGTGATAAAATTTGTTCCTTGGAGGCTCAAAAAATATCTTAGCCACCTTTTGGTATAACAAAATATTATAGGTGGCTAACACTCCAAAGAAACATTTGGATGTTTTTTCATATAATTACTTCTCCTAGAATAGTTTGAGCACCCTGTTAACATGTTCAACATGATCCTTCCAAGACCTGTTGTAGATTAGTATATCATCAAAAAATACTAGCACAAATTTTCTAAGGAAGGGTTTGAAAATGGAATTCATCAACTGTTGAAATGTAGAAGGTGCATTGATAAGGCCAAAAGGCATGACCAAAAATTCATAATGACCCTCATGAGTTCGAAATGTTGTTTTTGGAATATCTTCAGTCTTCATTTGAATTTGATAAAGGTGAAGGGTTTGGTAAATGTTAGGGTTAGGTTAAGGTTAAGGTTAAGGTTATGTTTATGGGGTTGTTAAGGTTAAGGTTATAGTTAGGTTAAGGTTAGGCAAGGTTAAGTTAAAGGTTAAGGGTTACCAGTTTAGTCAGGTCAAGGTTAAGGTTAAGGTGAAGGTGAAGGTGAAGGTTAGGGTTAGGGTTAGGTTAAGGGTAAGGTTATAGTTAAGGTTAAGGTTAGGTTAAGTTAAGGTTAAGGTTAAGGTTAGGTTAAGGTTAAGGTTAGGTCAAGGGTAAAGTTAAGTTTATGGTTAGGGTTAAGGTTAGGGTAAGGTTAGGGTTAGGTTAAGGTTAAGGTTAGGTAAATCTTAAGGTTAAGGTTAAGGTTAGGTTAAGGTTAAGTTTATGTAAGGGTAAGGTTAACGTGAAGGTTAACATTAAGGTTAAGGTTATGGTTAAGGTTAGGTTAAGGGTAAAGTTAAGGTTAAGGTTAGGTTAAGGTTAAGGTTAAGGTTACAGTTTTAGTCGGGTTAAGGTTAAGGTTAAGCTTGTGGGCTTAGTCAAGTTAAGGTTAAGGTTAAGGCTAAGGGGGTAAGGTTAAGGTTAAGGTTAAGGGTAAGGTCAAGGTTAGAGTTAAGGTTATGGTTATGGGAAAGTTAAGGTTAAGGTTATGGTTAAGTTTAAGGTAAAGGTTAAGGGTTTGGATAAGGTTAGGGTTAGGTTATTGTTGGCGAGAAGTCAGGTCTCGTGGACAAGACCCAGGTTCGAGAGTTGTGGCCAAAAAAAAGGTCCGGTGTAGTCTAGGAACACGCCAGCATTTTCACCCTGCTCTGGGGAGTAGTGCGTCTCACTCGAGGCGTGCCGCAACCACATGTAGAAGGGGATGAGATCAATGGCAAGGAACAAACCTGCAACTAATGAAGGGCAGTGTATCCATTACATATACCGAGTTATATATGCAAGATCACTTAATAAACATTCAAACATTCACAAATAAAATTTTAAACCAGTGTAAACACATTACAAGCACATGAACATCTTATTGAGACAGCAACCTTCCATTGTATTAACCTCTTGACCAAACACATGATTACATGGAATTCTCTCTGATAGCGCAAAAATCTGTTACAGATGGGTTTCGGAACAGAAAGGTAGAATAGAGAAGATAAGAAACCATATGAAGAACATGCATGAATCCTCTACAGCTATTCCGTGCATCTTTTCCTGTCTCGAGCCTCGCAACCTCTTCAGCATCTATTCAACATTCAGCCTCTCAACCTTTTCTTTTCAGCCGGGTGACTGTTATTTATTCACCCGCGCTTTTGACTTTCGGTTCCTCTGTGGCTTTACTTCGGCTTCTCCTGGCTTCTCTCCTATTATCTGTGTGTTCCAATTTCTGTTTTCTACTGTGTTTCCTTCATCTGCACTTGTCCCTGTTCTATCTCTAGATATCGAGTGCTTCCGCGCCACCTTGGTAGCTCCGCGAATCCTGGTAGTTGCGGCGCGGTCGTGGTTGCCATGTGTATTTATTCCGCAACTCAAAAAGGGTCAAATTTCAAAATGTCTTAGCCAAGACTTCAAAACTAAATAAAAACAAGGGCCCCAACAGGCCCCGACCACAATTCCTTGACTCGTCCGCGAGTCAATCACAAATGACAGTTTCTACTTCCATTGCCCCGCTGGCTTCCGTGCTCTTTTCTGCTATGCCTTCATCCTGCGCCCTTTCCTGCTGTGCTCCGCCACTTGGTTGTTCAAACAAGGGCCCCAACTCCGGGACCCAGCGGAGCGCTGTATCTCTAAGCTCGGTGAAGGCTGCCACCGCTTGCTGCCATTCTTGCACAAGCAAGTCATCTTCTTGAGAGATCCGGGTGGCGGCAGCTTCATCTATGGTCTTCGGGGCATCCCCAAACAGCGTGGCAAGCTGGGCTTCGGCCTTGGCATCCAGCTGGTGCATGGCGTCAGCATTGGTGCGAAGGGGCGGACGAATTTCCCAGAGGACGTGTTTGGCTGCAGCCGAGTCGGCCTCAGTCTGTTGCAGTTGAAGTTCGAGCTCGTCCGCCTGGGCGTAGAGCTGATCTAACCTTGCTGGGTCTGCGGTGGCCTAAATGTCTCGGGAAATTTGTTGTAGCTGGGCAGCGATAGGCTGCGTCTTGACAGTTAGCGCGAGTGAGCACTCCTGCAGACTTCGCAGAAGGGCAGAAGTCGTGGCTGCAGTGGAATGGAGAGTTGCTTACATATTAACAACCTGCGTCTGCTTGGCAGTCACCTGTTCTAAATGGACACTGGGTGGATCTGGAAGGGTAGGCTATGCGGCTAATGCCGCTTGGAGTTCATCGTTCTCTCTGCAAACAACATGGAAAACAGTCCTGAGGTGGTGAGCCTGGAGTGCTATACTGTCCTCCACTATAGTGGCAGGAAGTGGGGCATAATGAGCCCTTGCAGCGGGCCATACGCTGGATAACGCCTGAACAACAATGTTGACCTGCTCCTGGAGGTTGGTCTTCTCCCTAGTCAGCTGATTGCACTGTTCAGTAAGCGATGTGATCTGATTACGCTGCTCGGCACACCGCTGCTGCAGCTCTGTATGAATCTGCTCAGCCTTGAGGGCCGCCCGCTGAATGAGTAGGTATATCTGTGCTAGACTCCATGGTTCTGCGTCGGTCATGCTAGGTGTGCCCTGCTCCGGCACCCGTTCCTGCGAAGGTTGGCTGCTGGCCACTGGTTGGCTTGAAGTCTCTGGAGGATGGACCGGCATCTGCTGCTGCACCAAAGTGGCCATCTCGGACTCCGGCCGGTCTTGCTGTGTGGTCTGCTCTGGGGGAGGGGCAACTGAATAAGCCCCACTGTTGGTTAACCTGGTAGATATAGTAGAGGGAGGATCCTGGGGCGTGGCCACGGGGTCAACCGGTGGTACCACGGCTGCAGTACTGGAGGTGACTTCCACCCCATGGTCGCCTCTGAAAAGTTCCCGGATAAGAGAATCTGACACAGTGGTTGATGAATTGGAGGGGTTGGAGGAAGTGGCATGTGGTCGGCCAGTGGGAGCGGTGGACGGAGTGAAAGAAGTGTGAGGGAGGCGAAGGTTGAGGAACTCTGACGGATCGATCAGAGGTTCCTCCAGAATCAAATTCGATGTGGGTGGAGTGGCTGGTGGATCATCGTCAGTAAGATCCACCACTGGATCTGTGACAGCAATGCGGGCCCTCTTGGATGGAGGTGGGTCTGATGAATCGGGTTCGGGGCCCAGTTCGCCCATTGGTGTGATGATAGGGGTGGCAGAGGTGAACAGGTTAGTGGGAATGGGAGAAATGAGGGGGGCGGTATTGGAGGGAACACGAGACCGACTGATATGAAATTCAGCAAAGGATGGAAATATAGGAGCACCACTTGAAGCAACTTGGGTGGCTACGTTAAGTCGTCGTACCTGGTCGTTGAGGTGCTCGATGATCGGGACCAGCGATTCAGGCAGGTCCGGTGCGGTCTCAGCTGCATCTTGTGGAGGTTCCGCCGCAACCTGTGAGGACCCCGCTGCGCCGGTCGCGGCAGGCCGCTGTGCTGGCAGCATCCGATCAAAGTTATAGCGGGTGATCCTGTCGTAGACGTGCTTAACGACCCCCGGCCACGCAGAAACCTCACGGTGAAAGGTGTCGTCATTCAGCTGGAACCGGAGGGGCGCCATGTGAAAGGTGGTGTCCGACACGCAAGTTGGCCGGAGGAAGGTGTGCCTGTGGCTGACCCCAAACCACACCTGCTCACTGTACTCGTCCAACAAGTGCCTGGGCACCCGTTGCTGGTTGGTCACCACATCTGTCATCATCCCGTACCATGTCCGAAACGCCTCTACATTCACCTGTTTGGTGCTGGGATCCATGGACACCTACCAGGGGGTGTATTTCATCGCAAGAGGCTGGCTTATGGTCGTCTCTGCTGGCACCCGGACAGGAGGAAGGTGCCATTTCCACATGGCGAAGGCTAAGATCAAGTAGCCGTAAATGAAACTGGTGGTACGCTTGTAGTTTTCTTCGCAGGCCGCGAAGAGTTCCTTCAGCACGAAAGAGCACCAATTCAACTTGGCGCCCCGGGTGCAGTGCTCTGCAATGGAAATTGTGTCCAGGGTGCATTCTCCCTTCGTGTAGTGCCGCATCGTCTTGCTAGCGATCAGGTAGCAAGCGAACCGGATTTCTGGTTTGTTGATCAAGTCAATTTTGGCACCTTTGCCACCCCGACGAGTGCCATACTTGGTGTACAGGTCTGAGTCACCCGACTTCCGGGCGCGCTTGGAGGATGTCTGGCCAGCAGCGGAGACATTTTCACCGTTTAGAGATAGCCCTGTAAGCCGATGAATGTCTTCGGCATGCATTGGAATTTCTTCGTTGAGCCACAGGGACCCGTTCTGTATCCGACTGAGGAGGAACCGGGTGCATTGCAGGGCCGGTCCCGTGGTGCCAAAAACTGGAAGAGTCCTCAAATTCATCAAGGACGACTACTGTAAGCCCCTGAATTCTGGTTGCATCCGACTGCTGGAGCTGCTGCCTGGCATATAATGGTGCTCCATGTAAGTCTGCCAATGGAGTTGGGGGAATTCCACAGGGTCGGACAGGTTGGCGTCCATACATGCTGCATTGTCATACTTGCCAACGAGCAACTCTACACGGTGAATTCGGCTGTCCAGTACTGGTTCGGGGATGAAGATGAGAGCTCTCGGCATCTTGGTGCGGCGCTGGTAGACTTAGAGGATTCCTCTGGAGTTTCCTTCTGAGTGCGGTGCGTTTGAAGGCTGTAATTGCTCTGGAGTTGCTGCAACTTCCAAATTGAACTGGTCTGTCATTCTCGTGCTGTTGATCTTCATGCAAATTATGTCCTCCGCTGGCACGAGCGGAGTTGATGAGACTCCATAACGGAAATTAATTCTTGCTTTCCTTCGAGGCTGCGATAATCGTGCGATAAATCACGAGCCTGTATGTAATCTGACAGTTGCTGACGGCGTCATGGGAAGATGGGCGGACGCGATGGCTGAGGGAACTGCGGGTGATGGAAAATGATTACGGTATGATTACTGTCTACTTATGTCAATTTATGAAGCAAATCTGAGCGATCCTACAGACTGACAAAAGGACTGACGGAAATGACCTGGACTGACACTGGCACGGGAATGGATCCTACGCGAACGACACGCTGGACTGGCGCGGCGACACGCTGGACTGGTTTGCCCCGACCACAGTCGGTTATGGTGAGGTAACCGCAACTGACCATTTATTTGACAGACTGCCTATGAACGGAAAAGACTCCCTATGCTCATCCTGGTTGCGGGAGAGTTATTCGACTAAGCTACTCTACGGGTTCTCTCGGTTGCGAGAGTTATTGATGAAAAGTGGAAGGTACCTACTCCTGGTAGTGTTTCAGGCGTGTGCCATTCACCCATCCGGGAAGAACTGTACCGTCCAGCTGTGCCAACCGAACGGCTCCTGAGTTGCGGATCTCGATGACAAAGTACGGTCCCAACCAGTGCATCTGGAGTTTGCCTGGAAACTTCTGGAACCGGCTGTCATATAAGAGAACTTTGCCGCCAACTTGGAAGGCTTTGGTTTTGATGTGGCGGTCGTGCCACGCTTTCTGTCTAGCCTTTTGAACCTTCTGGTGGAATTTCGCGAGGAATCGGGCCTCATCCATCCCCTGTAGCTCCTGGAGGCATTCCCGAAGTGACTCCTCTTCTGAGAATTGGAGGGACGTTGCGATCAAAAGACTGAGTACCGTGAACTTGGCGAGAATCACAGCTTCCCGGCCATACACCAACTGGAATGGTGTCTGGTTGGTCAAACGTTTCACTGTGGTCCGGTAGGCCCATAATGCCGCTGGGAGGCGCTCGTCCCAATCGTCGCGCTGAGCATTGCAGATTTTAGTCAAGCCCTTCTCAAGAATCTTGTTGAAAGCTTCCACCGTACCATTGGCCCGTGGGTGGTATGGGCTGCTTTTATGATGCTGAAACATAAATGTGTCTAGTAGTGACTTGACCGTGGCATTAATGAAATGCGTACCCTGATCGCTGGTTAAGCTCTGTGGGCAGCCAAAGCGGCTAATGATGTGTTCAAAAATGAACCAGGCAGCGGTCTCTGCCGAGCAATCGCGTACCGCTGCCGCCTCAGCCCACCGTGTGAGGTAATCAGTGGCGGTAATGATGTACCGGGCTTTGGAATGTCGAGCGATTGGTGCGATGGGACCTACGAAATCAACAGCCCACTTCTCAAATGGCCGCAACACATGCACTGGGTTTAGTGGAAGCTCGTCCCGGTGCGAAGGTCTTCCCATCCGCTGGCAAACATCGCAACGCTTCACATAGGCCTTACAGTCAGCATGTACTGTCGGCCACCACAGGCCAGCTTGTAGCACCTTCCTTGCGGTGGGTTTCGCACCCACATGCCCTCCCGCAACACCACTGTGACATTCCCACATCACTGCTTCCCGTTCATGGTCAAGAACACACCTGCGCAACACCTCATCAAGGCCCAATTTGTACAGCTGCCCCGCGATCAATTGGTAGTCGGCCGCCCGGACAACCAGGTGGCGTTTCTGAAGCGGGGTGTAATCCTAAGGGCACTGTCCCGTGGTCAGATAAGTGGCAATGTCAGCCAGGTAATCTGGTACTGCTTCAACTCGGAAGAGGTCAGCATCCGGTAGCTGATCGTCCAACGGGCCTTCATTCTCTCCCGTCTCCAACCTGGATAAATGATCGGGACCAACATTCAACCTGCCAGGCTTGACAATCACCTCAAACGTAAATTCCTGGAAAAGTAGTAGCCAACGACAGATTCTTCCTTCCAACACAGGCTTATTCACCAGATACTTCAATGCAGAATGGTCCGTGAAGAATGTAAATTTTCCGCCCAGAAGATAGTGGCGGAACTTCTGGAGAGAGTACACCATCGCCAACGCCTCCCGCTCGGTCGTGGTGTAGTTCTTCTCCGCATTTGATAACCGTCGGCTGGCGAAGTATACGGGGTGGTCAACTTTCGTTTCCCCGGGTTGCGCCAATACAGCTCCAAGTGCAATTCCGGACGCATCAATGTGCACATGGAACTGCTTATCCCAGTCGGGATGAACAAGTACGGGTGCCGTCGCCAACTTCTCCTTCAATGTGTCAAGTGCCTTCCTGCACTCCGCCGTCCACTCAAACGCTTCTGACTTCCGCAACAGTTTCTCCAGAGGGGCTGTAATTTTGGCTTAGTTGCGGATAAACCGCCTGTAGTATCCTGTGTGCCCGAGCAGTGCCCGCAAGTGCTTCACGGTCTCGGGGGCCTCCATGTGGACGATGACCGCGACCTTGGCGGGATCAACACAGACCCCTTGCTTGCACACCACGTGACCCAAGAGTGTGCCGAATGGTACTGCAAAAATACATTTCTTCAAGTTCAAGGAAATCTGCAGCTGGCGACACCGGTCGAACATAACACGCAACAGGGAGGCGTGTTTCTTCAGCAAGCTGTAAACAGTCCAATCGTCCATATAGACTTCCAGGAACTTGTGAATGTACTCCCAGAAAGCAGCAATGACAATCCGGGAAAACACAGCCGGTGCGTTCTTCAGACCAAACGGCATAACGTGGTATGCGAATGATCCCCACTCAGTGGTGAATGTCGTCTTTGCTTTGTCTTCCTCGGCGATGCGCACCTGATGGTAGCCCGAGAACCCATCAGTGAAGGAATAAGCTTCGTTCCCCGCGACATGATCTAGAACTTCATCGCTGAAAGGAGTGGGAAATGGGTCGTGGATGCAGGCATTGTTCAGGCTCCGGTAGTCTACACAGACCCGGATCTCCGCTTTGTCCTTCTTGTTCTGGATGACAATGGGACTCACCCATTCTGCTTCTTCTACCGGGAAAATAAGACCTACAGCCAAAATTTTGTCAATCTCCATCTTGACCTTCTCTTTGATACGTGGATTCAACCGGTAGGGTCGGTGCTTCACCGGTCTTGCTCCCGGTTTCAGCGCGATGCACATTTCGCCCAGATCCCCCTTGATCCCCTTCAGGTCCGCAATTGAGGACGGAAACAAATCTTCGTATTCCCGGAGGAGGTTGAAAATTTCTTTTGTTTTCTCCTCGTCCCAGTAATCTCCCACCGTTGCGAGCTTAGGTTTCTCGTCCATTCCAATGTTCATTTTTTTTGTCTTTAGCGGCTGTAAATGGACTCCTTCAGTCGTCGGCTCTTCACTGATTCTCCGCTCACCTTTCTTTTCGTCAAATTAGAGATGCCTGAGGTCCTCCAAACTATCATCCTCCGGATCCCCATCAATCCGGTGACAAAACAACTTGCGCCTAACCTCAGGTCGTGACACAGCCGGACCCTCGTCGGGCTCGGGCTGGCGGAAAAACAAGACCTTCTTGATTTCCTGTAGGGCCTGAGACTCCTGCGCCGTCTCCCCTTCGAATAAGAAGCTCAAAACGAACTTGTCTGCAACTGCCTGCCAAGAGCGGGTTTCCCGTTTCCGCTCTTCCTCCAGGTACCAGGCCTGGGGAATGGTGCCCAGGGAGTGGATAAACCTGTGGACCCACAGCTCCTCAGGGTACCGAGTGCTACGCCACTGTTCCTTGTAGGCCCGCAAATGGTGTCGCGGGTCGGAAGTTCCATGATATTTAAGCGTACTGCAGGGCCCTTCATCCTCTTTGAAGCGTGCCCACAGAGCATCCGCCACGCACTCCCATCGCAACAGAGTGTTGCGGTGATTTTTCCACCACCATGCTGACGTTGACTACAAGGCCACATCCAAAAGTGGTATCCAGCTTTCAGCTGGGACCCGGTCTTCTACCTTGGCAATAAAATTATTGACTACTTGCATGTTTGACAATGTGGGATATCCACTGATCTCAGTCCCTACCCACCGGACTTGGGCAATGGAGGCACATCTCTGCGTGGTAGTCTCATACCCCCCCTACTGCCAGTCTTCCCAAGCGAGTTCGGATCCAAGCTCCGAGCTCTGCACACTCTGCCAACTGACGGAGCCAGTCGTGGTCGGGTTAATATAATCATCCCGCTTTCCTGCAGTCATCTGATAGAGATGGTCCATCATCTAAGCATCCTCCCGATTGTCCACTGTTTCCGTATATCGCGGGCCTTGATACGGGTCGAGAGGCTGGGTGACCCGTACCTCCCCATCCTCAAAGATCATCAGCTCCTTCTTAAGGTCGATGATGGCGTAATTTTCAAAAGCCCAATCAATGCCGAGTAAGGCTGGATAAGGATCCTTGTCGCCCATGATATCAATAACCTCAAAATCGGTGTATGTCTTCACCCCCGCAACGTCGACCTCGACTCCCTTGAGCCGGTAGATTGGCAAAATGTAGTACTGGTTCGCCATCCTGAGTTGGATTGGTGAGTAGGCTAGCCATGGCCTTCCAAGAGCCTCCCATGTCTTTCATGGCAGTATGTTGATGTCGGACCCCAAGTCCAACATGGTGTCGCTGATTTGGAACCCTGCGACCTGCGTGTTAAGCTAGAATTCTTTTCCTGTTCATTGCTTGTTCCGCTTGACGCGCTGCACGTATTGAGGCCCAGCGTCCACCAGGTCTCTAAGTTCTGTGCACCCCTGCAGTGCTCCGTCCAAAGCATGCTTGAGCTACTGCCGCAGCCCAGCGTTATCAACAATCCTGAGGAATAGCCAGAGCCAATCCTCGACCACAGTACCTGCGACGTTCTGCGCACCAGATTCTGGCAGCATGTGCTCCTCCAAGCCTCCCTCGTTCTGCAACTGGGCGAAGGCCTCAACTGGCTCCTGGAAATACTTCTTCTGGACCTTGGGCCTGATCAACTTCTTCGGGGATGCCGGCCAAACCACTCGGGCTGGCTCCTTCTCGTGGGCATCCTCTCCAGTCTTATTTCCGCCCCTCGTTACTATTGCGGTGTTCTGCATGTTGGGGTTTGTGGCCCCTCGCGGCTCTGAGTTTATCAGATTCTCTCCCCTCTGCCTCGCCCATTCTTCCCACTTCTTGATAAGCTCCAGACAGTCTTCTGTAGCATGGGCGTTGACCCAGCACTGGGAACACCAGGGTCGTCGTGCAAGGGGACATTCTCGAGCCACGTGACCCTCCTGGTCACAGTTGTAACATTTTATCGAACCGCGTCTGCCTGTTCGGCCTCCCCGCATGCCGCCACCTCTTCCCCTCGGAGCCTCGTTCACCCTGTACGAGGGACGATCCAGTCGATCCAAAAGTGCATCAAGCGCCCTACACTGCTCAGTGTTGTGAGTCGTGGACACACAAAATTCGTAGTATACATTATTCGGGACCGTGGAGTACTTCTGTAATATCGGGCACATCCGAGGAGGGTGCCCCATCGTCCGGCAAATCTCGCAGTACTCTGTGGTGGAGGGCCCCGGTTGCGATGGGAACCCCGCATAAGTCTGTTGCGGCTGGTAGACTCCCTATGGGTTCATCGCGGCGCCACCCGCTGGTGGTGGACCCCCCTGGATTGCTGCGACCGAGGGTCCTGCTCCTGTGCCGCGCAACCGAGGACATTTGGTTGCGACGTGGCCCTCGACCAGGCAATGAGTACACCAAACATTCGGTCGCGCTGGTATCACTGGCTAAAGTTCCTTGAGCTTTTTGGTCAAGTTGGTGATCTGGTGTTGCAACCCTATCAAAGAAGGATCTTGCGGGGCCGCCCCCCCCCCCGATATTCCTGGGGGTAGCCCGCCATAGCTTCAATCTTCATGGCCTGCTCCAAAGCGTCCTGCAGATTATCAATCTTCTGCTGAGTGAGAGGGGTTCATGTCAAGGGGAGTAGAGCCTTGATGAACCAGTCCCTCTGGTGGTTTGTATCGATCGGGTAGCTGACTTTCCCGATCGCGTCCTTGAATCGCCGCATCAACTCCCACGCGGTCTCACCTTCCTTCTGCTTAATTTCCCACAGATCTGAAAGGCCTTGCTGGTCTGTCTGGGGAAGCTTGAATTCGAGGAAAAAATCCCGCTTCACGTCCGCAATTATAGGGTTAGGATGCGCCTCGGACCACTTAATGAACCATCGCAGAGCCCTCTCTCTGAGCGTGGTTTGGAATTCTATTAACTTCCCTGCATCTGGCGTCTGGCGAGCCCTCCAGATGGCTTCGCACATATACCAGTGTTGTTCTACGTCGTCATTGCCCCGGCCAGAGAATTCTGGATACCGGGTGAAAGATCCAGCCATGGGTACTTGCAGAGAATTAACCAGGATAAAGCCTCTTGGTCCTGGTTGCGTAACGGTCCCACTAGGAAAAATACTACTACTAGTAACGCTGCTGTTACCGGGCATTACCGACACTGATGCACTATTGTATGACCGACTCAATGCTTGTAACTGAATAAAAATATTACTTAAAGGTTGATACAGTACCAGGGGAAGGTCGAGATCCTGGCCATGCAGAAGGTGAGAAGTAGGGCTGCCTGGAGGGGTGGGTGTCGTCTGATCTTGAAACATCCGCTGCATCACGCCGTGCCATTCATCATCGAAACTTTCTTCAGGCCGCTTCTTTCCACTATATTCGCTAGTCACGATCTCTCTTTCTCACGTCGCTGGGCTCCCATGCACCCACTGCACTTCTACTGCTGTCCCGTCTTCTTTCCGGGTATCCAAACCCATAACTCCTGTTCTCTGAGGCGCCTCCTTCTGATTTTTCCTCTCGATCTCTCTTCTCTTCAAATCTCGCATTACCCTTCTTCGCCACCTATCGGCGATCTGTGCCCGCCGATGTGCACGTAGCTCCCGCAACTTGCATGCGGCCTCAACATCCATTCCCCGCTCCCCACTTTCACATTCTACACCGCATCGGTCCCCTCAACCCTTCCCCCAGTACAAGTGGTTTATGCTTCCATACCCGCTTTGTGGAATTCAATCAACCCTTCGTCCACCATCAGGGCTTTGATCCACAGTGGAATCTCCTTCAACAGCTTCCCTCTCAGCCCTGTGTGGAAAATAGCTTCGGCCTTCGAGAAGGACTGGTAGCACTCAGCAGCAAACTCCACAGCGTATCCTTCCAACATGGTCCTTACCCAAAAATCCACTGCACGGGTTATGTCAGTATCTACCCAATGCAGTGCCACCAGGTCTTCGTGCGTCCACCTGTGGTTTATCTTCCGCAAGCCTTCCTGGGGAAGTGTCGCTCGTAACCTTCGCAACCAATTGTAAAGGTCCGTGGGGAACCTTCCCCAGAAAATTTCATACGTATCGCTGGCTGAATCAGAGAAAAGAACAAGTTCCTTGATCGCCGCCTCCTTTTTCTTGGTCAGCTCTGCTTGCTGAGCAATGAACTGGTCAAGATGATCATCCCACCATCGCCATATCGCTCCTTCAAAGATCCTCGATACCATGATCTAGATCCCCTCAGAACATGCAGGTCCCGACAACGGAACCATTTGTTGGCGAGAAGTCAGGTCTCGCGGACAAGACCCAGGTTCAAGAGTTGTGGCCAACAAAGGGGTCCAGTGTAGTCTAGGAACACGCCGACATTTTCATCCTGCTCTGGAGAGCAGTGCATCTCACCCGAGGCGTGCCGCAACCACATGCAGAAGGGGATGAGATCAATGGCAAGGAACAAACCCGCAACTAATGAAGGGCAGTGTATCCATTACACATACCGAGTTATATACGCAAGATCACTTAATAAACATTCAGACATTCACAAATAAAATTTTAAACCAGCGTAAACACATTACAAGCACATGAACATCTTATTGAGACAGCAACCTTCCATTGTATTAACCTCTTGACCAAACACATGATTACATGGCATTCTCTCTGATAGCGCACAAATCTGTTACAGATGGGTTTCGGAACAGAAAGGTAGAATAGAGAAGATAAGAAACCATATGAAGAACATGCATGAATCCTCTGCAGCTGTTCCGTGCATCTTTTCCTGTCTCGAGCCTCGCAACCTCTTCAGCATCTATTCAACATTCAGCCTCTCAACCTTTTCTTTTCAGCCGGGTGACTGTTATTTATTCACCTGCGCTCACGACTATCGGTTCCTCTGTGGCTTTACTTCGGCTTCTCCTGGCTTCTCTCCTGTTATCTGTGTGTTCCACTTTCTGTTTTCTGCTGTGTTTCCTTCATCTGCACTTGTCCCTGTTTTATCTCCAGCTATCGAGTGCTTCCGCGCCACCTTGGTAGCTCCGCGACTCCTTGTAGTTGCGGCGCGGTCGCGGTTTCCATGTGTATTTATTCCGCAACTCAAAAAGGGTCAAAGTTCAAAATGTCTTAGCCAAGACTTCAAAACTAAACAAAAACAAGGGCCCCAACAGTTATAGTTAAGGTCAAGGTTAAGCTTAAGGTTAAGGGTAAGGTTAAGGTTAAGATCAAGGTCAAGGTTAAGATTAGGTTAAGCGTAATTCTAAGGTTAGGTTAAGGTGAAGTTTAAGTTAAGGTTAAGGTTAAGGCTAAGGGTTTGCGAAGATTAAGGTTAAGTTAAGGTTAAGTTAAGCTTAAGGTTAGGTTAAGGTTAAGTTAAGGTTAAGGGTTTAGTTAAGGTTAAGTTTAGGTTAATGTAAAGGTTAATGTTAAGGGTTTATTCAAGGTTAGGGTTAGCTTATAGTTAAGTTCAAGGTTAAGGTTAGGTTAAAGTTAAGGTTAAGGTTAAGACCTGTAACCAAAACCTTAACCTAAATCTTTACTTTACCTTAACCTTAACTATAACCTAACCCTAACATTGACCAAACCCTTAACCTTAACCTTAACCTAACTAAACCCATAACCTTAACCTAACTTAACCTTAACCTTAACCTTACCCTTAATCTTCACCTTAACCTAACCTTAACCTTGACCTTAACTATAACCTGACCCTAACCTTAACCTTTACCTTTATTTAAGGTTAAGGTTAAGGTTAGGTTTTGTTAAGGGTAAGGTTAATGTTAAGGGTAAGGTCAAGGTTAAGGTTAGATTAAGGGTAAGGTTAAGGTTAAGATCAGGTTAAGGTTACTGTGAAGTTTAAGGTTAAGGTTAATGTTAAGGGTTTGGTCAAGGAGGTTAGGGTTATGGTTAAGGTTAAGGTTAAGGTTAAGGTAAAGGTTAACGTTAAGGATAGGGTTAAGGTTAGGGTTAGGTTAAGGTTAAGATAAGGATAAGGTTAATATTAAGGTTAGGTTATGGTTAAGGTTAAGGTCAAGGTTAAGGTTAGGGTTAGGTTTAGGTTAAGATAAGGATAAAGTTAAGGTTAACGCTAGGGTAAATGTTAAGGTTAAGGTTAAGTTAAGGTTAACGTTAGGTTAAGGCTAACTTAAGGGTAAATTCAACTCGTAACCTTAACCTTAACCTTAATCTTAACCTTCACTATAACATAACCCTAACCTTGAACAAACCCTTAACCTTAACTATAACCTAACCTTAACCTTTACCAAAACCTTAACCTCAACCTTAACCATAACATTAACCTTACCTTAACCTAACTTAACCTTAACCTTGACCTTGACCTTGACCTTGACCTTGACCTTGACCTTGATCTTGACCTTAACCTTACCCTCACCTTAAGGGTTTGGTGAGGTTAAGGTTAAGGTTAAGGGTTTGTCAAGATTAGTGTTAGGTTAAGGTTAAAGGTGAAGGTTACGGGTAAGGTTAATGTTAAGGTTAGGTTAAGGGTAAAGTTAAGGTTAAGGTAAGGGTTAAGGTTAGGGTTAAGGTTAGGGGAAGGTTAAGGTTAAAGTCAAGGTTAAGGTGAAGGTTAAGGGTAAGGTTAGGGTAAGGTTAAGGTTAAGGTCAAGGTCAAGGTCAAGGTCAAGGTTAAGGTTAAGTTAGGTTAATTAAGGTAAGGTTAAGGTTATGGTTAGGTTAAGGTTAAGGTTACGTTAAGGTTAAGGTTAGGTTAAGGTTAATATTAGATTAAGGGTAAAGTTAAGTTTAAGGTTAGGTTAAGGTCGGGGTTAAGGTTAGGTTAAGGGTAAATTCAAGGTTAAGGTCAGGTTAAGGGTAAGGGTTTGTTCAAGATTAGGGTTAGGTTATAGTTAAGGTTAAGCTTAAGGGTAAAGATAATTTTATGGTTAAGGTTTAGGTTAGGGTTAGGTTATAGTTAAGGTTAAGATTAGGTTAAGGGTAAAGTTAATTTTAAGGTTAGGGTTGAGGTTAGGGGAAGGTTTTAGTTGAGGTTATGGTTAAGGTTAAGGTTAGGTGAAGGTTAAGATAAGGTTAACGTTAAGCTTAGGTTAAGGTTAAAGTTAAGATTAGGTTAGGTTAAGGTTAAGTGTTTGGTCAATTTAGGGTTAGGTTATAATTATGGTTCAGTTAAGGTTAGGTTAAGGGTAAATTCAAGCTTAATGTGAAGGTTAAGGGTAATTTTAAGGTCAAGGTTGCGAGTTTAGTCAGGTTGATGCTAAGGTTAAGGGTTTGATCATTGTTAGGGTTAGGTTAAGGTTAAGGTTAATGTTAGGTTAAGGGTAAATTCAAGTTTAAGGTTATGGTTAAGGTTAATGGTAGGATAACGTTATGGTTAAGGAGGTAAGGTTAAGGTTATGGTTAGGTCAATGTTACACAGTAATTTTTCACTATCCCTGCACTCCCCATATCGCCCATTGGAAGGTCATTTATGTGACCAATAAGCAGTGTCATGCCTTGAAAATACCATCATTTCATCCCTTGCCATGAGGACAACAATCCTTCTCTTGACCATTTCCTGAGCAGACCACTAAAAACACATGTTTTTGCCTTGGCGCTGGTAGCCCGTTATGCCCTCATGCCAATGAGGAAAATTAAAACTGAGCCCGCGCCAGCTGGCGCTCTGTCCCAATTAAGAACCCGCGCCAATCTGCTTATGGAAAGTTTTTTTTTTTTAAAAAGGTGAAGTTTCGATTACAACAACTTCGTGGATGAGTCATAGGGAGTGGTTCGACTGAATAACCACAGCCTTCCTCCTTTGGCCTCTTGCTTCTAGCTTATGGGGAAACCTCCCAAGGGATAAGGCGTGCCTTCCACTATTGTAGGGATCCCAACCCCTTCCTCTCCTCTGAAAATATAGCCATATTCCATTGATGTGCTGGTTGAACAAGTTGAACAAGCTGAATGGCTGAAGTTTTGAACATGTTCTAGCTGAACTTGTAGGAAGGAAACTATAGCCGGGAAACTATTGAGAGCCAAGCTGAAGAGAGAGAGATTCGTCCAGACTCTCGATAGGCTTTGTTGAGACACACTCCGATGTCAGCCCCGCCGAAGGAAGATCATAGCGTCAGAGCATTTGGTTGTAATATCCCTTTTGTCACTTATAATATAAGCGACTCTGATTTTGGTTCCATTCATGTGTTCATTTATTTATGTAATGAAATGAATTATATCCTCCCTGACTGATATATGGTTAAATGCTTTAGATTTTATGTTGTATGGCATTGTTTCCGTGCATGTGTATAGGTGTTCGGACGTGTCGAACGGAAGGATCGTGATCTATCAAGCGAGGGACGGGAAACATCATCTTTTATTCAACGACGATTGTGTGGGATTTGAGGTAGGCTACGCATCGCGATCTTTATAGTTTTGTAACTAGGACCCAACGTTATTACGTGACTTGATTGTTACTAGACCCGATCTGGCCTAGTGGGATCGCCTCTATCCGCAGAGGGGATTTACCTCTTCGACAAACTGGCAACTCCACTGGGGAGTTAGTTCAAGTTAGTCTTTATTCTTTTGGTTGTTTTTGGATTTTGATTGATTTATTTGCTCTTTTGGTTCACCTCCTTTGGTGTCAAACCCCTGTTCAGCCCCCAGAAGACCTAATCTAGTTTCTATTTGTCCTTTTTCATATTTTTCCCATGGTAAACTCGATTGGCGCGGTTTAGCTCTTGATAGTCGCGCCAACTGGTGCTTGTTGCTAGTTAGACCCCAGCGCCAATGCATTTTTGGTGCAGATTACAGCCAAACAGGTGCGCCAACTTTGCTTGGTGTTACGGTTTTCTTGCATTTAGCCTCCTTGAGATTGATTTTTGGTCCTGGTGTCATTTTTCTGATTGCTTGATGTAAAAGGGAATGAATGCCTTGTTTTGAACTCATGCTTTGGAAGTCCTTTTTGTGCTTGATCTCATATGTCTTGTAGCCTTTTGAGGAATTTTGTTACAAAGCGCTTAAAACAATGATTGCATTCTTAGTGTGGTTTTGCATCCTTTTTGCATTCATCCTTCCATTAAGGAGATTTGTGTTCATTTAGTTTTTGTCTCCAAATTTTCTTTTCATTAAAATGCATTAGATCACATTGCATTGAAAAGTATTTTTGAGATTTATCATTGAACTTAGATCACATTTTTTAATGATTGAAAGCTAAAAATCGCATCGAGTGCATTCTTTTTCATTAAAAGCATGCATTAAGTAGATTCTCATCAAAAAATGCATTGAGTGCATTCTTATCATTTGAAAAGGAAAAGGAAATTGTGCATAGATTACAATTGCATAATTTTTGAAAAAGAGGATTTTGCATAGATTACATTGCATTATTCGCATCGTTGGATGTTTGAGATTACTTTTGGATAGTGAAAGTCATCTAGTTTGGAAAAATTTTCGTTTTCAGTATTGCTATTTGTTTCATCATTGTTTGAAGCTCTTCCCTTAACTAGATAGCATTCATCGAATTGAAATATTTCCTTTCTCGTATAGCTACATATAGGAGATTTTCAGATGACATTGCGGTAGGGCCTTGAAACCGAGACATAATTGAAGATCAACCATAAAATTTATTGAATTAACCTAAGGAAGCATTGAAATCTAACGAGAAATTTTAGTGGTCTAGGCTAGTGACGTGTTACGGCGTCGTTAAACCAAGTAGCTGTTGTTCGCCATCTGGCTTTAGACAACACTAGTACGGACTTGTGCTCCCTGTACCATCACGTATATAAAGGGAGACCCCATTAGGTTGCTATCCTTTATCCGTAGGAAGCCTAGTCTGCCACCTTTTACCTGTGATACACCGAACACAACATTCAGGGAGACTACCTACACGTACGTTAAGTCCTTAGTCATTTATCTTTCATTTGATCACCAAGGTGTATATTGAAGTTCACAGATATTTGGTAGACCGATTTACCTAGATTACCAAAGTAGTCGTTTTGATCTTTATTGACTCCTTAAATTTGAAAATATCATCAAGTGCTTGTCCTTTCACGCTTGTTTTCAAACTGAAAGAGATAGAGTCATATTTTACTCATTTCTTGACTCTTAAAATATGAAACGGTAGAGTTTTGTTTCAATGTTTTAAAAATTAACAGCCCACGAAATATTCCTGGTTAAATTTAGTTTCCTTAGGGTGTTGTTCTAAAGTCATTTCCGATGGAAAACTTTTCGGATCTCACCAACCAAGGAATCCCCTCCAATGGGAATCCTGGTCATTTCCCTCCTTTTGGGAATGCTGGTCCTCCTTATATGGCAACATTTTCCCTTCCTGGGTTAACTGTTGGGTTGCCTGTTTGGTTTTTTTCAACCTCTGTGGTCCCGAATGTTCCAGCTACTGTACCATCCACTCCTCTGCCTGAGCAACGCCATGTTGATTCAAAGGTGGACCTCTCCCCTTCTTCGCATGTTTCTTCATCCTCATCTTCTACTTCGCTTGGTGAAAATTTGGATTCTAGTACCCAGGTGGCTAAGAAGAAGAAGAAGAAGACTAAGAAGAAGAAGTCTGATAAGAGAGAGGCTAAGGCTGCAGCTATTACTTCTAAAACATATCCTCTTGATGAACCTTCCAACCCTTCGTGGAAAGTTAAGTTCCCTTGCATGTTTTGCCAGGGAAACCATCTTCTTCGAGATTGCCCTAGCATTCCCAAGGTGCTCGAAGTATGGTCCAACGGTCGTCCGCTATTTCCATTGGCTTCCAGGAGTCAGGTTGGGGGCACGTCTTCAGCTAGTGCTGGTAAAGATCCTAAGAAGTAGGGTAAGCTTGCCAATCCCTGTAAGTTGTGTGAAGGGCATCATCCCATTCACCTTTGTCCATACATGGATGAAGCCAAGAAAGTGTTGGATAGCTTTATTGTTTCTGCACCCTGCTTTCCTGCTGGTTACCAGAAGCTCTCTTCGAGTCCTCCACTAGTTGATTCAACGATTGGTCAAGAGTCATACTTAGTCGATCTCGCTCCCCTAGAAATTCAAATTCATGAATCCATCCCTGAATAACCATTGGTCATGGGATCGGTTGAGCTGGCCTCGTCTGCGGTACACCAGGTATTTTCCGTTGAGAGTGGATCTCACGCTCCTCATGTTCTTCTTGTTTCTTCAGATTCCTTGGATTTGGAGAAAGATTCTCTTGTCCCTATACCTCAAGAAGTTGCTCGTCCGCCTCCCGTGATGGAGGTCACAGAGAATTCCCCTCCCAAATCCATGATGGAGGTCATGGAGGATGCTCCTTCTTCTTCCGTAACACCAGGGGAAGACCATCTCAGTTCGATGGTAGCCGCTCTGAGTAGTTTGGTGCCTTCCTTTGATTGGAGTCGATTTGCAGGATACCGCCTTCTATCCTATGTGCCTTTTGAGATAAAAGTACAGACCTTTGATTTGGTCGTACCCAACACCATTATAGATGAAGGCACGTCTGTTAGTATTTTATCCTCGAATACTTGGCAATATTTCAGTTCATCACTGCTTGTGCCTGTTACGCAGAATCTGTTGGCATTTAACAGAGGAACTAGTCAACCCTTAGGGATCCTTATGAAGTTACCTGTTACTTTGGGAGGGAAAACTGTCCATATGGGCGTGATGGTTGTTGCTAGCCCCTTGGATTTTAATTTACTCCTGGGCTGTGATTATACTTATGCCATGGTAGCACTTGCCTCCTCGCTCTTTCATGTGATGTGTTTTCTGCACCAAGGTCGGATTGTGACCATCGATCAGCTTACGTTTTTTGGTCCAAATATGGAAGCTAGTCCACCATAATCTTTGTCGAATCTTTATCCGTCGGTTGTGTCATCCTCGTCGCATGTCAATTATGTGGCTACCTGTCCCATGCCCGCATTTAGTGATAGTGTCGTTGTGCATCAGGTGATGGGGGCATTGGGTCCTGATTTCTGAGATGTTTTTCTCCCATTAGACATGGAACTCTTGGAAGCCATGACTTCTTATTCATCATGATAGCTCTTCAGAGCACAGTTCGTTTGCTTGTGTCAAGCTCGTTAAAAAATGAAACAAGGTCTTCGCAGCATGGTTTGTTTTATTGTGTCAAGCTCATTAAAAAATGAAACAAGGTTGTCGGAGCATGGTTCATCTGCTTGTGTCAAGCTCCTTAAAAAATGAAACAAGCTGGTCGAAGAAGGGTTCTTTTTCTAGTGTTAAGCTTCTTAAAAAATGAAACAAGCTGGTTGAAGCAAAGTTTGTTTTCTTGTGTCAAGCTCCTTAAAAAATGAAACAAGATCGTCAGAGCAGAGTTCGTTTTCTTCTGTCAAGCTCCTTAAACCATGAAACAAGGTCAGCTGGAGCAGGGTTTTTTTTCTTGTGTCAATCTCCTTAAAAAATGAAACAAGCTGGTCGGAGCAGAGTTTGTTTTCTTGTGTCAAGCTCCTTAAAAAATGAAACAAGCTCGTAAGAGCAAAGTTCGTTTTCTTGTGTCAAGCTCCTTAAACAATAAAAAAAGGTCAGTCGGGGCAGGGTTCTTTTTCTTGTGTCAAGCTCCTTAAAAAATGAAACAAGCTGGTCAGAGCAAAGTTCGTTTTCTTGTGTCAAGCTCCTTAAAAAATGAAACAAGGTCGGCCAGAGCAGAGTTCGTTTTCTTGTGTCAAGCTCCTTAAAAAATGAAACAAGCTCTCCCAAGGATAGTTCTTCTTCTATATCAACCTCATTTAAAAAATGAATTAGCTCACAAGGATAGTTCTTTTAATGTATCAACCTCTTTAAAACAATGAAACACATTCCCATTCAATTTGAGTCTTTGATAAGATCTCGTAAAATCCCAGTCGAGTCTTTATCTTAATCTCATAACTTGAACCTTCACTCCATATGCCTTTCAAATGGATTGAAGCTTGGGGGGCATGTACCTCGAATTGAGTCACATTGCTGGGGGCATGCTTAATTTTTTAAGTATAGATTGTTTCCATTTCAAGCCTGTGTAAAAATGAAACCGGTTTTAAGCATAGTTTATCTTTGTTTCAAGCTTGTGTAAAAATGAAACCAAATTCAAGCAGATTTTTCTGATTTCAAGCTTGTGTAAAATGAAACCATTCCCATTTTACCTCTTGTGATTTCCATTTTATCAGCCTGTTTTTTCCAGATGAGCCTTGGTTTTCTCACTCCACTGTCACTATCTTCTTGGTTGATCATATGCCTTCACCGGGTTGTTTTACCCAATCCTGAGGAACCACTGCGATGAGTGGTCTTGTTAGCCAGCCTCTTGACCTTTGTTTGTTCTGAGTAGTTCCACCATTACTGGAACTAGTTTCTACCCTTTATACCACTCTTTCCTCCAGGAGGATTCATCTTTTAGCTCTTTTTTTACTCTCTAAAACTGAAAATATTTCCAAGTCGCTTGTCATTTTGAGCTTGTTAAATTGGCTGTGAAATGAAATCTACCTAGTATATGTTTACCCCTTTTTCGGGCTGGGATAGATTATTTACGAAAAAGGAATACCCTAGCCTATCGCGACTAGGAGTTTCTCTCAGACATAGTTTTCTACCTCTTCGAATCTACGAGACTATCTACGAAACGGGACTGTTGGAGTTTTATTTTCCACTGTCTTTTCAAACTCTATAAACATGAAAATATGCTGAGTTCTTCCTTTTTCAAACTCGTTAAAAACTGATGACATTAGAATCCGTCGTAATGATGTTGCTCGAGTTCCTCCTTCCTAGGGCTCGTTAAATGTACTAGGCTGGATTTGTCTGAAGGACAAACTTATATCACAAGCATATGCTATCCCTTTCAAGATTGTTTCCAAAAATAATTGGGGTACTCGCCAGAAATGGTGGGGGAAAATGGAACTAGTATTATCGTCGTGTCGGCAGTATGTCACTCTTGAACATGGCACTTGTCTGCATTCGTGTCAGGTTGGGGACATCTCATCTCATTTTCTCCTTGCCTCCATGGGTTTGGGTAATCTCTTTTGACTGCTCATATTTTCTTTTCCATGTCATCATGAACTCAGATATTTTGATGTCAAATACTACCAAATCCAGTGTCGTGCTGCTGATATGTTTAAGAGAAGTTGGACTCTGCAGTTTTCAACCACCCTCTGATTCTCTACTGATCTTGATTCGAAAACATCATGTTCCTCTGTCTCGCATCGATGATGTGGGAAACACTATGGCCCACCTTTGATCAAGGTCACTTCCTGTCGAATTAAACTCATTATCTAGGAATTTGGTCTAGAGACTCCTTTCCGGTGCCTTGGAGCCTGCATGCCTCAATGGCAGGTTCTTCACATTCGACACAAGGTTTTAATTATTTTCCTTTGATTGGATGATTCTGCGGGTGTTTGACGCCAGCTCACTGTTCACATTCCATGGATTGTACCTATAGTACCTTGAGGGTCATCCTCAATATTGGTGCTTCCTCTTGCGTCTGTTAACAGCTTTCATTATTGGCTGGTAATCAGACGATGTCCTTGCATGTTTGACTTCAGCTCACTTATTCACATGCTCGGACTTGTACTCTGTTCGGGTCGAGATGGAGCACAAGACCCTGGATTTTGTCTGATGAAATCAAGGCTGTGGATTTTTGTGGATTATCATGATTAGTTACATGACTCATTTGACTGGATGGTTGTGACCATACCTGATTCTACTTGTTGATCCTTCTTCACTGGATGGGTACGTCCATACCTTGGATCCCGATTATTGTACACTCTATTATGGATGGATGCACCCATGACACATATCATGTATTAGAGATATCAATTGTATTTGTCTTTGCAGGTCTTTCGATGGCAGTGTTTTCAGTTGGGCGCATTCTCATAAAGAATTTCACCCCTCCCTCTCTCTTGTACCTCATGCTTTAGGGGGCATCTGTTACACAGTAATTTGTCACTATCCCTGCAATCCCCATCTCACCCATTGGAGGGTCATTTATATGACCAATAAGCAGTGTCATGCCTTGCAAATACCATCATTACATCCCTTTCCATGAGGACAACAATCCTTCTGTTGACCATTTCCTGAGCAGACCACTCAAAACACCTGTTTTTGCCTTGGCGTTGGTAGCCTGTTATGCCCTCGCGCCAATGAGGAAAATTAAAAATGAGCCCGTGCCAGCTAGCTCTATCCTAGTTAAGCACTGGTGCCAATCTTCTTATGGAAATTAAAAAAAAAAAAAATAGGCGAAGTTTCTATTACAACAACTTCGTGGATGAGTCATAGGGAGTGGTTCAACTAAATAACCACGACCTTCCTCCTTTGGCCTCTTGGTTCCACCTTATGGGGAAACCTCCCAAGGGATAAGGCCTCTCTTCCACTATTGTAGGGATCCCAACCCCCTCCTCTCCTCTATAAATATAGCCATCTTCCATTGATGTGCTGGTTGAACAATTTGAACAAGCTGAATGGTTGAAGGTTTGAACATGTTCTAGCTGAACTTGTAGGAAGGAAACTATAGCTGGGAAACTATTGAGAGCCAAGCTGAAGAGAGAGAGTTTTTTCCAGACTCCCGACAAGCTTTGTTGAGACACGCTCAGCTGTCAGCCCCACCGAAGGAAGATCATAGCGTCAAAGCATTTGGTTGTAATCTCCCTTTTGTCATTTATAATATAAGTGACTCTGATTTTAGTTCCATTCATGTGTTCATTTCTTTATGTAATGCAATGAATTATATCCTCTCTGACTGATATATGGTTACATGCTTTAGATTTTATGTTGTATGTCGTTGTTTCCCTGCATGTGTATAGGTGTTCAGACGTGTCGAACGGAAGGATCATGCTCTGTCAAGCGAGGGATGGGAAACATCATATTTTCTTCAACGACGATTGCGTGGGATTTGAGGTAGGCTACTCATCACGATATTTGTCTTTTTGTAACTAGGAACCACGATCATTGCATGACTTGATTGTTTCTAGACCCGATCTAGGCTAGTGGGATCGCCTCTATCCGCAGACAGGAATTACCTCTTCAATAGTCAAGGTTAAGGTTAAGGTTAAGGTTAAGGATAAGTTAAGGTTAAGGGTAAGATAAGGTTAAGGTTAAGGTTAAGGTTACAATTAGGTTAAGGGTAAATTCAAACCTTAACCTTAACCTTAAGTTTAACCTTAACCTTCCCTAAACTTAAACCTAACCTTAACTTTAACCTGAAAATTAGCCTAACCTTAACCATAACCTTAACCTTAACTTTACGCTTAACCTAACATTAACCTTACCCTAACCATAACCTTAACTTTAACCTTAACCTTGGCTTTACCCTTAACCTAACTTTAACCTTGGATTTACCCTTAACCTAACCTTAACCTTAACCATAACCTTAACCTTAACCTTAACCTTGACCATGACCTTAACTATAACCTAAGCCTAACCTTGACCAAACCTTTAACCTTAACCTTAACCTGACTAAACCTATAACCTTAACCTCAACCTTACCCTTAACCTTAACTTATCCTTAACCTTAACCTTAACTGTAATCTTAACCTTAACTGTAAAGGTTAAGGTTAAGATTAATTTTACAGGTTTAGTCAGGTCAAGGTTAAGGTTAAGGGTTTGGTCAAGGTTAGGGTTAGGTTATAGTTAAAGTCAAGGTAAAGGTAAAGGTGAAGGTTAAGGTTAAGGTTAAGGTTAATTTTATGGTTAAGTTTAGGTTAAGGTTAAGGTCAAGGTTAAGGTTAAGGGTGAAGGACAAGGATAATTTTAAGGTTAGGTTAAGGTTTAGGTTAAGGTTAAGGTTAAGGTTAAGGTTGTATTAAAGGTTAAGGTTAAGACACGTAACCTTAACCTTGACCTTACCCTTAATCTTAACCCTAACCTAACTTTAACCTTGTTTACACTTAACTTAACCTTAACCTTCACTATAACATAACCCTAACCTTAACCGAGCCCTTAACCTTAACCTTAACCTTAATCTTACCCTTAACCTTACTATACTCGTAACCTTAACCTTAACCTTAATCTTAACCTTATCCTTAAACTTAACCTTAACTATAACCTAACCCTAACCTTAACCCTAACCTTAACCTTAACTTTACCTTAACCTAACCTTAACCTTAACTATACCTTTAAGCTAATCTTAACCTTAATCAAACCTTAACCTTAACCTTAACTATAACCTAACACTAACCTTGACCAAACCCTTAACCTTAACCTTACCTTAACCTTTTCCTAATCTTAATCTTAAACATAACCTAACTATAACATTACCCTTAACCTTAACCTTGAACTTAACTATAACCTAACCCTAACCTTGACCAATCCCTTAACCTTAACCTTAACCTAACTAAACCTGTAACCTTAACCTTAACCTTAACCTTAACCTGACTAAACTTGTAACCTTAACCTTAACCTTATCCTTAACCTTACCCCCTTAACCTTAAACTTGACCTAATCTTAACCTTAACTAAAACCTAACCCTAACCTTAACTTTACCTTAACCTTGACTTTACCCTTAACCTAACCTTAACCTTAACCTTGACCAAACCCTTAACCTTAACCTTAGCCTTAAATTTACCCTTAACCTAATATTAACTTTAACCTAACCTTAACCTTGACTTTACCATTAACGTAACCTTAAC
The DNA here is from genome assembly GCA_034641835.2 of Pinus albicaulis. Taxonomy (NCBI): domain Eukaryota; kingdom Viridiplantae; phylum Streptophyta; class Pinopsida; order Pinales; family Pinaceae; genus Pinus; species Pinus albicaulis. The sequence goes on along the minus strand of JAXQQM020058610.1, from coordinate 349,708 downwards.
CTTGACCTTAACCTGAGGTTAAGATTATGGTTAAGGTTAAGGTTAAGTGTAAGGTTAAGGGTAAGGTTAGGGTTAGGTTAAGGTTAAGGTTAGGTTAGGTTAAGGTTAAGGTTAAGGTTAAGGTAAGGTTAAGATTAAGTTTAAGGTTATGGTTAAGGTTAAGGTTAAGGTTAGGTTAAGGTGAAGGTTAGGTTAAGGTTAAGGTTAAACTTAGGGTTAGGTTATAGTTAAGGTTAAGGTTATGTTAAGGGTAAGATAAGGTTAAGGTCAAGGTTAGGTTATGGTTAAGGTTAGGTTATAGTGAAGGTTAAGGTTAAGATAACGTTAAGGTTAAGGTTATGGGTTTGGTCAAGGTTAGGGTTAGGTTATAGTTAAGGTCAAGGTTAAGGTTAGGTTATAGTGAAGGTAAAGGTTAAGATAAGGTTAAGGTTAACGTTAGGTAAAGGTTAACGTTAAGGTTAATGTTAAGGGTTTTTTCAAGGTTAGGTTTAGGTTATAGTTAAGGTTACAGGTTTGGTCAGGTTAAGGTTAAGGTTAAGGGTAAGGTTAGGTTAAGGGTAAAGTTAAGGTTAAGGGTAAAGTCAAGGGTGTAATATCCCAAAAGGGATTTCTCAGCAAGAGATGCCTGAAAAATGAATTTTTCAGGAATGTGTGCTTAAGCTGTCATAAAAGGTGTGCTCCAAGTGTTGAAGCAACCCTTACTCAACTTTTATTCTAAAAAATATGAGGAAAAGGAGCTTTTCATGCCCTAAAAGGATTGTATTCAGAAATATACGTAAAAAAAATGGTCATGGCTCTGGGATATGTTATATTAGGTCAATAGGGAATCACATGCCAAATTTTAGCAAAAAAAAAAAGGTGTTTTGCTAAGTTAAACAAATCCTCCATTCCCGACTAGGCTTAAAATTGTTGATTTCCCATGACTTGGAGTATGCAGAAATTTAATGAAGCATAGGGAGCATATTTTCTGAAGGGTTTCTATAATAAAAAATGAGATAAGTCTGATATATATTTTATATAATTCATACATCAAATAAATGGATATTTAATCACTTATACACAAGGAGAAAGACACCCGAAAAAGGTTTTTGACAAAATACATGAATAACAAACAGTACTGCAGAAAATAACGCAGTTACTGCATATATGTATTAAAAATGGTTTTACATGACATGAAATATCAGAATAATACAAATAAATGGCCCTAGGCCTCTTATTAGAACTCCCGGAGGGAAATGAACACCTCCTCCTCAAATATTTGCATAAAATTCAAGGGTGCAGCTGTGTTGTTGTTGTTGTTGCATAAAGGATGTAGTTTCTGAAGGAGACTACATTGTGGCTAAATATGGAAGATTGGCCCAAATCCAAATACTAAAATGAAGCTCAAATACTTCTCTCTTGATCCCTTAAGCAAGTTGATCTTGTAGGTCTTCCGATGGCAGTGTTTTCAGTTGGGCGCGTTCTCATAAAGCATTTCACCCCTCCCTCTCTCTCAGACCTCATGCTTTAGGGGGTATCTGTTACACAGTAATTTGTCACTATCCATGCAATCCCCATCTCAACCATTGGAGGGTCATTTCTGTGACCAATAAGCAGTGTCATGCCTCGCAAATACGATCATTGCATCCCTTTCCATGAGGACAACAATACTTCTGTTGACCATTTCCTGAGAAAACCACTAAAAACACCTATTTTTTCCTTGGCGCTGGTAGCCCGTTATGCCCTCTTGCCAATGAGGAAAATTAACACTGAGCCCGCACCAGCTGGTGCTCTATCCTAGTTAAGCACTTGTGCCAATCTGCTTATGGAAAGTTTTTTCAAAAGAAAAAGAGGCGAAGTTTTGATTCCAACAACTTTGTGGATGAGTCATAAGGAGTGGTTCGACTGAATAACCACGGCCTTCCTCCTTTGGCCTCTTGGTTCCACTTTATGGGGAAACCTCCCAAGGGATAAGGCCTCCCTTCCACTATTGTAGGGATCCCAACCCCCTCCTCTCCTTTATAAATATAGCCATCTTCCATTCATGTGCTAGTTGAACAAGTTGAAGAAGCTGAATGGTTGAAGGTTTGAACATGTTCTAGCTGAACTTTTAGGAAGGAAACTATAGCCAGGAAACTATTGAGAGCCAATTCAAAGAGAGAGAGCTTCGTCTAGACTCCCGACAGGATTTTTTGAGACACGCTCCGCTGTCAGCCCCGCTGAAGGAAGATCATAGCGTCAGAGCATTTGGTTGTAATCTCCCTTTTGTCATTTATAATATAAGCGACTCTAATTTTGGTTCCATTCATGTGTTCATTTCTTTATGTAATGCAATGAATTATATCCTCTCTGACTGATTTATGGTTACATGCTTTATATTTTACATTTTATGTCATTGTTTCCCTGCATTTGTACAGGTGTTTGGACATGTCGAACGGAAGGACCGTGATCTGTCAAGCGAGGGATTGGAAACATCATCTTATCTTCAACAATGATTGTGTGGGATTCGAGGTAGGCTACTCATCGCGATATTTGTATTTTTGTAACTAGGAACCAACGTCATTGCATGACTTGATTTCCACTAGACCCGATCCGGGCTAGTGGGATCGCCTCTGTCTGCAGAGGGGATTTACCTCTTCAACAGTCAAGGTTAAGGTTATGGTTAGGTCAAGGTTAAGGTTAAGGTTAAGGATAAGTTAAGGTTAAGGTTAAGGTTAAGGTTAAAATTAGGTTAAGGGTAAATTCAAACCTTAACCTTAACCTTAAGTTTAACCTTAACCTTCCCTAACCTTAAACCTAATCTTAACCTTAACCTGAAAATTAGAATAACCTTAACCATAACCTTAGCCTTAACTTTAGACTTAACCTAACCTTAACCTTACCCTAACCATAACCTTAACTTTACCCTTAACCTAATATTAACCTTAACTTAACCTTAACCTTCACTTTACCCTTAACCTAACCTTAATCTTAACTATAACCTCAACCTTAACCTTGACCTTAACTATCACCTAAGCCTATCCTTGACCAAACCCTTAACCTTAAACTTAACCTGACTAAACCCGTAACCTTAACCTTAACCTTACCCTTAACCATAACTTATCCTTAACCTTAACCTTAACCATAATCTTAACCTCAGGTTAAGGTTAAGGTTAAGGGTAAGGTTAGGGTTAAGGGTAAAGGTTAAGGTTAAGGTTAAGTTTACAGGTTTAGTCAGGTCAAGGTTAAGGGTTTGGTCAAGGTTATGGTTAGCTTATAGTTAAATTCAAGGTTAAGGTAAAGGTAAAGGTTAAGGTTAAGGTTAAGGTTAAGTTTATGGTTAAGTTTAGGTTAAGGTTAAGGTCAAGGTTAAGGTTAAGGATAGGTTAAGGTTAAGGGTGAAGGTCAAGGTTAAGGTTAAGGTTATGGTTAAGGTTAGGTTAAGGTTCAGGCTAAGGTTAAGGTTAAGGTTAGGTTGTATTAAAGGTTAAGGTTAAGACATGTAACCTTAACCTTGACCTTACCCTTAATATTAACCTTAACCTAACTTTAACCTTGACTTTACCCTTAACTTAACATTAACCTTCACTATAACATAACCCTAACCTTGACCAAACCCTTAACCTTAACTTTAACCTTAACCTTAACTATAACCTAACCCTAACCTTAACCCTAACCTTAACCTTAACTTTACCCTTAACCTAACGTTAACCTTAACTATACCTTTAAGCTAATATTAACCTTAACCTAACATTAACCTTACCCTTAACCTTGACCTTAACCTTAACTTAACCTAACCTTAACCTTAACCTTAAATATAACCTAACACTAACCTTGACCAAACACTTAACCTTAACCTTAGCTTAACCTTATCCTAACCTTAACCTTAACCTTAACCTACTATAAAATTACCCTTAACCTTAACCTTAACTATAACCTAACCCTAAACTTGACCAATCCCTTAACCTTAACCTTAACCTGACTAAAGCTGTAACCTTAACCTTAACCTTAACCTTAACCTTATCCTTAACCTTACCCCCTTAACCTTAACCTTGACCTAATCTTAACCTTAACTAAAACCTAACCCTAACCTTAACTTTACCTTAGCCTTGACTTTACAGTTAACCTAACCTTAACCTTAACCTAACCCTTAACCTTGACCAAACCCTTAACCTTCACTTTACCCTTAACCTAATATTAAATTTAACCTAACCTTAACCTGGACTTTACCATTAACGTAACCTTAACCTTGACCTTAACCTGAGGTTAAGATTATGGTTAAGGTTAAGGTTAAGTGTAAGGTTAAGGGTAAGGTTAGGGTAAGGTTAGGGTTAGGTAAAGGTTAAGGTTAGGTTAGGTTAAGGTTAGGTTAAGTTTAAGGTTAAGGTTAAGGTTAAGGTTAAGATGAAGGCTAGGTTAAGGTTAAGGTTAAACTTAGGGTTAGGTTATAGTTAAGGTTAAGGTTATGTTAAGGGTAAGATAAGGTTAAGGTCAAGGTCAGGTTAAGGTTAAGGTTAGGTTATAGTGAAGCTTAAGGTTAAGATAAAGTTAAGGTTAAGGTTATGGGTTTGGTCAAGGTTAGGGTTATTTTATAGTTAAGGTCAAGGTTAAGGTTATGTTATAGTGAAGATAAATGTTAAGATAAGGTTAAGGTTAAGGTTATGGTTAAGGTTAATGTTAAGGTTAGGTAAAGGTTAAGGTTAAGGTTAATGTTAAGGGTTTGGTCAAGGTTAGGGTTAGGTTATAGTTAAGGTTACAGGTTTGGTCAGGTTAAGGCTAAGGGTAAGGGTAAGGTTAGGTTAAGGGTAAAGTTAAGGTTAAGGGTAAAGTCAAGGGTATAATATCCCAAAAGGGATTGCTCAGCAAGAGATTCCTGAAAAATGTATTTTTCAGGAATGTGTGATTCATCTATCATAAAATGTGTTTAAAAACACTCAGAAACCAATTCCATGTATTGCAGCACTCAGCTTTTATTCTAAAAAAGATGAGGAAAAACAGCTTTTCATGCCCGAAAATGACCGTATTCAGAAATATGCATAAAAAAAAGGGTCATGGATCTGGGATATGTTATATTAGGTCAATAGGGATTCAAATGCTAAATTTCAGCAAAAAAAAATGCGTTTTGCTAAGTTAAACAAATCCTCCATTCCCGACTAGGCTTAAAATTGTTGATTTCCCATGACTTGGAGTATGCAGAAATTTACTGAAGCATAGGGAGCCTATTATATAGTTTAAATGAGTCATATAGAAAATAAATGGAGATTTAATCACTTATACACAAGGAGAAAGACACCCGGCAAAGGTTTCCGGCAAAATACATGAAGAACAGATAGTACTACAGAAAACAATGTAGTTACTGCATATATGTATTAAAAATGTCTATAAATGACATGAAATATAAGAATAATACAAATAAATGGCCCTAGGCCTCTTATTAGAACTCCCAGAGGGAAATGAACACCTCCTCCTCAAAGATTTGCATAAAATCCAAGGGTGCAGCTATGTTGTCGCTGTTGCTGCATAAAGGACACAGTTTCTAAAGGAGAATGAATTATGGATGAATATGGAAGAGTGGCCCAAATTCAAATACTAAAATGAAGCTCAAATTCTTCTCTCTTTATCCCTTAGGAAAGTTGATCCAAAGAGAGGATGGAATTCCCGCACGGGAATTCTTTGCACTAAGCAGTGCAGCAACTCCGGCTAAACAGATGAAGTATGCAATTGGTCTCTAGACCAAGAAATATGAATAAATGAATGAATATCCTTTTATACTTTTCCTTCCTTTTATCTTTGGTGAGCCTCCTCACCCTGGACCCCACACAATGTTGAGGTGACTTCTTCATGAAGATTCCTCTTTCAAAACTGTGCTGCCCTAGCTTGCTTCCCTCCTCTTGTGGTTGCGCTATTGACTTGCCTCTTTTCACACTAGGGATCTTCAATCTAGTTTGCATATGTGTCTTAGGCTGATCCTTGTTCACATTGAACTGGTTTGCTTAGGTGATCTCTTCCTCCTCAAGAATGCATGTTGACTTAGTCAAACTTGACTATGTCCTTATCTATTTTTCCCATGTTCACACTTGTAAGTGTAAAATTCAGCTCTTGAAGTGATCCCCTTCCTTCTTAAGGTGGAAATTATTCATATTTTTATTGTTCACGGGCTTCCTTACCCATTTATTCCTCTTCTAGGTGAGAGTAGCAAAATATAATATTCCAAATTGCTATGTGCAAATTTTGGAATATTACAGTCCTCCCCTCCCAAATGTTGCTTGTCCCGAAGCAACTACAAGGATAAGAATGAAGAGCATCCTCTTCTCCCCTGTAGAAACCTCATAAGATGGAAACCTCCATATATCAAGGTGTTGCATCATCATCATATCTCCAAGTTGCCCCTCCCAAGTGTGTAAGCGATCTAAATAGCTGACATTATGTGACAATAGAACATCCATGGAAGCAACTATGGGATGTTTGAAGATCCTCTTGGAGCATGAGGGCTGATATAGATTGGGACTCATCATCCCCATTTGCATATCTCCTCCCCATGCTATCAACCAAGCAAAAGGAGCCACCCTCCAAAATGGTAACTCATGCAAATCATCGTCCACCTGAAGCTCCGGAAAAGTAGGTGGGCTCGAATTTCGGACATGGTAGACATAGTAGCCTACCCCATGTTGCTTTCCTCTCCACTTAATATAAGTGTAGATAATTTGATGATCTCAGGCTGCAATGATGTTTCCCTCCAATGGCAAGAAGGAAGCTAAACCTCCAAAGGTCCCTCTCCCAGCGCTGTGCATCAAGCTGGCCCAAACCATCACATACATGATGGAAAAGGAACTACCACCATATGGTATCTCATCCACCTCATGGCCCTCCTCATTAAGACACAAAGATGTTTTTGTACAGGCCATGTCTCCTCCCATGCTCCCCTTAGAGCATGCAATGCAGAAAGTGTGGGGATGCTCCTCCCCCAAGAACATACCCACTCCATGTGTTCCTCCTCCAATCATGCTCCTCATATAGGCAAGGATAAAATCAGCACATAAGATCATGATCAGAATCGTAATGATAGAAATACTGAAAGTTCTATGTAGTTATGGAAGGCAGCAACAGTCTCCCAAGTGGTCACAACACATTCTTCCCCAATACAGCTTCAAAAATGGTATGCCAAGTTGTCTCTTGACAAATGGCTTGATGTATAAGTCATCACACCCACTAGTAAATAGTAGATGGCTGAATATGTCAATTCAGAACATACGAAGCAACCATATACTTGCCCCAGATCATACATTAGATGGTTATCTCCATCATAATAGCTGGCCAAAGATGGACCATGGAGCCTAAAGAAAAACTTGCCCCTTTGTAGAGAAATGCACTGCAAGGACATGGTAAGAGTATACAAATATAGTGATGAACAATCAATAAGTGCAACAACAAAGTTCTTACCATGTGATGAAAGCAAGATGGTGATAGGATCCATAGATGAATCCTCCATAGTGGTATGGCATATAAATCTGAAGAGGAGTGAATCACATGCCCCATGAAAATCCTCCTTCTTATGCTTGGACATCCAAGTCAAGGAGAGCATATCACAACAACCAATGGGTTCATCCACCACTCTATCAATCTCACCTCCTCTATGCCCACCAAGTTCATCAAATATGAAGTGATCCCGGGGACACGCCACAAATAAGCTCATGCTTCCAAGTGACAACGCTATTGTCCTATGAAAATAGGCTCCTTCCAACTCATAAATCCATCCTCTGACATGTTCAATGTCAAATAATCCTCTCATAATGTTGCCATCTCCTCCCATTGCAACATCATGCAAAATGTGAGAGAAAATCTTCCCTTGCTCTCTCTCAATCCTCCAAAGCAACAAATGTCTTTGCTGCCTCATCATACCTCCATCATACAACTGATGCAGTGAAAACAAAATTACCATACCATCATAATGCATCCACACTCCTTGTTGCCCCATGATGAAAGTATCCATCCCATCTTCCTTCCTTTTCTCACCCCATGGAAAAGGACATGTCATAGGTTGACCAAACTTTCTCAAGAGTAGCCAACGCAACATTGCCTCTTGATGCCTAGTGTCACAGACTTGCAAGTGGTTTACAAGCCTCTTGCATCCCATCCACATCCACTCAACTCCTTCTGGATGCTTCTCATCATTCTGCATCTTGGTATTTCTCCAATGAGATCTACCATCCTCCCATATCATATTTTTCTCCTTGCATTCCATGGGATGCTGAAATGCAACTCCTTGGAGACCTCCTAGAGAAGATCTCTCACCGATGATCATTTTGAACCCATAAGGATCCAAAGGGGCTGAAATAAAAGCCTCCTTGCTGCTACCTCTTGAAAGTGTTGTAACTCTCCTCCTGGGTGTTTTGGCTATCTCATATCTCAACTCCCGGATGAACATTTGGTTCTGCATGAATTTGTTTGGAGCAAGGCTCACTCCATCCTCCAGGTTCACGATTCTCTCCAAAATATCACACCTAAACCTCAAGGGTTGTGTGCAACTCAACAATGATGCATGAGGTTGATGGTTCAATTCTCCCTTGAACCCTCCAAGCTTGCACAGTGCACTGCAATCCTGCTGCTTTATCTCAGCAATATCATTTGATCCTAGGCCATATGCAAACAAATCTCCAACCCTTTCCATAAAATTTCCTGAAATGTTAAGACATGGAAATTTATGCATACCTCTTTGAGTCTTTGGGACATATTCTATGGCTGCAAGAGGTCCTCTCTTCAATGTGTTGGTTGATCCAACTGCTGATGTAGAAGGCTTCTCTCTCAAGGTTATGGCAGCGCTGGTACTTGCCTCCTCCCATGGTGGTGTGGGTCTTCTCCCCTCTGATATTTCCTCATCAAAGGTTCTTATTAGCTCTTGAGTGAACTTATAAAAATAATTCACCCTTGTGTGGTTTAAGTGACTGCACCACCAAGCATTGGCTTCACCCTCCAGGTGTAGAGCTGTAACTGCTGCTACCTCCCTCTCTTTCACTGGATGAAGTATGAAGAATGCCTCAAGATTTCTTGCCCAAGCTCTTCCTATAGTTGACCCATCAAATTTAGACAATAGGAACCTATTGCCTTTGATCTCTCCTTTGCTGCAAAGTCTTCTTTCTTCTCTCAGTTGAATAAAATGAGGAAAATATAGGGTCTATTTGAAAGCCCTAGGTTGGCACTTGTATTCTGCCAAATAGCCACTTAAGATATCATGCTCTAATTGGTATCCTTTTTCTTCACCTCCTCTATGAGAACAGGAAGTGCATGCATCTTTTTCTGCCTCTTGAAACCTAGATGTTTCACTGCAGCTCTCTCCTCCTTGAAACCCTTTTGGAGTTTCAATGAATTTCTCTTCTTCTTTCTTCTTGGATCTGAAAATGGATGAGAGTAAGCTCATCCTCTCCATAATTTTGATCTATGTTTCTTCTCTTCTCTTCTCTTCTTTAATACCACTATAATGTTCCCTTTTCAGGAATATCGAAATTCTATTCCAGAGATTGACTACAGGGGCATTTAGTGGATATGTCACCTTTGAAAAAAGGATGAGATCCAAAGGCTACCTGGACATATGTAGACTCTGTATATAGAGCTTGAAATATTCCTCCTCCAAGGAGTAATCACTTTGGCTTAAAGCCACAGGTTAAGCCAAAGATCTTGCTCTGATACCACTGTAATATCCCAAAAGGGATTGCTCAACAAGAGATGCCTGAAAAACACATTTTTTAGGAATGTGTGCTTCAAATATCATAAAACATGTTTAAAAAGACTTATAAACCAATTCCAAGTACTGCATCAACCCTTACTTAGCTTTTATTCTAAAAAAGATGAGGAAAAGCAGATTTTCATGCCCTAAAAAGACTGTATTCAGAAATATGCATAAAAACAAGGGTAATTTATTTGGGATATGTTATATTAGATCAATAGGGATTCACATGCCAAATTTCAGCAAAAAAAAAATTGTTTTGCTAAGTTAAACAGATCCTCCATTCCCGACTAGGCTTAAAATTGTTGATTTCCCATGATTTGGAGTATGCAAAAATTTACTGAAGCATAGGGAGCATACTTTCTGAATGGTTTCTATAATAAATGATGATACAAGTCTGATATATTTTTTATATGAGTCATGCAAAAAATAAATGGAGATTTAATCACTTATACACAAGGAGAAAGACACGCGGCAAAGGTTTCCGGCAAAATACATGAATAACAAAAAATACTGCAGAAAATAACACAGTTACTGCATATATGTATTAAACATGGCTGTACATGACATGAAATATCATAATAATACAAATAAATTTCCCTAGGCCTCTTATCAGAACTCCTGAAGGGAAATGAACACCTCCTCAAAGATTTGCATAAAATCCAAGGGTGCAGCTGTGCTGCTGCTGCTGCTACATAAAGGACACAGTTTCTAAAGGATAATGCATTGTGGCTGAATATGGAAGAGTGTACCAAAGCCAAATACTGAAATGAAGCTCAAATCCTTCTCTCTTGATCCCTTAAGCAAGCTGATCCAAAGAGAGGATGGAATTCCCACACGAGAATTATTTTCACTAAGTAGTGCAGCAACTCCGGCTAAACAGCTGAAGTATGAAATTGGTCTCTAGACCAAGAAATATGAATACATGAATGAGTATCCTTTGATTTTCCTTCCTTTTATCTTTGGTGAGCCTCCTCACCCCGGACCCCACACAATGTTGAGGTGACTTCTTTATGAAGCTTCCTCTTTCAAAATTGCGCTGCCCTAGCTTGCTTCCGTCCTCTTGTGGCTGCACTGTTGACTTGCCTCTTTTCACACTAGGGATCTTCAATCTAGTTTTCATATGTGTCTTAGGCTGATCCTTGTTCACATTGAACTAGTTTTCTTAGGTGATCTCTTCCTCCTCAAGAATGCATGTCGACTTAGTCAAACTTGACTATGTCCTTATCTATTTTGCCCATGTTCACACTTGTAAGTGTAAATTTCAGCTCCTGAAGTGATCCCCTTCCTTCTTAAGGTGGAAATTATTCATATTTTTATTGTTCATGGGCTTCCTTACCCATTTATTCCTCTTCTAGGTGAGAGTAGTAAAATCTAATATTCCAAATTTCTATGTGCAAATTTTGGAATATTATAAAGGGTTTAGTCAGGTTAAGGTTAAGGTTAAGGGTTTGGTCAAGGTTAAGGGTAAAGTTAAGGTTAATATTAGGTTAAGGTTAAGGTTAAGGTTAAGGGTTTGGCAAGGTTAAGGCTAAGGTCAAGGTTAAGTTGAGGTTAAGGTTAGGTTAAGGTTAGATTAAGCTTAAGGTTATGGTTAAGGTTAAGGTTTTATTTAAGGTTAAGGTTAGGTTAAGGTTAAGGTTAAGGTTAATGTTAAGGGTTTGGTCAAGGTTAGGGTTAAGGTTAAGGTTAAGGATAAGTTAAGGTTAAGGGTAAGATAAGGTTAAGGTTAAGGTTAAGGTTAGGTTAAAGGTAAAGTAAAGGTTAAGGTTAGGTTAAAGTTATGTTAAGGTTCATGTTAAGGTTATGGTTAAGTTTTGGTCAAAGTTAGAGTTAGGCTATAGTTAAGCTTAAGGTTAAGGTTAAGCTTAGGGTAAGTTAAGGTTAAGGTTAAGGTTTGGTAAAGGTGAAGGGAAGGTTAAGGTTAATATCAGGTTAAGGATAAAGTCAAGGTTAAGGTTAGGTTAAGCGTAAGGGTTTGTTCAAGGTTAAGGTTAGGTTATAGTTAAGGTTAGGTTAAGGTTAAGGTTAAGGGTTTGGTCAAGGTTAGGGTTAGGTTATATTTAAGGTTAAGTTTAAGGTTAGGGGAAGGTTATGGTTAAGGTTAAGGCAAAGGGTTTGGTCAAGGTTAGCTTAAGGTTAAGGTTAAGGTTAAGGTTAGATTAATTTTAAGGTTAAGGTTAATGTTATGGTTAAGGTTAAGATTAGGTTAAGGTTAAGGTTTAGGTTAGGTTAAGGTTAAAATAAGGTTAAGGTTAAGTTTAAGGTTGAGGTTAATGGTGAGGGTTAAGGCTAAGGTTAAGTTTAAGGTTAGGTTAAGGTCAAGGTTAAGGTTAAGTTATTTTAAGGTTAGGTTAAGGGTAAATTCAAGGTTAGGGTTAAAGTTAAGCTTAATGTTAAGGGTAAGGTCAAGGTTAAGGTTATGGGTCTTAGCCTTAACCTTCACTATAACCTAACCTTAACTATAACCTAACCCTAACCTTAAAAAACCATTAAATTAACCATAACCATAATCTTAACCTTACCTTTAACCTTAACCTTAACCTAACCTTATCCTTGAACTGAATTATAACCTAACCCTAACCTTGACTGACCCTTAACCTTAACCTTAACCTTAACTTAACCTTAACCTACCCATAACCATAACCTTGACCTTAACTTTACCCTTATTCTTAGCCTTAACCTTAACCTTACCCTTACATAACAATAACCTTACCCTTAACCTTAACCTTGACCTTAACTATAAGGTAACCCTAACCTTAACCTTAATCTTAACCCTAACCTTAACCTTAACTTTACCCTGAACCTAATATTAACCTTACCCTAACCTTACCCTTAACCTTATCCTTGACCTTAAACCAAACCTTAACCTTAACTTTACCCTTAACCTAATATTAACCTTACCCTAACCTTACCCTTAACGTTAACCTTAACCTGAGGTTAAGATTATGGTTAAGGTTAAGGTTAAGGATAAGTTAAGGTTTAGGGTAAGGTTAAGGTTAAGGTTAAGGTTAAGGGTTTTTTCAAGGTTAGGGTTATGTTATAGTTAAGGTAAAGGTTAAGGTTAAGGTTAACGGTAAAGTTAAGGTTAACGTTAAGGTTAAGGTTAAGGTCAAGGTCAAGTTCAAGGTTAAGGTTAAGTAAAAGTTAAGATAAGGTTATGGGTAAGGTTAAGATAAGGTTAGGGGTAAGGTTAAGGTTAATGTTAAGGTTAATGTTTTGGTCAAGGTTAGGGTTAGTTTATAGTGAAGTTTAAGGTTAAGTTACGTGTAAAATCAAGGTTAGGGTTAGGTTAAGGTTAATATTAGGTTAAGCGTAAATTTAAGGTTAAGGTTAGGTTAAGGTTAAGGTTATATTTAAGGTCAAGGTAAGATAAGGCTAAGGGTAAGGTTAGGATTATAGGTTTAGTCAGGTTAAGGTTAAGGGTAAGGGTAAGGTTAGCGTTAAGGTTAGGGTGAGGTTAGGGTTAACCTGAACATTAACCTTAACCTGTACCTTTACCCTAATTTTACCCTAAGCTTACCCTTAACCTTAACCTTAACTATAACCTAACCATAACCTTGACCAAAGCCTTAACCTTAACCTTGACCTCACTAAAGCCATAACCTTAACCTTAACCTTACCCTTAACCTTCACCTTTAACCATAAGCTTAACCTTAACCTGACAAAACCCATAACCTTAACCTTAACCTTAACCTTAACCTGACTAAACCCATAACCTTAACCTTAACCCTAACCTAACCTTAACTTTAACTTTACCCTTAACCTAACCTTAACCATAACCTTAATCTTAACCTTAACCTTACCATTACCTAACCTTAACCTTAACCTTAACCTTGACCTTAACCTTAACCTTAACCTTAACCTTAACTTAACCTTAACTTTGACGTTAACCTTAAATTTAACTTTAACCTAACTTAAGCTTGTCTTTAACTATAACGTAACCCTAACCTTAATATTAACATAACCCTAACCTTAACTATAACCTAACCATAACCTTAACCTTAACATTAACCTTAACATTAAACTTTATCTAACCTTAACCTTAACCTTAACCATAACCTTAATCTTAGTCTTTACCCTAACCTTACCGTTAACCTTAACCTTGACCAAACGTTTAACCTTAACCTTAACCTAACCTTAACCTTGACCTTAACTATAACCTAACCCTAACCTTGACCAAACCCTTAACATTAAACTTAACCTTAACCTTAACCCTAACCTTAATCATAACCCTAACCTTAAATTTAACCTTAACTTAACCTTAACTTTACCCTTAAACTTAACCTTAGCCTTAACCTTGACTTTACCCTTAACCTAACCTTAAGTTCAAGGTTTTGGTTAAGGTTAGGTTATAGTTATGGTTAAGGTTAAGGTTAACCTTAACCTTAACCTAACCTTAACCTTAACCAAAACCTTAACTTTAAGATAAGGTTAAGGTTAAGGTTAGGTTAAGGTGAAGGTCAATGTTAAGGTTAATGTTAAGGTTAAGAATAAGGTTAAGGTTAGGTTAAGGTCAAGGTCAAGGTCAATGTTAAGGTTAAGGTTAGGTTAAGGTTAAGGTTAAGGTTAACCTTAACCTTAACCTTAACCAAAACCCCTTAACCTAACATTAACCTTACCCTTAACCTTAACCATAACATAACCTTCATCTTAACCTAAACCTTAACCCTAACCTAACCTTAACCTTAACCTTAACCTTACCCTTAACCATAAATTAACCTTAATCTAAGCTTAACCTTAACTTTCCCCTTAACACTACCTTAACCTTAACCTTAACCTTAACACAACCTTAACCTTAACCTTAACATTAACGTTACACTTTTCGTTAACATTAACTTCACCCTTAACCTTAACTTTAATAGTAACACAACCTTAACCTTAACCTTAACCTTAACACAACCTTAACCTTAATCTTACCCTTAACCTTAACCTTAACCTTAACTAAACTCTTAACATTAACCTTAACCTTACCCTTAACCTTAACCATAAACTATCCTTAACCTTAACCTTAACCTTAACCCTAACCTAACCGAACCTTAACCTTAACCTTACCCTTAACCATAACCTAACCTTAACCTAACATTAACCTTAACCTTCACCTTAACACAACCTTAACCTTAACCTTAACCTTACACTTAACATTAACCTTAACCTTAACCTTAACTAAACCCTTAACCTTAACCTTAACCTTACCCTTAACCTTACCCTTGACCTTAACCTTAACTAAACCCTTAACCTTAACCTTAACCTTGACCTTAACATTAACCTTTCCCTTAAACTTAACATTATCCTTACCCTTAAACTTAACCTTAACCTTAACTAAACCCTTAACCTTAACCTTAACATTAACATTGCCCTTAATATTAACATTACCCTTAACCTTAACCTAACCTAACTTAACCTTAACCTTAACCTTACCCCTATCCTTAACCTTAACATTACCTTAACCTAACCCTTAACATTTACCTTACCCTTAACCTTAAACTTAACCTTAACCATAACCTAACTAAACCTAACCTTAACATTAACCTTAAGGTAACAGTAATGTTAACCTTAACATTAACCTTAACCTTAACATAACACTAACGTTAACCTTAACTTTAACCCTAACCTAACCTTAACCTTCACCTTAAGCTTAACCTTAACTTAACCTTATCCTTAACCTTAACCCTAACCTAACCTTAACCTTGACCTTAACCTTAACCTTAACCTAAGCTTAACCTTGAGCTTAACGTTAACCTTAACATTAACCTTACGCTATCCTTAACCTAAACCTTAACCTTAACCTTAACCTTCAGGTTAAGGTTAAGGTTATGTTTAAGGTTAAGGTTAAGGTTATGGTTAAGGTTAAGGTTAATGTTAGGGTTAAGGATAGGTTAAGTTAGGTTAGGGTTAAGGTTAAGGTTAAGGTTAGATTAGGTTAACGTAAGTTTAAGGTAAGGTTAGCGATAGTGTTAGGTTAGGTTAGTTCAAGGTTAAGGTTAAGGTAAGATTAAGGTTAAGATTAAGATTAATGTCAGGGTTAAGATTAAGGTTAAGGTTAAGTTAAGGTTAGGGTTAAGGTTAGGGTTAAATTTAATGTTAGGTTCAAGGTAAAAATTAGGTCAGGGTTAGGTTATGGTTAAAGGTAAGTTTAATTTTAAGGTTAACATTAAGGTTAAGGTAAGGTTAACCTTACCCCTTAATCTTAACCTCAACCTTAACTAAACCCGGAACCCCGACCTAACCTAACCTAAACTTAACCTTAACCTTAACCTTGACCTTAACCTAACCTAAACCTTATCCTTAACCTTCTCCCAAGGTTAAGGTTAAGGTTAAGGTTAAGGTCAAGGTTAGGTAAGGCTAGGATTAAGGTTAAGGTTAAGGTCACGGTTAAGGTTAGGTGAAGGTTAAGGTTAAGGTCAAGGTTAGGCTAGGTTACGATTAAGGTTAAGGTTAAGGTTAAGGTTAAGTTCAAAGTTAAGGTTAGGTCAAGCTAAGTTTAAGGTTAAGGTTAAGGTTAAAGTCAAGGTTAGATTAAGGTTAAGGTTAAGGTCAAGGTTAGGTTAGGTTAGGGTTAAGGTTAAGGTTAAGTTTATGTTAAAGTTAAGGTTATGGGGAAGGTTAAGGTGAAGTTTACGGTTAGGTTAAGGTCAAAGTTAAGGTTAAGGTTAGGTTATGGGTAAGGATAATGTTAAGCTTAAGGTAATGTTAAGCTTAAGGTTAGGGGTAAGTTTAGGGTCAAGGTTAAGGTTATCAGTAATGTTAAGGTTAAGGTAACATTAAGGTAAGGTTATGGTTAAGGTTAAGGTTAAGGTTACGTTTAAGGTTATGTTAAGATTAAGGTTAAGGTTAGGTTAGGGTTACCTACGGGTAAGGTTAACACTAAGGTAAGGTTATGGCCTTACCCTAGGTTAAGGTTAAGATTAAGGTTAGCCTTACCTAACCTTAACATTAACCTTAACCTTAACCCTAACCTAACCTTAAGCTTTACCTTAACATTACCCCCTTAACCATGACCTTAACCTTGACCTTAAACTAACCTAACCGTAACCGAACACTAACCTCGGTGTTAAACTTAACCTTAAAATTTCCTTAACCTTAACCTAACCTTAACCTTAACCTTAACTTTAACTAAACCTTCACATTGACCTTAACCTTACCTAAACCTAACCTTAACACAACCTTACCCTAATCTTAACCTTGACTTTACCCTTAACCTTAACCTTAACACAACATTCACCTTAACCTTACCCTAACCTTCACCTTGACCTTACACTTAACCTTAACCTTAACTGTAACCTCAGTGTTAACCTTAATCTTACCCTTACCCTTGACCTTAACCTTAACCTTACCCTAACCTTAACCTTGACCTTGACCTTGACCTTGACCTTGACCTTGAACTTGACCTTGAACTTAACCCTAACTTTACCCTTAACCTTAACCTTACCTAACCTTACCTTTACCTTAAACTAACCTTAACCTCGACCTTAACCTTAACCTTAACATTAATCCTAACCTAACTTTAACCTTAACCTTACCTAACCTTACCTTTACCTTAAACTAACCTTAACCTTAACCTTAACCTTACCTAACCTTAACTTTACCTTAAACTAACCTTAACCTTGACCTTGACCTTAAGCATAACATTAACCCTAACCTTACCTTAACCTTAACCCTAACCAACCCTTAACCTTAACCATAACCTTAACCTTAACGTAAAATTAACATTAACGTATCCCTGACCTAAACCTTAACGTTAACACAACCTTAACCGTAACCTTAATAACATTAAACTTAACCTTAACTTTACCCTAACCTTAACCTTGTCCTTACCCTTAACCTTATCATTAACTTTAACCTTAACCCTAACCTCAGTGTTATCCTTAACCTTAACCTTAAACCTAACCTAACCTTAACTCTAGCCTAACCATAACCTTAACTAAACCTTAACATTAACCTTAACCTTAACATTAACCATAACATTAACATTAACCTTAACTAAACCTTAACCTTAACATTAAATTTAACCTAACCTTAACCTTAACCTTAATATTAAACTTAACCTTAACCTTAACCTAACCTTAACCTTAATCTCAACCTTAACATTAACCTTAAACTTAACCTAACATTAACCCTAACCATAACCTAGCCTTAACTTTAACTATTACCTTAACCTTAACCCTAACCTTAACCTTTACCTTAGCCTTATCCTTCACCTTAACGTAACCTTAACCTTAACCTTAACCTTAAGCTAACCTTAACCTTGACCTTAACCTTAACCTTAACCTTAACATTAACATAACATTAACCTTAACGTTATCCTTGACCTTAACCTTAAAATTAACCTTAAACTTAACCAAACATTAACCTTAACCTTAACCCTAACCTAACCTTAACCTTAAAATTAACGTTAACCTTAACCTTAACATTAACCTTAACTGTAACCTTAACCTCAACCCTAACCTTAACCTTAAAATTAAAATTAACCTTAAACTTAACCAAACATTAACCTTAACCTCAACCCTAACCTTAACCTTAACCTTAACATTAACCTTAATTTTATCCTTGACCTTAACCTTACCCTTAATCTTAACCGTAACCTAACCCTAACCTCAGTGTTACCCTTAACCTTGACCTTAACCTTAACCTTAACTATAACTTAACCCTAACCTTAAACTTAACCTTAAACTAACCATAACCTTATCTTAACCTTAACTATAACCTAACCCTAACCTTAACCTTAACCTTAACTTTACCCTTAACCTAACCTTAACCTGAACCTTAACCTTCCCATAACCATAACCTTAACCTTAACCTTGACCTTACCCTTAAACTTAACTATAACCTTAACCTTACCCTTACCATTAACCTTATCTTAACCTTAACCTAACCCTAACCCTAACCTTTACTTTAACTAGAACCTTAAGGTTAGGTTAGGTCAGTGTAAGGTTAAGGTTACTATTAAGGTTATAGGTTACGTTAGGTGAAGGTTAAGGTTAAGGTTAGGGTTAATGTTAGGTTAAGTTCAAGGTTAAGGTCAAGGGTAATGTTAAGGTTAAGGTTAAGGTTAGGGTTAAGGTTAGGGGAAGGTTAAGGTGAAGGTTATGGGTTTAGTTAGGTTAAGGTTAAGGTTAAGTGTTTGGTCAAGGTTAGAGTTCGGTGTTATAGGTTTAGTCAGGTTAAGGTTAAGGTTAAGGGTTTGGTCAAGGTTAGGGTTAGGCTATAAACTTACCCTTAACCTTAACCTTGACCTTAACTATAACCTAACCCTAACCTTTACCAAACCTTTAACATTAACCTTAACCTTAACCTATACCTAACCTTAACCTTGACCTTAGCCCTAACCTTAACTGTAACCTAACCCTAACATTAACCTTACCCTTAATTTTACCTATAACCTAACCCTAACCTTGACCTTAACTTAACCTTACCCTACTATTAACCTTAACTTAACTTTAACCTTGACTTTACCCTTAACCTAACATTAACCTTAACCTTAACCTAACCTTAAACTTACCTTAACCTAACTTAACCTTAATGTTTACTTAACCTTAAGGGTTAGGTTAAGGTTAAGGTTATGGGAAGGTTAAGGTTAACCTTGACTTTACCCTTAACCTAACCTTAACCTTAACTATAACTTAACCCTAACCTTGACCTTAAACTTTACCCTTAACCTTGACCTTAACCTTAACCTTAACCTTGACTTTACCTTAACCTAACCTTAACCTTAACCTGACTAAACCCGTGACCTTAACCTTACCCTTAACCTTAACCTGAACGTTTACCCTTAAGGTTAGGTTAAGGGTAAATTCAAGGTTAAGGTTATGGTTATTGGAAGGTTAAGGTTAAGGTTAAAGTTAAGGTGAAGCCTTAACCTTAACCTGACTAAACCCAAACCTTAACTTTAAGCTTAACTTTACAGTTAACCTAATATTAAACTTAAGCTTAACTTTACCATTAATGTAACCTTCCCTTAACCTTATCCTTAACTATAACCTAACCTCAGCCTTGAACTTAACTATAACCTAACCCTAACCTTGACCAAACCCTTAACATTAACCTTAACCTTGACCTTAACCTTAACCTTGACCTTGACCTTGACCTTAACCTTAACCTTAACCTTAGCCTTACCCTTAACCTTAAACTCAACCTTGACCTTAACTATAACCTAACCATAACCTTCACCTTGACCAAACCCTTAATGTAACCTTAACCTTGACTTTACCCTTAACGTAACCTTAACCTTGACCTTAACCTTACCCTTAACCTTAACCTTAACCTGACTAAACCCGTAACCGTAACCTTACTCTTAACCTTAAACTTAACCTTGACCTTAACTATAACCTAACTCTAACCTTAACCAAACCTTTACCTTAACCTTACCCTTAACCTAACCTTAACCTTGACTTTACCCTTAATCTTGCCCTTAACCTAATCTTAACTTTACCCTAACCTTAACCTTACGTTAGGTTATAGTAAGTTCAAGGTCAAGGTTAAGGTTTGGTCAAGGTTAAGACCTGTAACCTTAACCAGGGTTAAGTGGGTATGGTTAAGGTTATAGTTTGGAATAAGGTTAGGTTAAGGTAAAGGTTAACGTTAAGGTTACGAGTTTAGTCAGGTTAAGGTTAAGGTTAAGGTCAAGTTAGGGTTAACTTAACCTTAACCTGACTAAACCTGTAACCTTAACCTTAAACTTGCCCTTAACCTTCACCTTAACATTAACCTTATCCTTAACTATAACCTAACCTAACTCTAAGGTTAAGGTTAACGTTAAGGTTACAGGTTTAGTAAGGTTAAAATTAATGTTAAGGTTAAGTTAAGGTTCAGATTAAGGTTAGGTTAAGGTTAACGTTAAGGTTAACTCTAACCTTGACTTTACCCTTAACCTTGAATTTATCCTTAACCTTATTTTAACCTTAACCTAACCTTAACCTTAACCTTGACCTTGACCTTGACCTTAACCTTAGCCATAACCTTAACCTTAACCTTAACCGTAACCTTAACCTAAACCTTGACCTTAACATTAACCTTAACCGTAACCTTACTCTAACCAAAACCTTAACCTTAACCTTAACTTAACCTTATCTTACCCTTGACCTTAACCTTAGCCTTAACCCTTAACCTAACCTAACCTTAACCTTAACCTTCCCATAACCATAACCTTAACCTTGACTTTACCCTTAACCTAACCTTAACCAAACCCTTAACCTTAACTATAACCTAACCTTAACCGTAACCTTAACCTTAACCTTCACTATAACCTAACATTACAGTGAAGGTTAAGGTTAAATTTAGGTTAAGGTAAGGTTAAGGTTAAGGTTAAGGTTATGGTTAAGGTTAGGTAAAGATTAATGTTAAGGGTGGGTTATAGTGAATGTTAAGGGTAAGGTTAAGGTTAAGACCCATAACCTTAAACTTCACCCTTAACCTTAATCTTAACCTGATTGAGCCCGTAACCTTAACCTTAACCTTAACCTTGACCTTAACTATAAGCTAACCTAACCTTAACCCAAACCTTGACCTTAACATTAACCTAGCTGTAACCCTTAAACTTAACCTTAAACTTGACCTTAAGCTTAACCTTAACTTTACATTAACATTAAATTTACCTTTAGCCTAACCTTAACCTTAACCTTAACCTAACCTTAAACTTAACCTGACTAAACCCTTAAGGTTAAGGTAAAGTTAAATTTAAGGTTAAGGTTAGGTTAAGGGTAATTTTAATCTTAACCTTAACCTTCCCATAACCATAACGTTAACCTAACCTTAAACCTACCCTTAACCTTGACCTTAACCTTACCTTAACCTTAACTATGACCTAACCCTAATCTTAACCTAAACTTATCCTTATCTTAACCTTAACTATAACCTAACCCTAACCTTGACCAAACCTTAACCTAACCTTAAACTTAACCTTGACCTTACCCTTAACCTTACCATAGCCTTAACCTTAACCCTTAACCTTAAGTTTACCCTTAACCTTGACTTTAACCTTAACCTTCCCATAACCTTAACCTTAACCTTCCGCTAACCATAACCCTAACCTTAACCTTCCTCTTAAATTTAACCTTAACCTGTAACCTTAAGGTTAAGTTTTGGTCAAGGTTAGGGTTAGGTTATAGTTAAGGTTAAGGTTACGGGAAGGTTAAGGTTAAGGTTAGGGTTAAGGTTATAGTTAGGCTAAGGTTAAGTGTAAGGTTAACCTAAGGTCAAGGTTAGGTTAAGGCTAAGTTTAAGGTTAAGGTTAGGGTTAAGTTATAGTTAAGGTCAAGGTTAAGGATATGGTTAAGGTAAATTTAACATATGGTTAAGGGTAAGGTTAAGGTTAAGGTTAGGTTAGGGTTATGGTTAAGGTAAGGTTATGGGTAAAGTTAAGGTTAGGTTATACTTAAGGTTAAGGTTAAGGTTAAGGGTTTGGTCAAGGTTAGGGTTAGGTTATTTTCAAGGTTAAAGTTAAGGTTAAAGTTAAGGGGGTTAGGTTATAGTTTAGATTAATGTTAGGTTAAGGTTAAGGTTAAGGTTAAGGTTACGGGTTTAGTCAGGTTAAGATTAATGTCAAGGTTAGGGTTAACTTAACCTTAACCTCACTAAACCAGTAACCTTAACCTTAACCTTGCCCTTAACCTTCACCTTCACCTTAACCTTAACTATAACCTAACATAACCCTCAAGTTAATTTTAAGGTTAAGGTTATGGGTTTATTAAAGTTAAAATTAAGGTTAAGGTTAAGTTAAGGTTCAAGATAAGGTTAGGTTAAGGTTAACGTTAAGGTTAACCCTAACCTTGAATTTACCCTTAACCTTATCTTAACCTTAAACTAACCTTAACCTTGACCTTGACCTTAACCTTAACCTTAACCTTAACCTTAACTGTAACCTTATCCTAAACCTTGACCTTAACATTAACCTTAACCCTAACCTTACCCTAACCATAACCTTAACCTTAACCTTAACTTAAACTTGTCTTACCCTTGACCTTACCTTAGCCTTAACCCTTAACCTAACCTAACCTTAACCTTAACCTTCCCATAACCATAACCTTAACCTTGACTTTACCCTTAATCTAACCTTAACCTTTAACCTTAACCAAACCCTTAACCTTAACTATAACCTAACCTTAACCGTAACATTAACCTTAACCTTCACTATAACCTAACCTTACAGTGAAGGTTAAGGTTAAAGTCAGGTTAAGGTAAGGTTAAGGTTAGGTTAAGGTTAATTTTAAAGTTACAGTTAAGGTTAGGTAAAGGTTAATGTTAAGGGTAGGTTATAGTGAAGGTTAAGGGTAAGGTTAAGGTTAAGACCTGTAACCTTAAACTTCACCCTTAACCTTAAGCTTAATCTTAATCTTAACTTTACTAAACCCGTAACCTTAACCTTAACCTTGACCTTAACTATAACCTAACCTAACCTTAACCCAAACCTTGAACTTAACATTTAGCTAACCGTAACCGTAAAATTAACCTTAACCCTAACCTTAACCTTAAACTTGACCTTAACCTTAACCTTGACTTTACCCTTAACCTAAACTTAACCTTTACTTTATCTTAACCTTAACCTAACCTTAACCTTAACCTAACTAAACCCTTAAGGTTAAGGTAAAGTTAAAGTTAAGGATAAGGTTTGGTTAAGGGTAAAGTCAGGTTAATGGTAAGATTAGGTTAAGGGTAATTTTAATCTTAACCTTAACCTTCCCATAACCATAACCTTACCCTAACCTTAAACTTATCCCTAACCTTGACCTTAACCTTAACCTTAACCTTACCTTAACCTTAACTATGACCTAACCCTAACCTTAACCTTAACCTTAACCTAAACTTAACCTTATCTTAACCTTAATTATAACCTAACCCTAACCTTGACCAAACCTTAACCTTAACTTTACACTTAATCTAACCTTAACCTTAACATTAACCTAACCTTATCCTTAACCATGAACTTACCCTTAACCTTACCATAGCCTTAACCTTAACCCTTAACCTTAAGTTTACCCTTAACCTTGACTTTAACCTTAATCTTCCCCTAAACATAACCCTTAACCTTAAGGTTAAGTTTTGGTCAAGGTTAGGGTTAGGTTAGGGGAAGGTTAAGGTTAAGGTTAAGGTTAAGGTTAAGTTTAGGGTTAAGGTTATGGTTAGGCTAAGGTTAACCTAAGGTCAAGGTTAGGTTAAGGTTAAGGTTAATGTTAGGGTTAAGTTATAGTTAAGGTCAAGGTTAAGGATATGGTTAAGGTAAGGTTAAAATAAGGTTAAGGGTAAGGTTAAGGTTAATGTTATGGTAAAGGTAAGGTTAAGGGTAAAGTTAAGGTTAGGTTATAGTTAAGGTTAAGGTTAAGTGTTTGGTCAAGGTTAGTGTTAGGTTATAATCAAGGTTAAGGTTAAGGGTTTGGTAAAGGTCAGGGTTAGGTTATAGTTAAAGTTAGGTTAAGGGTAGATTTAAGTTTAAGGGTAAGGTTAAGGTTAAGTTCAATGTTAAGGGTAAGGTTAAGGTTAAGGTCAGGTTATAGTTAAGGTTAAGGTTAGGTTAAGGTTAAGTTAAGGTTAAGGTTAAGGTTTGGTCAAGCTTAGGGTTAGGTTATAGTTAAGGTCAAGGTTAGGTTAAGGCTAAGGCTAGGTAAAGGTTAAGGTTAAGGTTAATGTTAAGGGTTTGGTTAAGGTTAGGGTTAGGTTAAAGGTAAATTTAAGGTTAAGTTTAGTTTAAGGTTATAGTTATGTTTAAGGTTAGGTTAAGGTTAAGGTTAAGGTCAAGATTAAGGGTAAAGATACGATTATTGTTAAGGTTAAGGTTAGGGTTAGGTTATAGTTAAGGTTAAGGTTAAAGTTAAGGTTAAGTTTAGGTTAAGGGTAATGTTAAGGTTATGGTTAGGGTTAATGTTAGGCTAAGGTTAGGGTTAGGTTAAGGTTAAGGTTATGGTTAAGGTTAGGTTAAGGGTAAAGTTAAGGTTAAGGTTAGGTTTGTTAGCCACCTATAATATTTGTTATAGCAAAAGGTGGCTAAGACTTTTTGAGCCTTCAAAGAACAAATCTCATTTCTAAAAACTGTTGGCTCTTGAAGACTCTTCTAGGCCTCATGCCTCTATCCCAAAATCTTCATGGCTATTTCCATTTTATACTCAGAATTTCTGCTAAAAACATGAGAAGAAATTGCTGCAAATTCATCATTTTTTCCCTTCTCTCACTCAAAAATAACCTTCATTTGCTTCCCTTTTTCCCCATAAATTTCCTCTATTTTTCATGTTTTCCTTTCTTCCCTTCATGAAAATCACCCTTCCATAGTTGAAAACTCATTTTTTAACTATTTCGAAACCCTCGATTCCTTTGAAAACCATGAAAAATTCATAAAAAATGCAAATCTTTATTATGGACTTTAGCCCCTTTGGCCAAGCCCCCTAACCACTTCCCCACATGCCCTTGCCATAAGAACCAGGTGCTAAGCCCCCCCCGACGCTTATCGCATCGCACAATTTCAAACAGCGCAAGTCTTTTGCCATAGACCAAAAGTTCTGATGCGATTAGCTTTGCATCGTATAAAACCCAATGCGATTAAAAATTTTGTATATATATACCATGGGCCCACCTTCCATACTTAAAACCTGTAAATATTCCTTCCTGATCCATTTTTCCTTTGTAAATACCAAAAACTCACTTTCCCTAAGTTTGGTCTAAAAAGTGAAAATCACATGTCAAATATTTTAAATGGGTAGATGGAAAGACCGATCGCGCTGTTGTACCTTGAGAAACAATTCCTTGCTGTGTAAAGGAATGCACGCTCAAGACATTATCTGATGATGTCACAAAGTTATTTTATATCTGTCTCTGTATTAAAAACCCTTAAACATTGATTCTGTAACCTTCAAATATCAAACCTATACATGTTTCTGCAATGCCATATTCCACTTATGTTGAAATGAATGAATGGAAGAAAATGAGAAGAGGATTTCAAACTGATATGTTGTTTAAAACATAATCTACCATTTTAAAACGCAGAAGAATTATGTAAAGATGAAGTTAAAATAGAGGAGCGCACATTAAGGTTTGTTTAACTCTTAAATACACATGTATAAAGAGACCCACTGCTCAAATTACTCTATTTCATTCATAGATATGAAAACATTATGTAAACTGGATAAACTTTCAATATAAACAGAATAATAGAAACTTGCATACTTCTTTCATTGATTTGCAATTCTCAGTAAAAAAAATTTCTTCAAGGTTAAAAAACTCAGAACCTTCATCTTTCTTGAAATTGTCTTTAAATACAGTATCACAAGACAGTTTCCAATAATGAAACTGATTCTAACTGCCCTAACTAATTCTAACTGCTTGAACTACTGATTGTTACAGAGGCACATGCCTTAAAAAGGTCTTATTACATTTACATGATTTTGAGAAATAACATAATGAGAATTTGAAAACTTCTAATCTATGAGAACAGCTGCTCCTGAAGCGGTTGTTGAATCAACGACTACTTTTGGTTGAGCCGTTGGGACCTCTTTTGTTGAGTCCATTGAAAATTTCTTGCAATTCTTCCATAACTTATTTTGAGTGGTCGAGGAATTTTTGAAACTTTGATATTCTATCCTGAACACCACAATTTGACTGTGTGTAGGTTTTCCTGTAAATAGAGTCTTCACCATCCATAGCAAATTGAAATGCATATGTAAGAAGTTAAACATAGTTTCCCCTTTTAAGATCCATGTCTTTTCGTGCCTATTATCTGCCTTACTTTTTGCTAATGTTAACTGATCTTCATAAAACTTCCATGACATGATATTTCCTTTCTTAGTCTGGCATGAAGGTAAACCTGTTCTGGTCAATTTGTCAAATGATATATCAAACTTCTTTACTGTCTCCTTCATTCCAAGTAACCTTTTCTCTGCAACCTTACGAAGATCATTCTTAATTATCATCTTATTAACTTCCTCGACATAAAAGTATCTGTCTTGTATTCCAATATCTTCTAATTCTTCGTCTGATTTGGAATTGATAAAATTTATAAACTTTCTAGCCCAATTTGCTCTTTTAATGGTCGTCTGCCTTTCAAATAATATCTCCTCTTCATGTTCCGAGATGAGGCTTTTCTCTTTAGCAACTATATTCAGGGAATTCCAATTTGACTTCATTTCTGAAATAATCTCACCCCAAATGATATCTTTAGCTTTTATAAGTGAGATATTACCTTTTAACTTCTCCTTGAGATCTTTAATTTCATCTTTAGCCTTCCGTAATTTATGCTTATTCTCATTCACTTTATCTTCTAGTGCCCGCATGATCTTGGTGGCCGTTTCTAACTCCGATTGAGCCTGCTTTCGATCGCGTTCTGCCATCTCGAATTCTGTGCTGAGCTGAACAATCTATGCTTGAGGGTCTGGATCACCTGTAGGAAAAACAAATGTACAAGTATGATTTTCAATATGGTTTTGTAATGAAATAGTAGTCTGCTTTACTTTAGTCAATTCTTCATCTTTCTGTAACAATTGCTGATGCAATTCTTCTTTCTCTTTTTCCACCTCTGCTACTTCTGCAGCCATTGAATGTTCTGTAGCAGGTAACTTCAGCTTTATTCTTAGGTTGGATATCTATATTTCTGCACTCTTCATGAGCTTTTGTACCGCAGCCTTGTCATTCGGATCCACACCAATCTTCATGATAATCTTTTTTAACTCTTCGTTTTGAATTGATAAGGCCCTTGAATTGGTCTTTTCCATTCTGAACTATTTGATAACTTTTGCAAGCATGTTTTCTTCTTTAACCGTTGTGGCATTAGTCTTGGTTAAATCATTAACAATTAACTGTCCAGTCTGCATATGAAGGTTCATCTTATCCCACAGTGGGATCTTCTTAACATCCATAGTTATATTTACCTCATTGAAACTGCTTGAAGATCCAAGGGACATCCCTGTTGGATGAGTTAGAGCCATTCTGAATTGATCCTTTTCAAGGTCCATTACAGTCAACAACCTAGTCTGATCAACAGCTATATGATGCTCCGTCTGAGCCTCTACATTAGCTTTTATTCTCTGATTTCTTTCTTCAATATGTGTAAATATTTGTTTGACTGAAGGCATCTTCTCTGAGTAAAGTTCATGGCCTCTAGGAGAAGAGGGGACATTTTGTTCTTCATTGATATGGAAGGTAAAACCAGGTGAGTTTGAAGAATTATCTTCAACCAATTTAGTTGTCTTTTCCTCTCTCGGTTCTTCATCATCTACTTCAACAACATCGTCCCTACCTCTTTTATTTTCCCTTTTAGTTATAACAGGTGTTTGAATACTTGTTTTTAATGTATTTAATTCGCTTAGGTTCGCCAGTTTCTCCTAATCAGGTCTGCTTACGTGAGAAAACGCAGAATATCCATTCTCAATTCTTCTCTGGGAAATCACTTTATGTGGATCATATGACCATTTTTCTCCTAGTAGCAAATGTGTCTCTTCCAACATTTTAGAAACTTCATCAAAAGCTTGCCTCATATTGACCACGAAAGGTCCCACACTCATAGGCAATTTATACATAAAACCTTTCTTCATGAGAAGAAAGTGCACCTGATCCACATTAAGGCTCTGTCTTATGAATTCCAAGGTGAAAAGCCACATAGGTACAAAATTCGGGAGCCCATAAGGCTCAATACTAGCTCCATAAAATCTTATCTCTGAATACTCTTCAAACACAAACTAATCTCTGAATCTGCAACTCGGTCCTAACTGTAGAAATTCCCGGGCTTTTAGTAGAAAACATGGAGGAGGGAATCCATTCAAAATTCTATAAGCAATAGACATATAATGACTAGCAAACTCAAATAACCCTGCTTCATTTCATTCTTTTCTAGTCATGTCAGTCAAAAATAAAACTGATTTCTTTTGCTTGTTAACATCAACTGTATTCAACCCCAAACTCATAAATTCTTCGACATTTTGATATAAAAATAAATACACAATCAATGACGGTAATTTAAAGAAACCTGTAAGAGGAAAGGTCATCAACTGAGAATTTACAATCTCCTTCTATAAAGATGGAATGTCGAGAAAAAACCCTGGTTTCATCATCAGCGCGTACATTCCCAATACTAATTTATCAACTGTATGGTCATTGTCTTTGCCCAAAATCTTTGCAATGCAACTCAGAATTGGTCTATACTTAGCATTGAACACTTCCAAACTAAATTCTTCTCCTTCTAGTTGAGCTTCCTTTGAATTTGATCTCAAGTAGGACATACATTGATCAAATTCTTCATTTGAAAGGTCCTCAAAATAACGAGCCAATGAATCTTCAGAGAATTGCAGTGGTGACTCGTTTTCAGGAAAGCATAATGCTTGGCGAATTAAATGCGTTGATAACTGCAAAACGTTTTCTCCCTGTGAATTCATTATGAAACACTTACCAGGATATATTGAAGAAACCAGCCATGAGATAAACTCAGGAAAGAAATGGGCTTTTGGGATACAGGCGGACAAGACACTGGATTTCTTCATGGTGGAAAAAACTGGGGATTTCTCAGCATTTAGGGTCACTTGATGATGTAATAAGAAATGGTTTACAGAAGACATGGTATCCTGGACATCGTTTTCACTGTCCATGAGGGAATTGAGGCTTGACGAACCAGATAGAGAGACTCATTTTTCCATGGCTTAACGGACAACTGATAGCAAACAGAAAGGTGACGGTGATACAGCTCGAAAGGGGGAAAATGACAGCAAGTACGTTGAAAATGGGATAAAAACAACCTTTTAGCAACTGCGCAAAGCTGTATTAAATGCCTGTAATGGCGTGTAATGTTGCTGACTTGGAGTACAGCTGCTCGCATGACGTCACTGCGGGGGATGCTGAAGTACGACGGCAAATTTTGGGTTGCCCCCCCCCCCGCAATACATCCACACCGTCGATCTTCATTTACCTCATGGTCAACAAGTCAACTGCGGGGGTGCCAGATTGAATAATGCACAAGCTCTTTGCGCCCCTGTAGTTGATCACCCGATTACGATCTTCAACACTTTGCCGCTTCTGCTTTAAAACTTTCCCGATATTTAAACTTCAAACTATAATGCAAGACCAAATAAATTTTAATAATAAACTTAATTGGTAACGCACTTTTGTTAAATACTTTTTTTTTTTATGCTATAGTATAAGAACATTATACCATAACATATACTTTTTGTGAATTTCAGATTTTTGTTTTTTTATTTTTATTTTGTGATATTCAAAATAAAATAGAAAAGGATATGCATATGGTCCACAACATCTGGCTCCACCTGGGGATAGTGTTTTTGCCAAGAAACACTAAGAACCTACAGATTAGTGCCTTCACTTCGGGCATGGAGTCAAAAATTGCTTGATGGAAAATGTACAACGACAACACCGGATATGTACAATGATGGTGAAATAGCTTCTTTAGTGCTGGAAATAATGCTTTAGATATTTCCCATTCACAGGCATATCTAGTACTTCCCCTTCAATATTTTCCAGCATGAAATTATTATTCATCCTAACTTCATTAATTTTGAACGGACCATACCACAAGGGATCAAATTTGCCGTGTTTCCCTTTGTCTTCCTTCCGAGTATCCCACCTTAACACCAGATCTCCTTTCTTAAACATGATTTCTTTCGCCTTCCTATCAAATATTGTCTTCATTTTTTGCTGATAAGTAAGAAAATTCTCCCGAAATTTATTTCTGTTTTCATTTAGCTCCATTACATTATTCATTCTTATAATCATGACATTAGGTTCTGCTTGAGCATCTTGAAGGAAAGAAATCACAGGATTCACCAACTGGGTGGGAAACAATGCCTGAGTCCCATATACTAGCTCATAAGGCGACTTACCAGTGGATATTCTAGTGGTCATACTCGTTTCCCATAGCGCAAAAATTAGCTTGGAATCATAGTTCTTTTGGTTTTCATTTATTGTCCTCTTCAGAATTCTTACCAATGTTTTGTTAGAAGATTCTGCCAATCCATTCCCTTGTGGATGATAAGCTGTAGAATGAGACAATATCACATTGTAAGTCTGACAGAAGTTAATAAACCTGATTGAGTTGAAAACTTGTGCATTATCTGTCACAACCTTACTGGACATCCAAATCTGCTAAAGATATTTTGTTCTAAAAACTTCATAACAACTAAATCATTTTCCTTCCTGGTAGGGATTTCCTCCACCCATTTTGTAAAATAATCTGTAGCAGTAAGAATCCACTTAAATTGCCCACTGGATGGTGGATTGATTTCTCCAATGAAATCCAATCCCCATTGTCTGAAAGGTTCTTCAATAAAAAAAGGGAGAAGAGGTAAAGGGGCTAACTTTTTCTTTTTTGCAAACACCTGGCATTTATGACAACTTCTGACTACTTTATATACATCAGCGAACACAGATGGCCAATAGAAACTTGATTTTAAAATTTTATGAGCAGTTACCTTCCAATTGTAGTGACCCCCACACAAGCACTCATGATATTCTCTAATTACTTTTGAAACATCCTCCTCTGTCAAACATAACAACAACACTCCAGCAGGATCTTTCCAATATAGCTCTGCTTCAATTATGACATAAGGTTGAGCTTTGAGTTTTAAAGCTCTGTATTTAGCTCTATTTATTGAAGGA
The DNA here is from genome assembly GCA_034641835.2 of Pinus albicaulis. Taxonomy (NCBI): domain Eukaryota; kingdom Viridiplantae; phylum Streptophyta; class Pinopsida; order Pinales; family Pinaceae; genus Pinus; species Pinus albicaulis. The sequence continues at coordinate 318,453 of JAXQQM020058610.1, read as the reverse complement.
GGACAAGAAAGAAAGCATAAATAATGAACAATATATTTGTACCAATCTGAGCACAAAAATTTATATTTAATTGCTGACTTCACCTGAATGTCACCTGTTTCTTCATTGACTTCCTCTATAGGTGCCAATAAATTAATTACTAGTGCTTGTAAATTTGACTCTGTTAACAATTTTGCCAGCCCCAATCCTTTAATCAAATTTGTTGGTTTAACATCCAGATCATATTCTTGGATTTTAGCAATCCATTTGCCCGTTTTCCTGCCCACATCACTCTATAATAAAACGTCTTTTACAGCAGAATTAGGAACATATGCTAAAATTTGGGAATGAAGAGCATAGGTTATGAATGCTTTTAATGCTTTCACCAGAGCATATACTTATTTCTCCAATATATTATACTTCAACTCTGCATCTCGGAGCACCTTACTAAAATACGCTATAGGTTGTTCACATTTTTCTTCATTTCTCTATAATAACACAGCAGGAATTGTTGAGGAAGACACAAATGAGAAAATTTGAAATGGCTTCAGATAATCTAGACTTATTAGAACAAGTGCTTCCTTTAGAGCTTCTTTAATTCTTTGAAAAGATTCTCTTGCTTCTTTGTCCCACTTCACCTCTGCATCCTTTTTCAACATGTCTGTTATTTTCTTGACAATCTCTGCGTAATTAGGAACAAATCTTCTCAAAAAATTAACTTTCACAAGGAATCTCTGAATATATTTCTTAATTCTGGGCAATGGAATTGACTGTATTGCTTCGACTCTCGCTGGATCAATATTCACTCCTTGTTTAGAAACAATATGTCCCAGCAGTTTACCCTCCTCCAGAGCAAACAAAGAATTTTTAGGATTCAACGATAATCCATATTTTCTACATTTCAAGAAGGCTTTTTGTAAATGCTGTAGATGTTCTTCATCAGAGTTTGAAAAAATGGTGAAATCATCCAGATAAACAACCACAAAGTTATCTCCTACAAATGCAATATCTATTGCTCTTTGGAATGTGGCCCCTGCATTCATTAAGTCAAATGGCATCCTAGCATACATGAATGTACCCCAGGGTGTAGTGAAAGTAGTTTTCTTTTGATCTTCCTTCTCCACAGCAACCTGGTTATATCCTGAAAAACCATCTACCATTGATAACCTGTACGCTCCAGTTACTTTTTGCAAGACAAAATCCATCTTCGAAAAAGGATAATTATCCTTCAATGAAGCCCTATTCAAGTTCCTGAAGTATACACACAGCCTTATCTCTCCATTCTTCTTTCGGACTGGTACCATATTGGAAACCCAATTAGAATATCTGAGAGGAACAATTATTTTAGCATGCAGCAATTTCTTTACCTCCTTTTCAATCGGGGCCAATAACAATGGATTGATTTGTCGAAGTTTTTGTTTATGTGGTTTGACTCCCTCTTTAAATGGAATTTTATGTTGAATAATACTCTTATCATAAGTCTTCAGGTCATCATATGACCAGGCAAATACATCCTCAAATTGTTTGAACAGATCTACGTACCTCTGTTTATAGTCCTTCGGAATGCCTTTGAACAATTTTACCATTTTAGGCTCATATTGAGTTCCCAAATTACAATATTCCACATTATTATCTTGTTTTGCTTTCTTCTGATTTACTGCCACATCATTAGCATCAAACAGCCTTTTGAGGGGTACCAGTCCTCTTGATAGAACATTGTCTTTTAGCTAAATAATCTACTGATCACCAATCTTCTTTTTCAGAGTCTTAGACATATCAGTCGAGTCATCTTCATCAGTTTCCAAATCAATCTGATGATCTTCAAAGTCTTCAATCATCAACAAAAATTTCTTAATCTTCTCATCATCCTCAAAAACCTGCCAATGTTTGATATTGTCCGGGATCGAAGGTCTATGTCTCATTTTAATTTCATATCTTAGCCTCAGATTAATTGGAGGCTTGAATGTACTAGCTGCAACTGCTAAAGAATCTGCCATTATATTCTCTTCTCTTGGGACAAACTGTAGATTGAAAGCTTCAAAGTAATTTTAAATTAAATCCCATACCTCATTCCTGTAAGTTCTTAACCTGGGATGCTTGGTTTGACACACATTCTTAATTTGTCTTATGATTAACTCAGAATCACCAAACACGATCATAGATTGAATTCCCATTTTCTTAGTTGTCTGCAGACTAATGATTAATGCTTCATACTCAGCTACATTATTGGTGGATTCAAACTTCAATTTAAAAGAAAAAGGTACAAGGTTACCTTCTGGAGATACAAAAATGAAGCCAGCTCCAACGCCTTCTTTAGAATATGCACCATCAAAATAACACTTGCAAAGCTTGTTTGAATGTAGCTCCTTATGTACAATGGCTGAAGGGGGCTGCCCTTGTGACTCTTTAGCAAATTCTGCATATTCACGCAGCATGAAACAAGAAAGATCCTCCTTCTCCTGGCCATAAATAGGTGAATTACCTACATCTTTCTTGGTAGCAGTTTTTTGAAATCTAGTTTCTCTATACAACCTTCTTTCTTCCCCATTAAAAATAGGGATGATAGCATATGTAAAATCTAGCTTCAAAACTCCTCCCAACTTTGCCCCCCAAGATCTAGATAATAACATACCAAATCTGGCTAGAATATCTGCCACTACTACATCCATCATAATGCTCTTGGATGGAATTTGAGCCAATGAAACAACCATATCCTTAATAAGACCCACACACTTCACCCTTTTTGAATCAAAAGAATAAAGGTCTCTGTATGGTTTAGTGATTTGTAAATTTAACTCTTTCATCACAGACAGAGGCATCAGATTATGAGATGCGCCAGAATCCAACATGAAATTATGTACAACAAAATCATTTAACAGAAGCGATATATAAAAAGGAGTAACGGTCGAATCTACCTCTTCAACATGAGGTCCAAAGGTGATTACTGGTTTTTCTTCCTGTAGATTTACTATATCACCCACTTCATCAGACTGTGATAAATTGATAAAATCTGCAATCTCTTTTTTATATCCAAGGGTTTTTATTAATTCAAGAAGAGGAATTTGAATTTTCACTTTCTCCAATTCTTTCGACAAATTGAAAGTTTGATTTTGTTAAGTCAACTTTTCAGGTTCTTCTTGATTTTTATTGGAATTTAGACCTTGATTCGAAACAGTAACAACTTTCTCCAAAATATTAGGATCTTTAATCTTTGTTTGAGAAGCCTCAACTTGCTATTTTTCCTTCTTTTTTTCTCATTCATGGGCTGTTTCCCCTTATCTGATTTCTTAATCTGATTTTTCTGCAATGGAGTTGCCATTGGAGCAAGTACTGCTTTTGGTTCTTTTTCCTCGTCATCTTGAGTTCTTAACCTCTTCTTTGACCTCAAATCATATTTTTTATGTAATTTTGATTGCATGAAGTCTGTAAACTACTTGCAATAATCATCCATCTCTTCCTGGTCGAATGAAAGATCAGTTTCTTCATTTTCTTCCTCGATTTCTTCTTCTGTTTCATCATCTTCCATGTAGACAGTAGAAATTTGAGCATAATGTTCCTTTTCATCATCATCATCTGCTGAACGGGATGGAGCTTCCTCTATATACAAAGGTGTTTGCACCTGATCTTGATCTTTTCTTTCTCTTTGTAGAATCTGTAGGGGTTGTTTTTTAAACTGGGGATTAAAAACCCCTCTATTCAGTCTTGCAGGCTTATTATTGTCTATTTCCAACTTCACCAACTTATTAGACAATTTTTTTATGACCTTACTCATATCGTCAATTCTCTAGTCATGAGCTAAGGCTTCTTCTTTAGCTTTTCCTTTATCTTAAACTTTACCAGCAGCAGACATATTAGCCTCAATCTCTAGAGCATCAGTTTGAATCTGCTCCAAAGTAGGAGACCTTCTTTCTCTCAATGTGAAACTAAACTCTGGTTCAAATGCACCAGCAAAAGACCCTTGCTCCAATAGGAGGGGGTTTCATTTCAACAGGAAAAATATTATACAATTTATTAAATCTCTTCACAAAACCATTCATGTTTTCATCAGATTTCTTCTTTATTGCATTGAATTCTGTCAAAGAATAACCATGGTCCCTTTTTCCACCCCATCTCTCAGTGAAACGTCTTTCTAGGGCATCCCAATCATTTATGGTACCATTAGGCAATCCTTTAAACCATTTCCTTGCCTCTCCACTTAGAGACTGAACAAAAAGTCTCATTACAACGTCCAAATGTTCAACATTTAAATTCTCAGCAAATGTGAAAAAAAGGGGCAAGTGTTGCTCTGCAGTTATTTCATCTTCACTAGAAAATCTAGGGAGTAACTTGAGATACTCCTGAGGCATATCATGCAAAGGTTAGGGTAGATTTAATGGTGCATATATATTCATCAAGAAAGCAGGGGCCGCCATGTTTATGCCCGGATTAACTGCTCCTTGAGCGGGGGTAAAATGAATACCAGTTGTAGGTGGGGGTGAATGAGGTGGAACAACTGATATAGGAGTTGGAGTATGAACGATTGCAGAAGAGGTCGCAGCTATATGGGGCTAAGTTTCTGTAAAAGGGAAAGACACAAACTCCAAATATTTCTCTTCTAACGTAGGTTCTTGAAAATGAACGAGTGATGGTGGGGATTCTTTTTCCGAGAAAATGAGTTTCCTGGAAATATTCTTGGATGAGGGAGTTCGTGAACTACTGCCTGGTGCGAGCAGTGTAGTTTCTGGTGTATCAAATATTTTTGATTTCTGGCCCTTCTTCGAAACAAGCTTCTCAGGATAAAACAAAGCAGGAACTTTTTGCTGAGAGGTATCTAACCTCATGTGAGGTTTCTTTAGAGCCAGAGCTATTTTAAAACAAACACAGCTTACTATTTCCTCCTCTCTGAACAACCAGAGGAAATATAAAACAAAACACAGGGAAAATCTTCGAACCTTCGTCGCCGACAACGGCGCCAATTAATGTTGTACCTTGAGAAACAATTCCTTGCTGTGTAAAGGAATCCGCGCTCAAGACATTATCTGATGATGTCACAAAGTTATTTTATATCTGTCTCTGTATTAAAAACCCTTAAACATTGATTATGTAACCTTCAAATATCAAACCTATACATGTTTCTGCAATGCCATATTCCACTTATGTTGAAATGAATGAATGGAAGAAAATGAGAAGAGGATTTCAAACTGATATGTTGTTTAAAACATAATCTACCATTTTAAAACCCAGAAGAATTATGTAAAGATGAAGTTAAAATAGAGGAGCGCACATTAAGGTTTGTTTAACTCTTAAATACACATGTATAAAGAGACCCGCTGCTCAAATTACTCTATTTCATTCATAGATATGAAAACATTATGTAAACTAGATAAACTTTCAATATAAACATAATAATAGAAACTTGCATACTTCTTTCATTGATTTGCAATTCTCAATACAAAATTTTTCTTCAAGGTTCAAAAACTCGGAACCTTCATCTTTCTTGAAATTGTCTTTAAATACAGTATCACAAGACAGTTTCCAATAATGACACTGATTCTAACTGCCCTAACTAATTCTAACTGCTTGAACTACTGACTGTTACGGAGGCACATGCCTCAAAAAGGTCTTATTACATTTACATGATTTTGAGAAATAACATAATGAGAATTTCAAAACTTCTAATCTATGAGAAAAGCTGCTCCTGAAGCGGTTGTTGAATCAACGACTACTTTTGGTTGAGCCTTTGGGACCTCTTTTGTTGAGTCCATTGAAAATTTCTTGCAATTCTTCCATAGCTCATTTTGAGTGTGTTGAAGCCTAGAAAATCTCTGCTTCAAACATTGGAGAAAACCACCCGGTCAGGACCTTAGGACAGCTCATTTTCCGTTTGGTATGGTGGCTCCGACTGGATTTAAAGGACCAGTTTCCTTATAACTAAATGGGTTGGTGATGGGTTGATTTGGATGGGTGAAAATGGGACTAAATTGACTGCAATAAAACTATTTAATTTAAACTAAATATTGATAAATAAATTCTAACACTAACCCGGGTAATTATATGTGAATACAACTTAAGATTGTTCCAATTTAACAATAACCATAAAAATGTATTATTATTTAAATTGAAATGTGCAGAAACAAATAAAGATAACTCCGTTTAAGAAATTAAATAGAGTTGTATTAGCATATTTCATTCATCATTGTATACCATCTATATATACTTAACGAAAGATAACGTTTCAATTATACTCACAAATGATATATAAAAAGAAACGTTGTGAAAACCAAATATATATAAATGATAGAAAATTTTTAAAGCGAATATCATAAGACAAAAGAAATCAAAAGTGAACAGATAGAAATACCTTATTCATCTTGAAGACTTTCAAATGAAATATGATACTCTAATCTAGTAACTCTGATGCAAAATCAAATTCCAAGGTACAGAAATGCAACACTTCAAAGATAATTCCGCATAAAAATCACCAGATGTGATCCTTTTAAAAATATATAAGACAGTGGAGTACAGAAATGTAATCTCCAAATCAAAAAATATTAAGATCCAGGACCCTTCTCTAAATGCATGAGAAGGGTTTAAATACTACTTAGCTAAATCTAAAAATAGTCTATTACAAAAATTAAGGATTCGGTTCAATGACCGTCCTTTTCCTAGGCTAAAATACAGTAAAATTAAAACTAAATATAACTATCTATGAACTTGATCTTTAAACTTGCAGGCATCTAGCATAGTTTTGAGAAGATGTGGTTGACCGACTTCAGAATTCAACTGTCCTGAAAAGACAAAGTCGGCAAGTGTAGGCGCAATCTTCTCTGTAGAATTGATGATACAATTAAGCACACTATGCTGACTGTGTGGCTTCCCCAAGTACGTCCAGTATGAGTCCCAATTTAATCTTGTTAGCCTTTGGATTGATTTTGCTCTTTTTTCTGCCTTTTGCCTCCATTCTGTTTGCAGTCGATGTGCCTGTGGGAGATATCCTAGAACAGTTTCTGAAATCAAATTAGCTTTGTGTAAATTATCATTTACACAATCTGTAAGAGTGTTTGCCGCTGTAGCTGCCTCCTCTGCTGCCTTCTCTGCCCTTCTAATTTGTGCATTCTCCTCTATTGAAGCTTTTTTCTCCGTTATTAATTTCGCAATTTCATCTCAACTTCGCTTTGCCATTTTCTCATTTTTCCTTTTGTTTCTTTTTTATAATACTTCAGCCAAGGTATTTTCTTATTTATAGATTCGATCTTTCGCAGTAATTTTTCTCTTTGCCGAACACGCTCCACATCTTTTTCTTTCTCAGCATTAAGTGACTTGATTTTGGTCAATGTTTCTTCATTTTTCTTTACAGTTATTTTCAGTCTCTTCAACTCCCGACTTTTCTTAATAAGAGCTTTATGTTTCCCTGAGAGCTCCTGATCTCCAACAGATTTTTCAGTCACTTCTAAAAGCTCTATAGGGGATAATTTGGCAAACTCACATACCCTATCTTGTGGTAGAAACTGTGTCAAATTGCCCACTTGGATATTGAACTTTGTGAACGGCGTCTAAAACATTCTTTTTTGGTATTTTCCGTCCGTGTTTGTTTTTCTTCAATGGTTCATCTCTTTTGGTCCACTCCTGTGTGCATTCTGACAAATTTGCATGTTTTCTGGTAAAATCTTCCATGAATTGCTTATTATAAGTCGCCTGAGGTTCCGGTAACTTATACATTAGTCTCAAATCTTCCGTGGTGAATGACCCGAGTAGCTCTTGAGCTGGAGTTCTGAATTGTCTGTCTGAAATATCGGTGCTATCTAGCACCCATTTCACCATGTCCGTATACGGGAGAATCCTTGGCCTTGCCGCTATCCTATGCAGAAATGAACAAGCCAGTTCTTTGAGGGTTGCTTCAGATGTATTACTAGAACCTGCTGTAGCAACAACTTTCATCACCACAGGATTTTCTTCTTCTAATAAATTATACATTCCTTCCCAAGTGGATATACCTAAGATCCTACATCCTATTGCAAGCTTATGACTGTATACGTTGGAAGTTACTGCTTTTCAGAATTGAGCTCTTCTCCTTCTTACCCATAATGTTTAGTGAAAGCTTGTATAGACGTTTGCCCTTCGTGCCTCGCTTTACGAGTGGAATAGAGTAATGTATGAGTAAGGATGAGATTGTTTTTAAATGCGAAGGCTAGATGAAATATATTATTTTAACGTGAAATGACTTTTAATCAAAATAAAATCATTTACCATTCATTTAATCCAATCATTAAAGCGCATAACAGATATTGATATATGGGAAGATTGTCTTTGAACAACGCGCCTTTATGAATCCGCGACATTGCGATCTGCGATTTGCTGCGCAATATCGCAATATCACAATGTCGCAATATCGCAATATCGCAAAATGAAACCATCGCAATTTTAAAAATAGCGCAAAAGCGCAAATTTCGAAATAGCGCAAAAGCGCACATCGCAAATCTCGCAAAAGCGCAAAATTGTAAATAGCGCAAAAGGTATTTGTTTAACATTTCTGTTTTCTGCGCTATGCGATCTGCGACCAATATGTTTATTGTATAGGCTTTTTAGGATCGCATTATCGCAAAATCGCAAAATCACATTTTCAGTTTTATAAAAGATATATACCATTTTGCGATGGATGCGCTATTTTGTTTAAAGAACAATTTTATTGTAATCTATCATAAACTTAAGTGTTTCTTAAGGTTCTTTCTAAGGGATTTCTCTAAGTTTATGATAGAAAGTTTTATTTGAAAAGGAAAAAAAATCCTAATTGATTTTTTGGATTTTTTAACTAAGGGTCCCCATTTATTTAGCATTATTACTAATATTAAATAAAAGGGGGGTTGTTGCTGGTCACAACAATTGGCGATTCACTGAAAGAAACAGTTATCTCTGAAAAAATAAAATGAACACTATATCTTTAGTAAGTAAAGATTTTTAAAGATAATGAAAACTATCTTAGGATCATTCAAATAAAATGTAACTATGAAAAAGAAATAAAAATCATTCACAATTTCTTTCTAATTCCTTGAGAACAAAATCATTTTGGGTTATCTCAAGCTTTGATTGGTGTTAATAATGAAGTAAGTGGATTTCTCAAAGTTTTGGTTTTATAATATAGTCTATTGCCATAGGTATTGCCTCTGCTGCCAGCAAACGTTCATAGTCTCGATAGGGTTACCTTTAAACCATTAACTATTCATTGTCCCATCCAACTAAAATTATGAATTTTTAAAAGATAAATTCATAAGACCTATTATCTCATGTTTTTGTCTTTTACTTATTTTATTTTTAAGACCCATTGTTCTGGTTTGGTAGCCAGTTAATAACAATTCCATTCACTAGTTATAATTAAACTGAACAAGCTGGCTCGTGATGAGACCCCTTGTCTTATATTTATAAGCCATTACCCTGTTTTGGTATGCAGTATTGGTAATGTCAGTTTTATTAATTCTTATGAACATGGTAAGTCGGCTCATAATGAGACCTCTTATCTCTTAAATTTTCATATAATTTCTTAGAATTACATTCTAAAAAATCACAACTTAAATGGATGGGGTGAAATAGTTTTATACTTAAGAATCAATGGATGACAATTTTCAGAGTTTTTTGAGTTCCAAAATTTTGAAAAAATCTTTACTTTTATAGATAACCTTTCTCTGCTCAATAAACTTATAATGATTTACATTCTCTTCAAATTTTCAAAAGATCATGCAAATGATTGAAATAATCTTTCAAATTTTAACATCTTATTTTAAACTATCCAAAAACTGTGATCATTCCTTTAAAAATTCTTATTTACACAAAATAAATATTTATAATATTTTTCCTAAGAAATTTTCCTAAATAGTAAACAGTAAATTATAGACCTATTAACAACTTTTATTTGCAAAAACAATCAAAAACTTTGCAGAAAGGAATATGTACAGTTTAAGAAGGGGTTACCTCCTTATGAAAAGAATTTCTTCAAGATAAGCCCATTTACAGGAAGAGATTCTCTCTTACCTGTTAGATCTTGGAGTATGAATGTATTTGAGCCTATCTTTTCAATGATCTGAAATGGTCCAAGCCACATTTTCTGAAACTTGGTATGTTTACCTTTTTCTTCGTGTGATTTATCCCATTTCAGAACAAGATCACCAATTGACAAAATTTTTGAGCCGGTAGAACTTGCATCAAAAGAAGATTTTACAAGTTGTTGATGTTTTTCATGAATAATTTTTTCTTTATCTCTATCTTCTTCTAGTTTAAGGATTTGATCATATCTCAATTGAATGGATGAAGAAGGATTTTCTTCAATAAATTGTACTAGGGCTAATGATGGAAGAGCTAAATTTGATGGTATTACAGCTTCTTTTCCATAAACCAAATTGAAAGGTGAAGTTTCAATTGAAGCTTTTTGAGTAATACGGTCAGCCCATAGTGCAAAAATTAAAGACTTGTGCTAATTCTTTTGATTTTGATCAATGGTCCTTTTAATGATTTTGATAAGATTTTTGTTAGTGGATTCAGCCAAACCATTACCTTGTGGATAATAATTTGCTGAATATTTCAATTTAAAACCTCTTTTGACTGCAAATTCTATTAAACTATTTCCAGAGAAGTAAGATACATTATCAAAGACTAGAGCGTTAGGTACACCAAACCTGGTTATGATGAATTGATCTATGAAATCAATAATTGCATCAGAATTGGCTAACTTCAACGGGATTGCCTCTACCCATTTTGTAAAGTAATCAGTTGCAGTAAAGATGTACTTGTGCTGTTTGGAAGAATGAGGTACTATCTCACCAGTAATGTCAAGCCCCCATTGTTCGAATGGTTGCTCAATAGTCATTGGTTGCAAAGGAAAAGCTGATTTCCTTTGTCTTCCACTTGCAGTTTGACAAATTCGGCACTTCCTTACGTAATCATGTGTATCTTTAAAAAAGGTAGGCCAATAATAACCAGCACGAATTATTTTGTGAGTTGTGGTATCACCTCCAAAATGACCTCCTGCTGGTCCATCATGCAACTCCTGCAAAACCTTTTCAGCTTCAGTCTTTTCAAGACATCTTAATAAGATTGAATCATAATTTTTCCTGAATAACACATTATCAATGATCTCATATTTAATAGCCTTTAACCTCAAAGCGCGTTTATTCTTATAACTGAGATTAGAAGGAGCATACCAATTTTTCAAGTAATAGATAAGATCAGCATACTGAGATTCAGAATCTGTAACACTTATCTGACTTACTTGAATATCTTGATTTGAATCTTGATTTTCTGGTATGTTATGAGCTCCTGCCAATAATCTGCAAAAACCTTGTCCTCGAACAATCTTAGCTGGTTTAATATCAATATCATATTCTTGCAAGGTTGTTACCTAGTTAGCTCTCTTTTCTCCTACTTCTTTTTGAATTAATAATTGCCTCACTGCAGAGAATGGGACAATGATTTTTGTATGTGTTTTCAAGAGAAAAGGTCTGAAATGTTTGATTGATTTAAACACAGCAAAGGCTTGTTTTTCAACATCGGAATAGTTAAGCTCAGCTCCTTGCAGATTTGAGCTAAAGAAATAAATTAGTGCCTCGATTTTTTGATCATTGAGTTGTGTTAAAACAGTTGCATAGGATGTTTCGGTGGCCAAAGTATACAAAGTAAAATCTTTAGAAAAATCCAGGGTATTCAATGCTGGTGCATTAATGATCACTTGTTTGATTGCCTCAAAAGCTTCTTTCTCTTTATACCCCCATTTGAATACTGAATTCTTCTTGATCATATTTTGCATAGGTAAAACAATTAAAGAAAAATCAGGAATGAATCTTTTAACAAAATTGATCTGTCCAAGAAATGATTGCATGGATTTTTTGTTATGAGGTAAAGAAATATCAAAAATTTCTTTCACTCTATCTGGATCAATATATATACCATCTTTTGACACAAAAAATCCTAAGAGTTTTCCTTTGTCCAAAGCAAAGAAAGATTTCTTTGGATTTAAGGAAATACCAAACCTTCTACATCTTTCAAATATTTTCTTTAAATCATGTAGATGATTGGCTCTCTTTTTTGAAAATACTGTTATGTCATCAAGATAAACAACAATTGATTTATTGATCAGACCTTTAAATGCTATGTCCATGGCTCTTTGGAAAGTTGCTCCTGCATTTATTAGACCAAAAGGCATTTTCCGATAAGCATAAGTTCCCCATTTTGTTCTGAAAGTTGTTTTCAATCTGTCATCTGGATGAACTAAGACTTGATTATAGCCTGAAAATCCATCAAGAAAAGACATAAGTTCAGAACCAGCTACCTTTTGAAGTATCTGTTCCATGGTTGGCAATGGGAAATTGTCTTTTAAACATGCCTTGTTTAAATTCCTGAAATCAATACAGATTCTTATATCACCATTCTTCTTCCTTACAGGTACCATATTGGAAACCCAATTAGAGTGCCTGACTGGAAAAATGATTTTGGCTTTCAAAAGTTTATTGAGTTCTGATTTGATTTGACTTTCGAGATTTGGATGGATCTTTCTCAACTTTTGTTGAATAGGTTTAACATCAGGAAGCATTGGAATCGTGTGTTGAATAATTGAAGTATCATACGTTTTTAGATCATCATAATTCCAAGAAAAAACGTTTTTATACTTGTTCAGCAGTTTAATGAATGCATTCCTTTCCTCTGGTGTTAAATTGAGTCCTAAGTTAACGTTTTGAGGTTTAGAATCAGAACCAAGATTTACTAATTCAAACTTCAAAGTGGAACTTTGAAGTTTAGCATTAGTGACTTTCTTGAATCTGTCTTTAATGTCATATAAATCTTCTAATTTAACAACAGATTTCAGAATGGGATTTTCATTACCTTTTGAAGCAATTTGAAAATCATGATCATCTTCGTCAATAATTTTCTCATCATATGATTTCTCTGAAGTCATGAAATTTAAAATATCTTGATCATGATAGAATACTCTCCAGTTTGTAACATTGTCTGGGACAGATGGACGAAAAATCAATTCTACAGAAAATCTATCAGGACTGCAATCTTCAGCAGGTAGGAGTTTAGATGCAACATTAGCTAACAAGTCAGCTGATGTATTCTGATTCCTAGGAATAAGAGAAATATTGAATGCTAAAAAATGAGTGGTGAGATCTTGTACTAGGGTTTGATAGTGTTTAAGATGTCCTGAAAGGCAATGAATAGTATTCCTAACTTGTTTTATGACAATTTCGGAATCACCAAAGACTTTAAAGTATTTAACATCTAACCCTATAGCTTTATAAAGTCCTTGAACCAAGGCTTCATATTCTGCGGTATTGTTTGTACACTCAAATTCTAACCTACATGACAGCATGGTTTTCTCTCCATCTAGATCAATTAAGATGCATCCAGCTCCAGCTCCATCACTAGACTTTGATCCATCAAAATATAACGACCAAAATAAAGATTTATCTATTGGCTTATCTACAATTACATCAGAAATATTTACAATTCTAGAAGAATCAGATTGTGAAAAATTTTCTATTTGAGAAACAAAAGTATTTACAGAAAAAGGTGATTGAGGTGCTTCGAAGTTTCCAAGAAATGATTCAGCAGAATAACCTCCAAGAATATTGTTGTTGAATGCCACAGGCTCATTAGGTTGTTCGAATTCAGTGACAGTGTGCGTCATATGTTTTTCTCATTCAATCTTGATTTGATTTGGTTTCCCTTTGTAGGGAAGCCACATATGTGAATAATCAGTTGAGATATAACCATTAAGTTTCGTAGACCAATCCCTGCTTAAGATTAATCCATAGAATTCAGGAATATCAGTAATAAAAATATCAATTCTTTAGACAATCCTAGGATTAGAAGCTAATCTGATAGTAACTGAATTGATTTCTCCTACAACTTGAACTTTAGAGCGATCCAATTGAATGATATGAACTGCTGATTTCTGTGGTTCGATATTCAATTTGGCACAGACAGAAGTAGGCATTATATTAGAGGAGGCTCCAGAATCAATCAAACAATTGTGTAGATTTTTATTGTACATCTCATAAGTCAAAAGAAACGGAGGAGTTTGAGAATTTGACTTTTCTCCAATGAGCACAGTATCAGTAGCATCTACCTTATCTGGTGGCTTACCAGCTCCCCTATCTACTTTTGCAACTACACCACTTGGTAAAGGAGCAATTGGTGTAGCGTTTAATTCTTTCAATAGCAACTTTTGCTGGTGTTTTAGTTTCTTGAGTTCATGTAAGGAAATGTTGGCTTTGATCTTTTTCATGTCTTCGACAATGTTGTATTCCATAGGATCTGACACCACTAAAGTCTTTGTTTTTGATGTAGGAGGATTAGAAGAGGATGGCTGATTTTGAGTAGGTAATGGAGAAGTTTTCTTTACAGGGGATTTGTCTTTGGTACTTGGAGTTGTAATTTCTTTTTAGGAACTGTTTGCACTGGTTCCAATATAGATTTACTCCTAGTACTTACAGGCATAGCTTCTTCATTATCAGAATTAGGGAGAATAAAATCCCACATTCCATGCAATTCAGCTATTTCTTCATTCTCATCTTCCTCATCTGATACTAAAGATGTATCTTCTTCTTCTTCCTCTTCTTCTGATTCTGCATTAGAGATTGAATTAAGAGGTTTAGATTCAACTTGGTTTCTTTTAAAATTTTGGAATGGTTTTTTGGTAGAAGTTTCAGCTACTTATTTTTTAATTTCAACCATTTCATTTGACATGGTTTTAAGAAATTTCTGTAAACCTTCCATGTCGTATGGGTCTTTGGCCTTTTTCTTTGAATCATCTTTGAAGCTGACTTTCTTTGATTTCCTTTCCTCAATAGCATTTTTATTTTCTAGAGAAATAATTCGTTTTTCTACTGCAATAGCCTCTTTCATATTCTTGGCTAATGTAGGTTTTGCAGCCCTATCTACAAAAATTTCTATGTTTGAGGGTAAGGCAGTTATGTACCATTCACTTCTGACTTGTTCACTAGGCCTTGAATCTGTGTGAATTTTGTTCAAAAGTTTGTTGAATCTAGCGTTGAATTCTTTAATGGGTTCCTTGGGTTCTGCTTTCAAATTTGAGAGATCGTTGATTAAAGTAGCTATTGGTCTGTCATCTCCAAATTTGGTTAAAAAATGATCTGCAAAAATGGCCCAACTTGTTATGGATCCTGAAGGTAATGAAAAGTACCATGATCCTGCTGCTTCTTGAAGAGTATAAGGGAATAGTATGACTACAACATCTTCATGTGTGACTCCATTCAAATTTATAGCCAGCATAAAATTATTGATATGTTCTTTAGCTTGAATGTTAAGATCTCGACTAAATTTTGGAAGCCATTTTCCAGGATTGTCTGGTAAATCATGTAAAGGTGCAGCCATGTTGACTGCCCCTGGAGTAGCCCATGGTCTAGCCATTATTGGAAAAACTATTGGAGGAGTAGTAGAAACTGGTGGTGTTTGAATAGAAGTTGTTGGAATAGATGATGTTGAGATTGATGATGATTGAGCAGATGATGATTGAGGAGATGATGTGGAAACAATTGTACTTTGTTGAGATGGGATTTCGGAAACAGGTATTTGAATATTAGATGTTGAACTTATATCACTTACTGATTCCGATTGAGTTTTTCTTGTCTTGACTCTACTAGGTAAAGGGAATTCTTTCAGAGAAATACCAAGTTTTCACTTTGAAGCCTAGTAAGAGGTTTGGAAGAAACAAATTTTGAGGTTACACTACCTTCAGATATTTCAGACTCTTCTAGAGATAATGAGAATCCTTTCAATTTATGAATTAAATCTTGAACTTCAGGAGACTCAGGAGATTGTTTATCTGAATGTTTTGAGATTTTGGTAGTGGGTCTATGAATATTCTTCACAATTTCTTCTATAGGATTTTGAATTTCAAAAGAAATTGAAGAAGTTGATGAGGGTGTTTTGCTCTCAGAATGGCCTGTGGATAGGGATTTACTTGCCATTCATAGCTCAAGCCCTCCTTTTAGCGCCAAAAATGTTGAAGCCTAGAAAATCACGCTCAAACACAAATACCACCCTGGCCGGGACCTGATTTAACGCTTTTTCTTTTGTACAGGCTACCAGACTGGGATTTAGGGGTATCAGCTCGAGAACTAAACAATAAGGATGGTTGATTGCTAAGGAGTTGGACTAAATGATTTGAAACCATTTAACTTGGATCTAAACAATTTATAAAAAGAAATTCTGAACACTAATCCAAATTATACAAGAACATAACTAAGATTGTTCTAATAATCACAACTGTTAAAAATGTATTATTATTTAAATTGAAATATGTAGAAACAAATAAAGATAACTCTGTTTAAGAAATTAAACAGAGTTGTATTAGCATATTGCATTCATCATTGTATACCATCTATATATACTTAACGAAAGATAACGTTTCAATTATACTCATAAATGATATATAAAAAGAAACGTTGTGAAAACCAAATATATATAAATGATAGCAAATTTTTAAAGCGAATATCATAGGACAAAAGAAATCAACAGTGAACAGATAGAAATACCTTATTCATCTTGAAGACTTTCAAATGAAATCTGATACTCTAATCCAGTAACTCTGATGCAAAATCAAATTCCAAGGTACATAAATGCAACACTTCAAAGATAATTCCGCATAAAAATCACCAGATGTGATCCTTTTTAAAAATATATAAGACAGTGGAGTACAGAAATGTAATCTCCAAGTCAAAAAATATTAAGATCTAGGACCCTTCTCTAAATGCATGAGAAGGGTTTAAATACTACTTAGCTAAATCTAAAAATAGTCTATTACAAAAATTAAGGATTCGGTTTAATGACCGTCCTTTTCCTAGGCTAAAATACAGTAAAATTAAAACTAAATCTAACTATCTATGAACTTGATCTTTAAACTTGCAGGCATCTAGCATATTTTTGAGAAGATGTGGTTGACCGACTTCAGAATTCAACTGTCTTGAAAAGACAGAGTCGGAAAGTGTAGGCGCAATCTTCTCTGTAGAATTGATGATACAATTAAGCGCACTGTGCTGACTGTGTGGCTTTACCAAGTACGTCTAGTATGAGTCCCAATTTAATCTTGTCAGCCCTTGGATTGATTTTTCTCTTTCTTCTGACTTTTGCCTCCATTCTGTTTGCAGTTGATGTGCCTGTGGGAGATATCCTGGAACAGTTTCTGAAATCAAATTAGCTTTGTGAAAATTATCATTTACACAATCAGTAAGAGTGTTTGCCGTTGTAGCCGCCTCCTCTGCTACCTTCTCTGCCCTTCTGATTTGTGCATTCTCCTATATTAGAGCTTTTTGCTCCGTTATTTATTTCGCAATTTCATCTCAACTTCGCTTTGCCATTTTCTCCTTTTTCCTTTTGTTTCTTTTTTATAATACTTCAGCCAAGGTAGTTTCTTCTTTATAGATTCGCTCTTTCGCAGTAATTTTCTCTTTTCCGAACACGCTCCACATCTTTTTCTTGCTCAGCATTAAGTGCCTTGATTTTGGTCAATGTTTCTTCATTTTTCTTTACAGTTATTTCCAGTCTCTTCAACTCCCAACTTTTCTTAATAAGAGATTTATGTTTCCCTGAGAGCTCCTGATCTCCAACAGCTTTTTTAGTCACTTCTAAAAGCTCTATAGGGGATAATTTGGAAAACTCACATACCCTATCTTGTGGTAGAAACTGTGTCAAATTGCCCACTTGGATATTGACCTTTGTGAACAGCGTCTAAAACATTCTTTTTTGGTACTGTCCGTCCATGTTTGTTTTTCTTCAATGGTTCATCTCTTTTGGTCCACTACTGTGTGCATTCTAACAAATTCGTATGTTTTCTGGAAAAATCTTC
Source organism: Pinus albicaulis (assembly GCA_034641835.2). Taxonomy (NCBI): domain Eukaryota; kingdom Viridiplantae; phylum Streptophyta; class Pinopsida; order Pinales; family Pinaceae; genus Pinus; species Pinus albicaulis. The sequence continues at coordinate 300,641 of JAXQQM020058610.1, read as the reverse complement.
CATGAATTGCTTATTATAAGTCGCCTGAGGTTCCGGAAACTTATACATTAGTCTCAAATCTTCCATGGTGAATGACCCGATTAGCTCTTGAGCTGGAGTTCTGAATTGTCTGTCTGAAATATCGGTGCTGTCCAGCACCCATTTCACCATGTCCGTATATGGGAGAATCCTTGGCCTTGCCGCTATCCTATGCAGAAATGAACAAGCTTGTTCTTTGAGGGTTGCTTCAGATGTATTACTAGAACCTGCTGTAGCCGCAACTTTCATCACCACAGGATTTTCTTCTTCTAACAAATTATACATTCCTTCCCAAGTGGATATACCGACATCCTTATTGCAAGCAGTTTCTGCATACAGTGAAGCCATTTCTCTGTTTTCAGAATTCAAGCTCTTCTCCTTCTTACCCATAGTGTTTAGTGAAAGCTTTGTATAGACGTTTGCTCCTTCGTGCCTGTGTTTTACGAGTTAAATGAGAGTAATGGTATGATTAAGGTGATGAGATTGTTTTAAATGCAAAGGTGGATGAAATATATTATTTTAACGTGAAATGACTTTTAATCAAAACAAAATCTCATTTACCATTAATTGTCAATCCAATCATTTAATCCAATCATTAAAGCGCATAACAGATATTGATATATGGGAAGATTATCTTTGAACAACACGCTTTTATGAATCTGCGACATTGCGATATGTGATTTTCTGCGCAATATCGCAATATCGCAATGTCACAATATCGCAATATCGCAAAATGAAACCATCGCAATTTTAAAAATAGCGCAAATTGCAAAATAGCGCAAAAGCGCACATCGCAAATCTCGCAAAAGCGCAAAATTGTAAATAGCGCAAAAGGTATTCATTTAACATTTCTATTTTCTGCGCTATACGATCTACGACCAATATGTTTATTATATTATGCTTTTTGGGATCGCATTATCACAAAAGCGCAAAATCGCATTTTCAGTTTTATAAAAGATATATACCATTTTGCGATGGATGCGCTATTTTGTTTAAAGAACAATTTTATTGTAATCTATCATAAACTTAAGTGTTTCTTGATGTTCTTTCTAAGGGATTTCTCTAAGTTTATGATAGAAAGTTTTATTTGAAAAGGAAAACAAATCCTAATTGATTTTTTGGATTTTTTAACTAAGGGTCCCCATTTATTTAGCATTATTACTAATATTAAATAAAAGGGGAGTTGTTGCTGGTCACAACAGAGTGGTCAAGGAATTTTTCAAACTTTGATATTCTATCCTGAACGCCACAATTTGACTGTGTGTAGGTTTTTCTGTAAAGAGATTCTTCACCATCTATAGCAAATTGAAATGCCTATTGAAGAAGTTAAACACAGTTTCCCCTTTTAAGATCTGTGTCTTTTCGTGCCTATTATCTGCCTTCCTTTTTGCTAATGTTAAATGATCTTCATAAAACTTCCATGACATTATATTTCCTTTCTCAGTCCAGCATGAAGGTAAACCTGTTCTGGTCAATTTGTCAAATGATATATCAAACTTCTTTACTGTCTCCTTGATTCCCAATAACCTTTTCTCTGCAACCTTCCGAAGATCATTCTTAATTGTCATCTTATTAAATTCCTCGGCATAAAAGTATCTGTCTTGTATTCCAATATCTTCTAATTCTTCATATGATTTGGAATTGATAAAATTTATAAACTTTCTAGCCCAATTTTCTCTTTTAATGGCCATCTACTTTTCAGATAATATCTCCTCTTCATGTTTTGAGATGAGGCTTTTCTCTTTAGCAACTATATTCAGCGAATTCCAATTTGACTTCATTTCTGAAATAATCTCACACCAAATGATATCTTTAGCATTTATAAGTGAGATATTACCTTTTAACTTCTCCTTGAGATCTTTAATTTCATCTTCAGCCTTCCGTAATTTTTGCTTATTCTCATTCTCTTTATATTCTAGTGTCCGCATGATCTTGGTGGCCGTTTATAACTTTGATTGAGCCTGCTTTCGATCTCGTTCTACCATCTTCAATTCTGTGCTGAGCTAAACAATCTGTGCTTGAGGGTCTGCATCACCTGTAGGAAAAACAAATGTACAAGTATGATTTTCAATATGGTTTTGTAATTAAATAGCAGTCTTCTTTACTTTAGTCAATTCTTCATCTTTCTGTAACAATGCTGACGCAATTCTTCTTTCTCTTTTTCCACCTCTGCTACTTCTGAAGCCATTGAATGTTCTGTAGCAGGTAACTTCAACTTTCTTCTTAGGGTGGATATCTCTATTTCTGCACTCTTCATGAGCTTTTTCACTGCAACCTTGTCATTCGGATCCACACCAATCTTCATGATAATCTTTTTTAACTCTTCGTTTTGAACTGATAAGGCCCTTGAATTGGCCTTTTCCATTCTGAACTATTTGATAACTTTTGCAAGCATGTTTTCATGTTTAACCGCTGTGGCATTAGTCTTGGTTAAATCATTAACAATTAACTGTCCAATCTACATATGAAGGTTCATATTATCCCACAGTGGGATCTTCTTAACATCCATAGTTATATTTACCTCATTGAAACTGCTTGAAGATCCAAGGGACATCCCTTTTGGATGTGTTAGAGCCATTCTGAATTGATCCTTTTCAAGGTCCATTACAGTCAACAACCTAGTCTGATCAGCAGCTATATGATGCTCCGCCTGAGCCTCTACATTAGCTTTTATTCTCTGATTTCCTTCTTCAATCTGTGTAAATATTTGTTTGACTGAAGGCATCTTCTCTGAGTAAAGTTCATGGCCTCTAGGAGAAGAGGGGACATTTTTTTCTTCATTGATATGGAAGGTAAAACCAGGTGAGTTTGAAGAATGATCTTCAGCCAATTTAGTTCTCTTTTCCTCTCTTGGTTCTTCATCATCTACTTCAACAACATCGTCCCTACCTCTTTTATTTGCCCTTTCAGTTATAACATGTGTTTGAATACTCGTTTTTAATGTATTTAATTCGCTTGGGTTTGCCAGCTTCTCCTGATCAGGTCTGCTTACGTGAGAAAACGCAGAATATCCGTTCTCAATTCTTCTCTGGGAAATCACTTTATGCGGATCATATGACCATTTTTCTCCTAGAAGCAAATGTGTCTCTTCCAACATTTTAGAAACTTCATCAAAAGCTTGCCTCATATTGACCACGAAAGGTCCCACACTCATAGGAAATTTATACATAAAACCTTTCTTCATGGGAAGAAAGTGCACCTGATCCACATTAAGGCTCTGTCTTATGAATTCCAAGGCGAAAAGCCGCATAGGTACAAAAGTCGGGAGCCTATAAGGCTCAATACTAGCTCCATACAATCTTATCTCTGAATATTCTTCAAACACAAACCAATCTTCGAATCTGCAACTAGGTCCTAACTGTAGAAACTCCCGGGCTTTTGGTAGAAAACATGGAGGAGGGACTCCATTCAAAATTCTATAAGCAATAGACATATAATGACTAGAAAACTCAAATAACCCTGCTTCATTTCCTTCTTTTCTAGTCATGTCAGTCCAAAATAAAACTGATTGCTTTTGCTTGTTAACATCAACTATATTCAACCCCAAACTCATAAATTCTTCGACATTTTGATATAAAAATAAATACATAATCAATGACGGGAATTTAAAGAAACCTGTAAGAGGAAAGGTCATCAACTAAGAATTTAAAATCTCCTGCCAGAAAGATGGAATGTCGAGAACAACCCCTGGTTTCATCATCAGCGCGTACATTCCCAATACTGATTTATCAACTGTATGGTCATTGTATTTGCCCAAAATCTCTGCAATGCAACTCAGAATTGGTCTGTAATCAGCATTGAACACTTCCAAACTAAATTCTTCTCCTTCTAGTTGAACTTCCTTTGAATTTGATCTCAAGTAGGACATACATTGATCAAATTCTTCATTTGAAAGGTCCTCAAAATAACGAGCCAATGAATCTTCAGAGAATTGCAGTGGTGACTCGTTTTCAGGAAAGCATAATGCTTGGCGAATTAACTGCGTCGATACCTGCAAAACATTTTCTCCCTGCAAATTCATTATGAAAGACTTACCAGGATACATTGAAGAGACTTTTTGTGCTCAACTTAGTGTTCCTAAATTGAGTTCATTAATTGTCAACCAGGGCTAGTAAACTGCTGAAGTGTAGTGCACTATATGTCCCTAGGTATTTGTTTCTCACTACGTTGTGTTTAGTGTTTTCTGATGTTTTTGGTTTTATGGTTTTATATTTGAAAAGGGAAAGAACTAAATGCTGGTGAAAAGAAGCTATTGGTTATTTAAAGCAGAACAAGGCCTAAACTATGGATCACAAACAACAAATGCAAATACTAAAACAGAACAAAGCCTAAACTATGGCTGGAAAACAACAAATGCAAATCTTGATAATGACTTCATTGCAAGGAAATAAATCACAACATGAGCTTGAACTCATCCAATTCATTCATTAAATATGTGTTGGAAGAGCTTTAGAAATGGACAAGTTAAGTGTGAATGAAGTTCTCCTAAATAAACAATAAACTTACAATGTTACAACATCTCATCCATGATTAAAGGTTTACTGGAACATATTTGGAAAAGAACATTTGTAGCACAATAAGATTTTTACTCTAAACTAACTTCTAATTCTGTTATGCAACTCAATTTAGCACCACTAGGCCTCACTCAAAAGTTATAGGTTTCTTTTTAGAATAGTCCTTGAGAAAAGGCTTATTTGTGAAATGGTAAAAAGGTTGCAAAATACTCCAGGCCTTAGATTGATACTAGCTTCTGTCCAAATGATTATGTATTAATATGAGGTTGGAACAAAATAAATTTTTTTTGTAAATAATGAAGACCGTGGTATCTAAATTTAACAACTAACACAATTTAAAATGCAATGGATAACAACTAAACTAGAATGCTAATACAGTGAGCTAAGACTAAACTAGAATAATACTAATCTACTTGAAGTACATTGAACAGAGTTAAATTAAAATTCCATTATCAAACTTGAAATGTAGTGACAGAGCTGAACTAAATGAAATCATCCTCCAGAGTGTTATGACTAAACTAACATGCAACTAGTCTATTGGAATTCTACTACCCATCTTGTTCAATGTGAATGATATTTTGGAAGAGTTTGTAAAAATAATTATGGTTGTATTATTCAATGCAATTGAACATAAACATAAGATTTGAAAGAAAATACAATTAAAATCTAAGATACCACAGCTGTTTCTTATTCATTGTTAATGATGTTTTGGAAGAGTTTGTAGGAGTAAGACCGACTGTGACACTTAGTGTAAACAAGCATAAATCATAAAATTCGAAAGGAAATGCAACTAAAACCTGCAACACCACAGCTATGCCTTATTCATCGTGATGATATTTTGGAAGAGTTTATATGAGTAAGTCTAGTTGTGATGATCAATGTAAACAAGCATGAAACATAAACTTCAGGAACGTGCTTAAGCTAGAAATGAAAAATGAGACTAAAGTACTTATCTAAACCGTATAAACAAGGCTGCTCAGGAGGCAGGGGCCCTCTACCACCAGAGTAGCACGAAAAATCTACTTCAAGATTGACTCAGTGCTTTCAATAAAGTGATACTTCTTGCATTAGAGAGAAATTAATTCAAAATAGAGTGTTTTTGGACTTCTGAAATCTAGCAATCAATCACAAAATCTAACCTTGTCCCTCGGTTTCCCGAGCCATATTTGTAACAAATTTACATAACTGTTTTGAGATAACCTAGGGATAATTGTCTTTCCAAATAAAAATCAAACTAGGACTCTAATGGTGGTCATGTAATAGAATTAAGGACATCTGGATTGTCCTTGTCCTATTAGGAGTCTCTCTCCTAGTTTGAGGTCCCACGTACATAACTGCCTACAGAATTCCATTCAAACTTCATGGAGAGCAACAAATGATGAGGGAATGATGTGGAATACGCCCATATGTGTTTTTCTCCAAGATGACACCTGGAACCTACGTAGACATGAAGACAACTGCAGAATCGGCAACTAGCTACAAAATGTTTGCATTCTGTAGCTAGATCTAGTTCAAAAAGTACTATAATGACAAGATCATAAAAACATAGCAAGTTAGTCATGATATTCATTCTTAAAGAAATTTTAACTAATTCTATTGATCATTTGAGCATGTAATTAATAATGGACAAAGGAAATGGAGTGGAATGTGGTGGAAGAAATAACATCTTTGGAGCTCAACATACCCCCACTGCTAGGTTCTTGCATGTCCTCATGCAACTATTCCATGAACTCTGAGACCTCTGCAAGGACATCCAACTGCTAGGTTCTTGCATGTCCTCATGCAACTATTCCATGAACTCTGAGACCTATGCAAGGACATCCAACCCTCTTCTTCTGCTTTGCCTGGCAGTCAAAGGCCTTCTGTGCTTTCTTATGACTAACTTAAATCTCAAATTTGTGAGTGCCCTGGTTAAATTTTTATTTCTCTTCTTTAATTTTTCACTGGTCTTGTATAACTTTTGCATTTGTAGAGACATATTTGAATTCATATCAGTTTTCAATTTAACCTGCTCTCTCAGAATTTCATTCTCATTCTTGATATGCCTGTTGAGTACTTCTAACTCATACCTATCTCTTCTTAGCATATCAATTTCAGACTTTGGTGGGCTAGGAGTTATGTCTCTAGATTCTGAAGCTCTCCTCTCTAATGACTCAATATAATTGTAAACTTGTTGCTATGTTGGGTCAATTTCTGGAACTTCTTCATCAAAATCCTCCTCAGTAGGTGTTTCTTCATCTTCTATGTTTATGACTCCAGTTTGTTTAACCTTTGTTTTCTTTAGTATCCCTCTAAGTCTATGGTTCCTTCCCGGTTGAGATGGCCCTTCTCCTTTCTCTCTGGAAAATTTTATTATTATCCTCCCTTTCTTATGCTACTTCTTAATCTGAGTTAATTTCCCAGAAATCATTTCTTCACTTCTTTCTTGTATTTTTTTACCAGTTTCAGTTTTGGAGGTTTTCCATCTTCTGCTTATTTTTGTAGGTTTGTCTTCAGGTGGAGGTTCCTTGGGTTCCTCAAAGTGATTTCTCACTAAGAAGTCTTCCCAATTATCTCCCATTTTGCTCAAATGATGTTCAATCAAAATTTTGACTAAACCATGGTGGTATAAGGTTGTTTCCAAAAATTGAATTCTCTTTTGAACACTTGAGGCCATTTTCTTTAAACTATGAAGCAAGAAAAAGGGAAAATTGAGTTCTTCTTCTAGGAAATGCATTATCAACCGAATATGATAGACATAGAAAGTACCATATCTTCCTTCACAAGTGATGAATTTTTGCAAGATAAGCAACATGTTCCTCGATTTTTTCTTTAGTGCATAGCTAGGAATACCCTTTTTTAAAAATGGTAACGTCCATACTTGGTGACTTGAGTATCTGCTTCCATGCTTCGTTATGAAATTCTCTATTCTTGAACCACCTTTCTCCTTGTCTGGGAAATTTGGTTGCTTCTGTAATGGAAGCTTCTGTAATGGTGAATTTAATATGTCCTATCTTGACCTCAGCTCTTTTGAAGGATCTTGCAAACGTTTTGGTCACCTCTTTGTGAAACCCACTGAATTTTTCAAAGAATTGCAACCATCCTGCTTGTTGTAACATTTCTGTGACTTGAGGATAACCTTCCAAGTACATAGTGCCAACTGGTTCAGTCCTCATTATAAGACCCATAACTTCGCTTTCCAACCTTCAAATTTTTGCTCCTCTGTTCACGGTGACAACGGCTGTTACAGAGATGTTTTTGCCCCACAGATGTTTCCTCTGTTTTACAGACTGAAATGGTTAAGAGTTGGCTATAGGAAAGAATGATATGGAGTGATTGCGGAATGAATATAATGAGGTGAGAATGATGTATATGAGTTGAAAGATATCATGGCAGAAAAGACCACGGAGATATTTTGTAACGAATTCAAAATCATCATTAAATGCTTTGGCATAGTGACATGACAAATCCAATCACTTCAGCACTTTAACCGTTTAGATTAAATGATGATCGAATATGGGATTTGAAATAGTGGAATAGAAGGAGTTTTATCCAAAGTTTCTATGGGAGGTTTGTTAGGCATGATCAACAAAATTAATTAAAACAACTTTCTGAACTATTCATAACTTAACTATACTAAAATTTTTCATGATATGTCATTATAATCAGAACTTTTACCTTTTCCTTTCCTCAGATTTTTTTTTTTTTTTTTGTATTCTTCATATGCTTTTTTCTCTCCTAAAAATCATTAATTTATGAGTCTTCATTACCTTCTTGATTTTTCTTGTTGTCATGGATATGCAGGATCATTTTATTGCAGATCAGGTGATTAATAGACAATGCTTTCAGGATCTCTGGCTGCAGAATGTCTGTCTGGCTGCATAATGTCTAACTGGCTGCAGAATGTCTGATTGATTGCAGAATGTACCTGTAGATAACTTGAAATAGGAAATGGAGTGGTTTGGAGCATGAATGGAATTTTGTATGGAATGAGTGAGGATGGATAATAAAATATGGTGTAATGAAATATGAATGAAGTGTGGATGAATGAATGAAATGGAGTATGGATGGATGAAATGAGATGGACCATAAGTGAAATGAATATGCACTTATGGTTTTGTAATAACTACTTGCAGAAAGAACAGATTTGAAAAGCTAGAGTGTCAGAAAGATTATGATTTTCACTCCATCTTTTCTGTATAAACATGCCAATCAGTGATTGGTCTTCATGTTTATACTTTATTTATTTATTTATTTTCAATATCTGACTTCAGAAAATTCACTTAAGTTGATGAAGAATAAAAATTCTTCTTCATTAACTTCATATTACTGCTTTCCTGGAATTTCTTGACAAATTCTTCTCTTGAGAGTGGCTTATAATACAGCTTCAATCTATGACCATTCACAAGAAAAGTGACCTCTTCTTCATCTATTGTCCTGATTTTTATTGCTCCATTGTCAAAAATTCTTATAATTTCATATGGCCCAAGCCAATGTGTTTGAAATTTACCTTGAAAATCCTTGAACTTTGAATCAAACAAGAGAGCCCAGTCACCTTCCTTGAACTTCTTTTCCTTGATGTACTTGTCATGCCATCTAGTCCTTTGCTATTGGACTAGACTTGTTTTCTGAACTGCATCTTGTCTCATCTCATCCAATTCATTAATCTGCTCCAATCTGTGCTTTTGTGCCTCTGATAGATCAAGTCCTAGCTGAACTGCCATTTTGAAAGTTTGAATCTTGAACTCTGTGGGAAACAAAACTTTCTTTCCATAAACAAGTTCATAAGGCGTATGGCCTGTTGTGCTTCTCCATGTAGTTCTATAGGCCCAAAAGGCTTCAGGAAGCCTATCTACCCAATATCTTCTATGTAAATGGACAATATTTGTTAGGATCCCTTCAATAACCTTATTAGTAGATTCCACTTGACCATTTGCTTGTGGATGATAGGGAGTAGATTTTCTGTGTCTGATTTTGTACCTCTCCATCATTTGTTCCACTATCCTTGATGTGAATTGAGCTCCTTGATCTGTAACAATTTCCCTTGGGACACCAAAACGAGTAAAAATATCCTCAAAAAGAAGATTAACTACAGATGCTTCAGTAGAAAAAATTAATGCCTTGGCCTCTACCCATTTGGTAACATAATCAGTGCAAACTAATATATATCTCTTTTGTCTTGATGGAGGACTAATAGGTCCTACAAAATCCAAAGCCCATTTTTCAAAAGGTTCAATATGTACCTGAGGTTGTAATGGCATCTCACCTGAAGGAGAAGGTTTCTCTACCCTTTGGCAACTGTCACACCTTTTGACATACTCTTTAACATCTTTAAACAAGGATGACCAATAATATCCTAAATGAAGGATCTTATAGGCTGTCCTCTTATCAGCAAAGTGTCTGCCACAAGGTTCATCGTGACATGCTTTGAGAATCTCAGGCATCTCATCTTCCCGAACACATCTCCTAATGATAAAATCTGTACCAGTCTTGTACAACTCATTAGCAACCCATGAATATTTTGCACTGTCATAAATGATTTTTCTTTTATCTCTTGCATTCATTATTGAAGGAAATTTTCCTGAAACTAAATAATTAGCAATGTTAGCAAACCAAGGAGTTTGGGTAGAAATTTCAAAAATATATTCATCAGGAAATTGATCTTCAACTGGAGTGTCATCTTTGATGTTTTGGACTCTAGATAGGAAATCAGCTACTGTTTTTTGTTTTCCAGGCCTATCTAGAATGGTAATGTTGAATTCTTGTAAAAGAAATAACCATCTTATGACTCTGCCATTAGTAATTGATTTGTTCATTAAGTATCTAATAGCAGAATGATCTGTGTGAGCAAAAGTTTCATAGCCTGTTATATAGTGTCTGAATTTGTTTATGGCATGAACAACAGCTAAAAACTCTTTTTCAGTTACAGTATAGCTTAACTCTGCAGGAGTCAAATTTTTACTGGTATAGTAGATGGCAAAAGGAATCAGGTCTTTTTGTCCCAATACTGCTCCTAGAGCTGTATCTGAGGCATCTGTTGAAATATGAAAAGGTAACTTCCAGTTAGGTCCCCTTAAAATAGGTGCTTCAGAAATTTTTGTTTTCAGGGCCTTAAAGGCTAACTGGTAATCAGAATTCCATTTGAATTCACAGTCTTTGGTAAGTAATTTGAAGAGTGGAGATGCTATCTTGGTGAAGTTTTCTATAAATCTTCGATAATATCCTGTAAATCCAAGAAAACTCCTAACATATTTTTGACAACTTGGAATAGATAAGTTAGAGATGACTTCAAATTTTGACTCATCAACTCTAAACCAATCCCCTGAAATGTGATGTCCTAAAATAATTCCTTCAGTAAACATCATAAAACACTTCTCATGACTAAGTGAAAGATTTGCTTCTTTACATCTTTTTAAAACTTTTTCCAAGTTTGCTAAGGCTTCTTCAAATGTGTTTCCATAAACTGTGAAATCATCCATATATACCTCTACACAATCATGTATTAGATCCGAAAATATTCCTAATACTTCCCTTTGAAATGTTGCAGGTGCATTACATAATCCAAATGGAAATACTCGGTAAGCATAGGTACCCCAAGGACAGGTAAATGTGGTTTTGTCTTGGTCCTCAAGTGCTACTTGAATTTGATTATAACCACTAAACCCATCTAGAAATGAGAAGTACTTTTTGCCAGCTAAGGTATCTAACACCTGATCTATGAAATGTAAGGGAAAATGATCTTTAAGAGTAGCTTTGTTTAATTCTCGGTAGTCAATACATACCCTTCATTTACCATTTTTCTTTGGCACAATTACCAAAGGAGAAACCCACTGACTATCTGAAATAGGATAGATAAAGTTGACATTCAACAATTTCTGCAATTCTTTTTTAACAATCTCCCTAAGATTTGGATTCATCCGTCTTTGAGGTTGTCTGATTGGTTTACAATTTTACTCTATGTAGATGTGATGAGTGCAAGTCTTGGGGATTATCCCTTTCATATCAGTGTAATCCCATGCATATGTAGAAGAATGTCTCTGTAAAATTTTGACTAGCTCTTCTTGTTGAGATTTTTCTAGGTTCTTGTTTATGTTTAAAATTTTGCCTGGAAATATCTCAATTGTAGAGTTGCCAAATTTATCCATGGAATAGAGAGACATCTGCCTTGATGACAAAAACGCAATGTTGGATTCTTCTTGAAATTTTTCATGTTTATGTTCCGAAGAGGATTCAAAGTTTTCTAAAGTATTCAGAATTTGACTATCTTCACTAATTTCTGAAATTGTGAAGAGAGGTTGTAAGTTTTCTTCATCCTCTATCCATTGAGTATCATCTAAATCTGTAATTGTCCTTGCTGGAGGATACAAAGTGAATTTCTTAGTTGAAATACCATCAGAGATATACATATCACCGGATCTACAACTGATGAAAGCATTAGCTGTAGCTAACCAAGGTCTTCCTAATATAATTGGATGCCCTCCTAGATTATTCTTAGGAGTTAGGATCATGAAATCCACAGGGTACTCCCAATAATCTAGGGACACTAGAATGTCTTCTATTACCCCATCAGGTTTGATCACAGATCTGTCTGCTAATTGTAATAATGTGGGTGTAAAGAGAAGATTAGGAAGTTTCAGTTTATCCATGATTTATCTACTCATGATATTGATTGCTGCTCCTAAATCAATGAGTGTATTTTGGATCTCAATTCCATTGATGTGAATTTTGACAACTGGATTTCCTGGGTCTAGATACTTTGGAATAGCAATCTTATCCATCACGATATCTGCTATTTTTCCTGCCAGCTGAATTTTCTTTGTCTCTCTTATTATTTTTTTTGTTTTCTTCATGCTCAACTCCTTTATTGTCTTTGCTAAAATTGGAATTTCCTTGATGGCTTGTAATAATGGAATCTTAATATAGACATTTCTTAGCTCATCTAGGAAATCGTAATTAGGCACCATAATTTGTTTTTCTACACCTCTATCAATTTGTAATCTTTCTGGAAAGGGAAGTGTAGGAGTGGATGTTGATGGCTACTCTAATACAGGAGTTGAAATTATTGGTTCTTTTTGTTTTGATTTTTCAATGTTTGGGTCTTGAAAAGATGTGTCTTCTTCAAGACTTTTATTTTCCTATAGACAATCTTCCTCAGAATTATCTTGTTCTTGTATGATCACAGAAGGTTTTCTCTTTTCAAGTATTCTTCCAGACCTAAGTTGAACATCACTAAGGTCTAGAGGAGTAATTAAATAAGTTGGAAACTGTTGGTCTTCTATCATGTAAGTATTCTGAGGATTTTTATTGTTGGGGTTTGGTATGGGTTGAGCAGGCAACTGATTTGATTTCTGAGGAAATGGTAATGGAAGTGGTTGATTTTGATGTTGTGGATTTTAAGGATTTTGTTGAGGATTTTGAGGAGAAAAATGTGGGTATGGTGGATAGGATGGTGGATATTGATAGTACTGGGAGTATCTTCCACAGGGATTTTTTGCTCCTTGTGCCCAAGCTTGAGATTGATTTTGAAATTGGGGCCAAGGTTGCTGCCAAGAATTCCAGTTTGGTGGGGGTTGATTATACATTTGATCATGAAATCCTTGTGTTTGAGGTCCTTGCCAAGGCCTTCTAGAGACAAAATATTGATAGTACTGGGAGTATCTTCCATAGGGATTTTGTGCTCCTTGTGCCCAAGCTTGAGATTTATTTTGAAATTGGGGCCAAGGTTGCTGCCAATAATTCTAGTTTGGTGGGGGTTGATTATACATTTGATCATGAAATCCTTGTGTTTGAGGTCCTTGCCAAGGCCTTCTAGAGACAAAATTGAGAGATTCTGTAGAACTTGTAGGAGTATCTTCTTGAAAGACAGCTTTAAGACCAGGAAGTGAAGGACAACTCTTGGTCTCATGTTTTTCTGAACAAATTACACAGGTCTCTACAACTTTTGCATCCAAAGGACATTCTCTCAAGGCATGCTTCTTTCTACATTTGGGACAAAAGATTGCTAAGGCATCAGATTCAACTTTTTGCTTGTTTTGTAACTTAAGGGTGTCTATTTGTTCACTAAGACTCCCTAAGATGTCAGATTTGAATTCATCAAGCATATGCCCTATCTCTTCCCTACTTACTGTCCTAGAAGCAGACTTACTTGCCCTTGCAAGAGCAAGGTCTCTTGATCCTTTCACAGTTTTAGATTTCCCTCTTGAAAGGTTGATACATAACTCAGATATTTCAGGTAATGTGAGCTGAGATATATCCCCTTTTCCCATCATGTTAAGGATATCGAACCATTCATCCCTAATTGTCTTCAACAAGAGAGCTTTTAAGGTGTCTTGATCTAAGTTCTCCATTTTTTCTCTTTTGATGTTGTAATGAAATCTCTCCAACAAATCTTCCAAGTTTTCATCCTCTTTTTGTATCATCTTGAACACTTCCTCTTTATGATTTACTGGCATACAATAATCCAAATACCTTTCTAGAAATTCTTGTTTCATATCTTCCCATGTCCTAATAGAACTGTTGATCAAACTCATAAACCACTTCAATGCTGCTCCTTTAAATGTTGAAGGAAATAGTTTAATTTTTTGAGCATCTTGTAAGTAGTCATAAGTTCTACACAGGACTTCAAATTCAAATAGGAAGGTTTCAGGATCTTTAGTTTTAAGTCCATAGAAGTTTGGAAGGACAGAGGGTGAAATTTTTTTCATAGTTTTATTGGTTTCTTCATCTACTATAGGAAACCCAAAAGAGCTTCCCATCTCTCTTCTAGCTCTTCCTCTACCTCCTTCTCCTCTACCTCTACCTCTACCCCCTCCAAATAATGTGTGTTCTCCATTAAAAACTCCTCCTCCCCCTTCTTCTGCCATATTTGATTCTTCTGTGGAAGTGGAAAAGTTAGTGTCTCTAGCAGGGGTCCTTGAATCTTCTTCTAAGACATGTTTAGTGGATGAAGTGGAAGGTATTTCTAATGGAATATCTGATCTTAAGTCTTCAGGAAGTCTAGGATCAGTAAAGGATTGAATGTGGGTCTGAGTTGGAGGTGTGCTGGCTCTAAGTCTTGATGAAACAAGTGGTGTTCTAGGAATCAAACTTTTGCTTCTACTTCTCATGAATCTACCCCTTGAGTCTCTCTCTCTACGCATATCATTGTTTTTGGGAGTTAAGAAACAAGGCTACCTAGTTACACTTCCCTGGAAATGGCGCCAAAATGTTTGTGCTCAACTTAGTGTTCCTAATTTGAGTTCATTAATTGTCAACCAGGGCTAGTAAACTGCTGAAGTGTAGTGCACTATATGTGCCTAGGTATTTGTTTCTCACTACGTTGTGTTTAGTGTTTTCTGATGTTTTTGGTTTTATGGTTTTATATTTGAAAAGGGAAAGAACTAAATGCTGGTGAAAAGAAGCTATTGGTTATATTAAAGCAGAGCAAGGCCTAAACTATGGATGGAAAACAACAAATGCAAATACTAAAACAGAACGAAGCCTAAACTATGGCTGGAAAACAACAAATGCAAAGCTTGATAATGACTTCATTGCAAAGAAATAAATCACAAAATGAGCTTGAACTTATCCAATTCATTCATTAAGATGTGTTGGAAGAGCTTGAGAAATGGACAAGTTAAGTGTGAATGAAGTTCTCCTAAATAAACAATCAACTTACAATGTTACAAAATCTCATCCATGATTAAAGGTTTATTGGCACATATTTGGAAAATAAAATTTGTAGCACAATAAGATTTTTACTCTAAACTAACTTCTAATTCCGTTCTGCAACTCAATTTAGCACCACTAGGCCTCACTCAAAAGTTATAGGTTTCTTTTTAGAATAGTCCTTGAGAAAAGGCTTATTTGTGAAATGGTAAAAAGGTTGCAAAATACTCCAGGCCTTAGAATGATACTAGCTTTTGTCCAGATGATTATGTATTAATATGAGGTTGGAACAAAAGAAGTTTTTTTTGTAAATAATGAAGACCGTGGTATCTAAATTTAATAACTAACACAATTTAAAATGCAATGGATAACAACTAAACTGGAATGCTAATACAGTGAGCTAAGACTAAACTAGAATGCTACTAATCTACTTGAAGTACAGTGAACAGAGTTAAATTAAAATGCCATTATCAAACTTGAAATGTAGTGACAGAGCTGAACTAAATGAAATCATCCTCC
Source organism: Pinus albicaulis (assembly GCA_034641835.2). Classification (NCBI taxonomy): domain Eukaryota; kingdom Viridiplantae; phylum Streptophyta; class Pinopsida; order Pinales; family Pinaceae; genus Pinus; species Pinus albicaulis. Next base: position 284,964 of record JAXQQM020058610.1, on the reverse strand, counting down.
GGAGTGTTATGACTAAAATAACATGCAGCTAGTCTATTGGAATTCTACAACCCATCTTGTTCAATGTGAATGATATTTTGGAAGAGTTTGTAAAAACAATTCTAGCTGTATTATACAATGCAATTGAACATAAAAATAAGATTTGAAAGAAAATACAATTAAAATATAAGATACCACAACTGTTTCATATTCATTGTTAATGATGTTTTGGAAGAGTTTGTAGGAGTAAGACCGGCTGTTACACTTAGTGTAAACAAGCATAAATCATAAAATTCGAAAGGAAATGCAACTAAAACCTACAACACTACGGCTATGCCTTATTCATCGTGATGATATTTTGGAAGAGTTTATAAGAGTAAGTCTAGCTGTGATGATCAATGTAAACAAGCATGAAACATAAACTTCAGGAACGTGCTTAAGCTAGAAATTAAAAACGAGACTAAAATACTTATCTAAACCTTATAAACAAGGTTGCTCAGGAGGCAGGGGCCCTCTACCACCAGAGTAGCACGCAAAATCTACTTCAATATTGACTCAGTGCTTTCAATAAAGTGATAATTCTTGCATTAGAGAGAAATTACTTCAAAACAGAGTGTTTTCGGACTTCTGAAATCTAGCAATCAATCACAAAATCTAACCTTGTCCCTCGGTTTCCCGAGCCATATTTGTAACAAATTTACATAACTATTTTGAGATAACCTAGGGATAATTGTCTTTCCAAATAAAAATCAAACTAGGGCTTTAATGGTGGTCACGTAATAGAATTAAGGACATCTGGACTGTCCTTGTCCTATTAAGAGTCTCTCTCCTAGTTTGAGTTCCCACGTACATAACTGCCTATAGAATTTCGTTCAAACTTCGTGGAGAGCAACAAATGATGAGGGAATGATGTGGAATATGCCCATATGTGTTTTTCTCCAAGATGACACCTGGAACCTGTGTAGACATGAAGACAGCTACAGAATCGGCAACTAGCTACAGAATTTCTGCATTCTGTAACTAGATCTAGTTCAAAAAGTACTACAATGACAAAATCATAAAAACGTAACAAGCTAGTCATGATATTCATTCTTAAAGCAATTTTAACTAATTCTATTAATCATTTGAGCCTGTAATTAATAATGGAAAAAGGAAATGGAGTGGAATGTGGTGGAAGAAAGAACATCTTTGGAGCTCAACAGAGACCAGCCATGAGATAAACTTGGGAAAGAAATGGGATTTTGGGATACAGGCGGACAAGACACCGGATTTCTTCATGGCAGAAAAACTGGGGATTTCTCAGCGTTTAGGGTCACTTGATGATGCAATAAGAAATGGTTTACAGAATACATGGTATCTTGGACGTCTTTTTCACTGTCCATGAAAGAATTGAGGCTTGATGAACCAGATAGAGAGACTCGTTTTGCCATGGCTTACCGAACAACTGATAGCAAACAGAAAGGTGACGGTGATACAGCTCGAAAGGGGGAAAATGACAGCAAGTACTTTGAAAATAGGATAAAAACAACCTTTTAACAACTGCGCAAAGCCGTATTAAATGCCTGTAATGACGTGTAATGTTGCTGACTTGGAGTACAGCTGCTCGCATGACGTCACTGCGGGGGCTGCTGAAGTACGACAATAAATTTTGGGTTGCCCCCCCCGCAATACATCCACACCGTCGATCTTCGTTTACCTCACGGTCAACAAGTCAACTGCGGGGGTGTCGGATTGAATAATGCACGAGATCTTTGCACCCCCGTAGTTGATCACCCGATTACGATCTTCAACACTTTGCCGCTTCTGCTTTAAAACTTGCCCGATATTTAAACGTCAAACTATAATACAAGGCCAAATAAAGTTTAATAATAAACTTAATTGGTAACGCACTTTTGTTAAATACTTTTTTTTTTATGTTATAGTATAAGAACATTATACTATAACATATACTTTTTGTGAATTTCAGATTTTTGTTTTTATTTTTTTATTTTGTGATATTCAAAATAAAATAGAAAAGGATGTGCAGACGGTCCACAACACGCGCAATCACAATCGGAGAAATCAAATGATGTTGATCGAAAGAACCGCATCAAAAGTTTCGATGCAATTAAAACATAAAGCCTGCCTCAGCACTTAAACCTTGTGATATTTCGGTCCCGATCCATCTTTTCTTTTGTAAAAATCTTGAAACCCACTTTTCCAAAGTTTTAACTTTCAAAACCCAAAGCACGTGTTTTAATATAAAAATGAGTAGATTAAAAAGACTGATCGAGCAATCGCAATCAGAGTTTTCACAATGGTTAGATTGAAAGACCCACATCAAAGTTCCGATGCGATTGGGTCTTGTGTGTTAAAGTTTCCCCCCACCTCTGTTTCATATGACTTATGCCCAGGACTGAGTGTCGAAGTCCCAAACGCTGAATCGCATCGCAATTTTCCAATGGGTAGATTAAAAAGACCGGGCCCAATGGCCCGATTGCGATTGGCCCCTTTGTATTATATATTCCCCGAGGCATAAAACTTTCCATAAATACCGAAGGCCCCGCAGTCGGGCGCCTATCCATTTTATACATATTATCCCGCCCCCAAAGTATAAAAAACCTTTGTTTTATTTCATTTTTGGGTTTTCATATATTAAAAGGGTTTTCCGCCAGTTCATTCTTAGAACTAATCCCCGTCATTGATCGAATGCCGATCAAACAACCATCGCTCTATCGCATCAGTGATTTAAAAAAGCATCGCAATGTTTAATCGCATCACCTTATTCCTGACCTCCGATTGTGACTCCCTCGATTCATTCTCCACCGTTGATCTCGTTCTTAGATCAATGGACACCGCTTGATCGCCTCAGCCCTTTCGATCGTGCAATCGCATCGGAGTGTTTTATCGCACCCTTTTCCTCCTCCCACCGATTGCGATCCCCCAATTAGATCTGGACTTTCCACATGTCCAGATCCTACGGCTACGCTCCTCTCCCGCCTTCTGAAGTAGTTTAACCCATTTCGAAGGATTTCTTAATTATTTTATGTTTTACGCAGGTCTTAAATGGTTTCCGTCGTTATATTGAAGAAAGGCCAGGGGTCAAGAATGACAATTCATGTGCCTTTAGTCCATGAAGAGAACCATTCGCAGGGTTACGTTCTACATTTTATCAATGCTCCATGGGCATTGATGCCTATAAAGGCCCTGCATGGCCCTGCACATCAACAAGACATTGTGTTTTTAACACGGTTTTAAAGAGTATAAGTTTGAAGAACAGAGCACAACAGAGAAGAAGATTGAGGACATATATGGGAATTTTAGCTAAAAATGCTTATCAAAACCATAATTAGAACACAAAAAAAGAAACTATAAATGTTTGACAGGTAGAAAGGACCTCCACCGCTGCATTTGAGGCGAAATGATTCCTCCGCTACTACAAGAGCCACCTGTTGCCTCAAACCATTCAAAACAGTGGCTGAAGTTATTTCTTAAAGAAATATCTGCCTCCAGCGCTGCCCAGAAGTTAATTCTGCCAAAGGAGGTTAATAGAAAATATCTGCAGAGTTACTCCAGACATAACACTAAGCCTCAAACTCAAATAAAGCTCACATCGAGCTTTGATATTAATTGTAAAATAGTTAATACAATGAACCACATATAAACTTCCTCATCGAGCCCCTCAAAGTGCCAAGAAGTCTCGAATCTGTATTAATTTGCTTGAGAGATCTTTTTTAGATCTCACCTCTTCATCCTTCTATAAATACTTCTGTAGAAGATGAGCAACTATTGGTTGATTAGGTTGTTGAGCATTGTTATGTAATTGAGTTTGAAACTTCTGATTGTAAGTATCATTCACTGGCCCTTGAAGCTCTGTTTGTGCTAGATAAGTTAGGCTGAATAGTGAAGATGATTGCTGAACTGAAACTTTGGACTTGATGACTATAATTGGTTTGACATCAATAACAAGCTGTTTCTTGGGATCCTGGTCTATATTACTGGTGAAGTGCCCTTTCTTTGTTATTGTTTACCTTCTATGTATGTCATATTGTTCATTATTCTCTTATAAAGAACAACATTTATAGAGTTAGGATCTATTTTTTATCATTTCCCTTCTCTAACTGAAAATCTTTATCTCAATGTTTTCCTCCAAATTGTTTATTTAAGAATGATTCAATATAGTTTAAGCAGTTAGGAATGTTGGAGTTCCCTCATCCTACTGTTGGCTTTAAACATTGTTCTTGAAAGTTATTTTCCTTATTTGCTTATTGAAGTTAGACTAGAAAGTGATGGTTTGCCCTATTTCTAGCTTCTATTCTTCAAAGGCAGAGTTTGAAAATTTCCCTTGGTGTTGGTTGAAAGAAGACTAGGTTTAAAAGTACTTTATATGATCTTAAGTTACACTTTTTTTCCTCTTATATGTTTTCATAATTTCTGAAGGTAATTATGCAGATTAATGGATTTTTTTTCAATTAAGCTGCTTTAATATAAACTTGCCCAAGAAGTCAATGGTTAGCCCTGCACTTGGTTGGTTTTAAACAGTTACTTAAGAGGCTTTTTCTTGTTTGGACTGACTATAAATCCCTTGTGAAATTATTATCAGTTTCCACCCATCCAACACTTTATTGTTCCCATTCCATCATTTAAATCTCAATAATCTTGTGGTGTAGATGACTTGCCCCTTGGATCATTCTTGATGTTGCTATTTAATTAAATCTCTGTTATGACTCCATAGCCCAATGGATTAAAAACCAGTGTTATATCAATATTTTTAGCCAAAGCTATTCTACTCACTTGCAACTTCTCACCTTTGAAACTCTTTGCACTTAGGACTTTCTCCTCAAACAATATTCATGCTCAACCATCCAAAAACAAACAAAGCCCTTGGCCCTCATAACTAGCCTAATATCATTACCCAAAATTCAAAGACAAATCCATCTTTGCACTTATTGGAGAGATCTCTCTCCGGATTCAGGAGGGCTAGATCATAGAATCCTAAAGTTGGTTGAAAAGATGTTGTTTCTGTGATCGGACTTTGCCAGTCTTGCTGATTACAGATTCCTAACATTTCTGGTGACTCCGCTGGGGAATAAAACCTTTAAACACTTCATAAAACCTTGAGAGTAAAAAGCAGCCTTTTCAAGCACTACCAAGTCATGGTAATCATGGTAAAACTTGTTTTAATCAGTGACAAACTAGGTAAACCCTAGGATTCTCTTAAGACTTTATCTAACCTTGAAAAATCAGCTGGCTTAGCCATAAGAGTAAATTGTCTTTGTCTCATAACCGTAGCTAATTTTTGACACAGAATTAGGATATTCTTAAAGACCATACTACTGAAAGATAACTCGGAAATACATAAAAATATTTTAGGTTGGTATCCAATAAACATGGTGGTGGACCATAAAACCTTTTCCCTCCTTAGGGGCTAAACATTTCCACTTGGTGACTCCACAATCCTCAACAAACCTTAAGACTCCACTGGGAAGAACCCTTATCATTACAATATCTTTCAAACTCAGTCAGAAGACTGTAGGATTAAAATTTGTGTAAATAGATTGGTTTACCATTCAAATATTGTCATACCTGGATGAACCTTCCTTGTTTTATTCGGGTCTCAAAAACACAGCATAGTGCCTCCTAGAAAGATTCACACTAGTGCCCATCCTGACCCTGATCCACCTGAGATAGTTGATAACCCAGAAAGTATCCTTTGGAAGTCTCGTAAGATTAAATTATCAACTGTTTTCAGATCACCCTTTAGAGCTAATTCAGCTCCTAAAAATCTTTCAGCTCTACAACAATCTCAAGTTGAATTAGTAAATCCATTTAGAACTAGGTCTCTTGGTGATTTAGATCAGTTAGATTCTGAGTCTTCACTATCATCTCCTGAAACAAGTGAACCTCTTGGTAGCAGAGAAACAACACCTCCTGATTTACATTTCCTTCATAACTTAGGTGCCTCTCATCCAAGATCAGCTCAGTAGTCTATCCCTGGTCCATCCACTTTTGCTCACCCTACATCCACTATTCAAACCACTCCACTTTAGCCAATTGTTCCTATTATTAATCCACTCCTCGTAAATCCTCCCCCACCACCTATCATGGCAGCATGGTATGCTCCCCTAGTCCTTCTTGTACCATTATTTAATCTTCCACAGGACTATCAGTCCAAAATTCCATTATATGATGCTAACAATGCTACAACCGCATCACAACATGTGGATAAGATGAATGACTATTTTGACAGAAATGAAATTGATGATGATTCTTTCAAGTTTAGGTTATTTTCTCAGAGCTTAGGGGGAGAAGCAATAAAATGGTTCAAAGGCTTAGCCCCCCATAGTATTAATGATCTCCAAGCCTTCCATCAAACATTCTTAAACAAATGGGAAGTAAAGAAAAACCCTCTTCAAGTCCTTTCTGACTACAAGAACCTCCATAGAAACCCTGGCGAAAGCGTGCAAGCTTACTGCACTAGATTCAATAGTGTGTATAATGCACTTTCACTAGAACTAAAATCTCCACAGGGCTCAGCTTTAAAAAAATTCCCTGAAGGGTTTGACTCTGACATGACCTATCAGCTGAGAGAGAGAGATTTTGCAACTCTTGAAGATATGCAAAAAGGTGCTCTTTCTGTAGAAGTCAACTTAATGGAGAAGAGAGCAAGAATGAAAAATGAAAAGAGAGTTTCCTTTAGAGAAGAATCCACACCTTCTACTTTAAACTTAAATATGGAGAGAATGATGGAAGAAATGATGAAAGAGATGAGCATAATTAAGAGAGCACAAGCAAGCCAAAACCAAACTGCTCCTCAAAATATAAATCAGAACCAGAATCAGAATTTGAGAAGGAACCAACCTCTAAACAGACCTAGGGAAGATGATCAATAGATCACTCCTCCCTTTCATCAAAACTATGTAAGTTAGGTGGAGGAAACAGATGAGATAACAGAGGAAGATGGTATAAACATGCTGGACGTAGATAATGATGACTTTGAGATTCACTATGATAAAAAACAAGGTCTATATACACCTTATGATGACAAAAGAAATGATGATGTAAATTCTTATCAAGACATGGAAAATGTCATCATAGAGTCTCAAAGAGAATATGACCTTAGAAGCAAAACTAGTCAACAAACTCCCAACACCAAAACCTCTGAAAAATCTTCACAAAACAACACTACAACCAAGCCTAAAATTGTCAAACAAAAGGATAAAATAGTGGCTGTAAATTCTGATAAAGGTAAAGAGAAAAGCACTCTAAACAGTGAAAAATAGAGTGAAGACCTTAGTAGTACTAACACTTCAGCTAGTACTCCTGTGAAAACAATTGTGTCAAGTATAAATAAAACAAATCAGCAATCTGATATTTTCGATAAATTGACAGCTAATAAGGCTGAAACCAGCACTTCAAAGGACCATTTTTCTTTCAGCCTATAGCAGGATATTTCAAAGATCAAAATATATGTTCCACTGACTGAGTTAGCTACCCAACATGTATATAGGACCTGTTGTCACTCCTAGAGACAGCCTAGAGTTGTTATAGACCAGTGCCTAGGACATCTTATAAGGTGTAGAGAGCAGAGGATTAAAAACAGCGTTTAGCACTTTAACATGGCAGAGCTCTCACACTACTTCTTTAGAATGGAGAATAACAATAGAGTGGGACCAAAACTTCCGATAGTTTGAAGCATTAAGAGTAATACTGAACGAATGTAATGCTACACTCAAATACTGATGCATCAGACAATTTTAAGACAGTTCACCGTAAACAGGGCCGGATTCATGATATATGGCAGAAAAGGTATATATAAAGACGGCTACATAGATGTATAGCAAGAAGGAGATATCAACTGTCAAGAAGACGATACTAAGAAGAACTTCATAGCATATGATGGGCTTAAATAGCTAAGAATCCATACATACTAAGAACTCTCGTCAATAGCGTTTCAATACAGCCAATATAGCAGAAATACACGTGAATTGAAAACGAAACAATGCATTACTCCTGAGCCATTTAAAGTACCAAGACGCTAATGATATAAGTATCAGTGAGATAAATTTATATCAAAAACAAGGGACACTCGCATTCCAGGATGTAATACTAGAGACATGAATGTAAATGAGTTAAACACAACATTGCAATAAGCAAGAGAGAGACACACACTACCATAAAACCAAGTCCGGAATCCTTATTAAAATGAAGCTCCTTATCATTGAGACCCAACGGGCTCTTCACATTAGTATCTGAGTCTTCACAAAACATACACACAGGAAATCCTTACACAATCAATTTCTTCTGAAGAATTGGAACCTGTGTTTCTTCTTTTCTCTGTCTTATATAGGATTCCTTTTCCTTTCAGCGAGAAGATATTTCGGGGAAATATCTTCTTCGCATGAACAAAATTTGTTACAAGTCATTATCACAACAAAAAAATTTCATGATGGGGAAACAGTCCTCCCATCATGCATAACAGGCCCCGGGCCAATCTTAAAACAAAAACTTAGACCAATGTTTGATGTAAAAGTAAAAATGCAAGAGTGGGGGAGAAACAACCCACTCGGAAATTTGAAAAACATAACTGGATGAAAGTAAAAAGGCCGTTTAGGCCATGTCATGAGTAAACTGAAATGTCATGAGTGCTGCTGAGTTGAGGCCGTTGCGGATGCTGGAGGAGGCACGCTGGCAGAGGAACTAGCATGCTGACTCAGGAACTGAGTCAGTCTCTACTGGCTCTCAGCGTTCGGTTCTGGCATCGCTGAAAGCTTCTCCACTCTGACGAATGCTTCGCCAAGAGTGTGAATGTTTGCATTAGTTGGGAGTCGATATCTGATCATATGGAGGAGACTAAACTCCTTCTTGAGGATTGTGACGATGGTAGTGGCCTTGAGCTGAGTTGCTTTCCCCATTTGAAGGTCGGACCGATCCCTTTCCGCTTCTAGAAGTGTTGTGTATTGATCGGGGAGCATGAGCACGGCAGGGGCGTTTGGTTCCCAACAAGAAGGAAGGCCGGCTGTGATGATCTCGTCCCACACCTTGTCAAACTGTTCCACAATGCCAGCCACCTGTTGGAAAACCCTTGAAGCTGATACTCGAGCTTCCTCTTTATCAATGATTTTCTGACACTCGTTGATTTCCATAAATCGACTGGGAATGCCATGTTTTCCCACATAATTCGCCCTTAGTGTATAAAGAAAAGATATGTAATTTCCGGCGTGCCGAGCTCTATTAGAAAGATTACCCCCCGCCTCCTGCAACCTTCTATTTAGATAAGGAAGGGTGGACTTGAGTTCTCCTATCATCGTCAGGAACTCCCACTGCTCGGTTACTGCCATGATTATATCCGACCAGATCAAGCTTCTGGCCTCGAGCAGGGTGAGATTTCCCTTCGCTCTACTCTTCAACTCGGCAATGGTTTGTTGTTGCTCAGTCGTGACCCTTTTTCCTTCCTCAACTTCTCTTTGTAGTCGTTCAATTGTTCTGGCCTTTTCAGCCAGGGCGCCCTCCAATTCTGCGACCTTTTGCTTGGCAGTAGATGTTTGCTTCTCCAACACTTCTATATCAGCCATAGCTGTGGATAATTGTGCTGTCGCTGAACCAGTTTCGCTTGATGTTTCGGATGCATGGCAACTGTGTGTGTCCCATCGGGTCTGTAGCTCCGCGGCTCTGCCTTCTAACTCGTCAATCCTCTTAGCCATCCTTTCTTTTTCTTCTCTTTCCCTGGAAAGTCTAGCAAACAACTCATTTTTATCTTCCTCTACCCGCACCAACTCCTCAGTCTGTACAGGATGTGAACCCGGTATACGAGCCAGTTTTCTAGCAGCTCTGATATCTTTCTGTAACTTAGCTATAAGGGCTGCTTGTGAACCCTTCCCTCCTTCATCTGAATTGCTAATTTGGTCCTGGAGAACGCGCACTTGATGTGCGTTGGCACGACAAGCACTCTACTCTGCTGCATAGGAATCCCTCAGATTATCATATTTCTGTTCTGTCTTCCTCAAGGCGAGGGTAATCTGTGATAGCTTATCCTTCATCATGTCACATACTGTTTGGAACAGGTCAGTCATATCTTGTACCGGCACCTTCTTCATATCAATAGCCAGTTCTAGCACCTTATAACTCGGAACATCCGAATTTGGGTCCAGGATGGCCTATGTCATAGATAGTACTAGGCTCTCGGTGTCTGCATTAACAGACGCGGAGACCCTGGTATGGTACTTTTCAACGAATTCCCCTAACTCGGCTCTGTATTTGTCTCGAACAGTTTTATTTGTCCGCTCCCTTTCACTCGTCCTGGATGAAGAGGGTTCGGCGATGGCTTGCGTGACTTCGGTGTAGTCGGAGGAGGCGACACTGTCCCTCAACATTGTTATACCCGCCTTGCCCTTATCGAATTCACCGAATTTCGTGAAGGGCTCCAGTATTATCCCTTCTTCGATGACTTCTGCTTCGCTAGTGACCACCTTTTGTCTCTTGGGTGGTGGCGGTGCTCCTGAGGTACCGACCTCTTGCTCATCTGTGCCATTGTTCACTTCTTCCTCTCCTCCTGTAGCCGACGAGTCTGTCTCCATCTGCGAAAACGTAGGCCAAACTTCAATGTTAGCCCTCCATTCCAGAAATTGCCTGGACTCATGAATGTAGGGCGCAGACCTGTTTCGTTTTCTTTTATTTGAAATAATCTCCCGTGGGTCATAGGCCCAGCTTTCCCCCAACCTCAGGTCCATGTTCTGCAACATTTTTTCAGCAATTGGGATGGCATATCTAGAGTTTACCACAAAAGGGCCGATTTGGACAGGAAGCTTTAAGATGTAGCCTTTCTTAGCAGGAACAAAATGGAGCTGGTCGGCTTTGAGGGCTTGCCGGATGTACTCGAGGGTGTAGACTCGTCGGACGGGGAAAGCTGGTAGCCGGTATGGGGCAACTTCGGCTCCATAGACCCGAATTTCCGTAAAGTCTTCAGATAGGAACCAATCACCAGTACACTGGTATTTCCCAGCCTGCAGCCAGCGTTTCATCTCGGGGAAGACTCTAGGGGAAGGCGTGTCGTGAATGATAGTGTAAGCAATAGATATGAAGGTGTTCACGAAGCGGGCATAACCTTCTCCCCTAGGTAAATGGCGGACAGAGTAATTCCAGTCGAAGACTAGTCTGGGCTGGGAGTTCTCAGAGTAGATCCTATCTAACCCCAAGTGGCTGAATTTATCCGCATGCTGGAACAAGAAGAGGTAGAACACCAAGGAGCAGAAGCGAAACTTTCGGGCTTGGGCAAGCCCCTGAAATTGGGCCAGGATGGTCAAGGAGAGGAAGCCTGGAATATCCAATATAACCCCATTTTGTGTCATAATCCACAAAAAGCGAATGCATACTGAAGAGATGTCCTCTGGGCTTCCTACCCCCAGAAGGCCGGCGATAAGAGACAGAACAGGTCGGACTTCTTCGGCAAACAAACTCAGTGAAAAAGGCTCCAAAGTAGGCAGGGCAGTTGCCTGGTCAATAGTTATGGAGGATATGAAGGCACGGCGGGATTCTCTTGACTGCTTATTGAACTGAGCGAGCAAGGTTTCATCTTTGAAGCTGAAGTATGTATCACTGGAAGGGAAACGGATGGCCTGCTTAATGACATCGGGGGAAAGGGAAAATATCACGTTCCCTTGAGGGGAAACGAAGGCGTCCCGATGTGCATCATAAGAGTCTCTGAGCCAAATGATAAAATCGACACAGGAATGGACCTGGGGGGTGATATGATGATAGAAACAAGACGCGATAACTCGGAAACGGTCGGCATCTTTGCAGTGGCGACTAAAAAGCAGGGGCTTGATACTGCGTAGGTCAAAAGGATATTTCGGGTCGCAGATACCCGACTGTAGGTCGCAGAGGGGTTCAAAACCAGGGGGGTTTCTGGACTCGCGGAGTTGGGGAGTTTCAGGTTCGCTTTTCTTGGGCGACCCTCTTCCCATGGCGGACATTCAACAATTTCTAAAAGAGAAAAACAAGAAAAGAGGGAAAACGGAGAATGGAATATCTGAAGAGGGTGACAATGCTCGGGAAAGCGACAAGGGGAGCCGTGACAGTGACTTGGATATACCCGGCGTTCTTCCCCACTCGGTATTCGCCATAGAGAACTACCTGTGACGATTTACCAGATAGAAATACGGGAGTTTATTACCCTCGGGGTGGATTGATTGGGTTAAAAAGGTGAATAAGTAAGCTGACAGAAGGCAAGTGTCGTAAGGACACTGACACTGAGACACGTGGCGCGTAGGGATTGGGTATATTAAGGTGTAGGTGAGCGCCTCGTGTCGGGTTAAAAGCTAGTACGGGTCTTAGTACCGGCTGACCTAATGGACTTACCTTACCCTTTATCCACGTATGCTGTCCAATATTTACCGTGCATGACTTTCCCTTGCCTGACTAACACTTGCCTTTCTCAACTGCGCGGGCCCATCTTTATTCTGCCACGCGATCACCTCCCGTGGCCTATCCTTACCATTCCTTTTCCGCTGTGAGGCCTTGCCATGACGCGTGTCATAAGTCCGCGGGGGTATGGGTCTTTTCCTTTCTCCGCAGCTCGACCCCCTCGGACTTACTACGTACGCAGTCCTATATAATCCGCGGCTCTTTTTAATATATCTGTTGATGTATGGCCGCATCCCCTTTACTTTAGTTATTTGATGTTCACGTATTATTCCACCTTTCACCGCTTGGTATTGTTTATCAATGGGCTTTAATATGTATGTGCTTCACCACCTTTTCTCCTTTCGGCCCGATTTAATTTGGTACTTGCCACTTGGTATAAAATTTTAATATGAGGCCTGCCCATCCTTTTGGTACTCTCGTGGCTAATGCTAAGGATTGAACAATAGGACCCAAATTTTGAAGGCTTTAAATATAGAAGAGAATGGGGATACATTCAATCCTAATAATGACCAGCCAGAGCTTATCTTCGGTCCAAAGATTGAAGGAAAATATCAAGAGGGACATGTTCCTCCATTTTATGTGAGTTTGAACGTTCATGAAAAATTTTTGCACAATGGTATGCATGATTCCGAGGCTTCTCATAATTTAATGCCTAAAGCCGTGATGGAGAGCCTTGGTTTGGAAATTACCAGATCGTATAAAGACCTATATTCCTTTAATTCTAGCAGAGTAAGGTGTTTAGGATTAGTCAAAGACCTCTATGTTAACTTAGCCCAGATTCCAGCCAAATGCCTAGTTATGGATATTGTTGTGGCTGATGTCCCCCCCATGTATGGAATGTTATTATTAAGGTCTTGGGGGCCTAAGTTACATGGTACTATGCAAATGGACATGACCTATGCGACTATCCCTGTTTTCAATCAGAATAGAAGACTTTACAGGGAGTCTCATATGTAATACACAGTTACAAGTCAAGACAGACCGCAAAACTGCCCTTTATACTCTGTAGATACCGGCCTTGATTCTTTTATCCTTTTTAATGAAGAAACGTTAGATGAACAACTTTAACAGAGTTAATGGCCGATAGAGAGGAGGAGGAAAATACCACAAAACGGACAAAATAGCTTGTTGCGTTGGAAGACGTTAGAAAACTGAACAAAAGTCTTGAACTACAGGCCATACGTCCTTCATTTTTGAACCTGGACGCTAAAGAAAATGAACCTCAAATGAACGCAAATCCTGGGGAATCAAAACAGGTACAACTAAGTGTTGGTATTCCACAACTATTGAGCACGTTAGTTGAAGAGGACGGTAACCAGAATGAAACCAAGAACAATCCTCTATGGAGTATGTTTTTTGATGGATCCTGCACTAAAACTAATGCAGGCGTAGGTGTTTGGATTACTAACACTGAAAACAATCACGTAGAAAACATTTCCTGCAGACTAAACTTCCAATGTTCCAATAACATAGCGGAATATGAGTCCCTTCTCCTAGGTTTACGTTTGTTGAAAAAGATAGGAGCCAAAATAATTAAAGTTCATAGGGATTCAGAGTTAGTCATTAGGCAGGTCAATGGGGAATATAATGCTCATCATCCCAGACTTTGGGCTTACCGAAACGATGTTGTGGACCTTTTGGAAACTTTTGAAGAAACCCAATTGATTTTTGTCCCAAGAAAGAAAAACATTGCGGCCCACAGCCTAGCCTATGCAGCAAGAACATGCTTAACACCGTATAACACCAAAGAATGTACAACTCAGGTAAAATTTAGACCAGCTGTGCCAGATAATGAGAATTATTGGTAGGTGTTTGACAATGACAAACAAATAGAAGACTTCATGCAATTCAGAAATGAATTCGAAATAAACAGTTCGGACTCAGACTATGAAACAGACTGCAAGGAAGAAAATTTTCTTGATAAAGAAGAACCGTCTCCTGAACTTGCTAATATAAATCTGTTGTCAAGCAAACTTAAAAGAAAAACAGAAATGAATGCAGAATCTGAAACAGAGGAGTTAGAAATTCTGCATTCTAAAGATGAAAGTTTGCCTAAGGGTCTGACTCCTTTAGAAGAGTTTTTCGATTTTAATGATGTGGCAAACAAAACAACACTGGAACCTGTAGAGACAGAGGTAGAAGAGTGAAAGATAGGTAGTGAAATTAAGCCTATGATGATTAATCTATCCAAGACTTTACCAGCTCACATTAAACTTAAATACATTGAGCTGTTTAAAGAGTTTTCTAATGTTTTTTCCTGGAGTTACGAAGATCTTAAATCCTATGAAACTGAAATAATACAGCACAAAATTCCCTTCAAAGAGAACCAAAAACCATTCAAATAGAAGCTGCGCAGAATAAACCCTATTCAGTTACCACTGGTCTAGAAGGAGATCATGAAAATGAATGACGCTGGTATTATTGTCCCTATTAGATATTTTGAATGGGTATCTAATCTGGTTTCTGTTAGGAAGAAAACTGGAGAGATCAGGCTTTGTATATACTTTAGAGACTTAAATAGAGCTTCATTAAAAGACAACTACCCTTTGCCCAAGATGGATCATATTTTGCAAAGGGTGGTAGGGTCTAAAATAATTTCTTTGCTAGATGGCTATTCAGGGTACAATCAGATCTTAGTTCACCCTGCTAATCAATTAAAGACAACCTTTACTACACCATGGGGCACTTTCATGTATGTGAAAATGCCTTTTGGTCTAATGAATGCTAGAGCAACTTTTCAAAGAGCCATGGACATAGCTTTCTCGGAAGAATTGGGCTACTTCATCATTATCTATCTTGATGATGTTACTGTGTTTTCAAAAACATATGAAGAACACTTAGAACATTTAAGAAAAGTTTTCGAGAAATGAAAGAAGTTTGGGATATCCTTAAACCCTAAGAAGACACTATTTGGTCTCCAAGAAGGTAAAATTCTTGGGCACATTATTTCTGAAGAGGGCATAAAGATAGATCCAAAGAGGATTGAGGCTATATTGCAAATCTCTCATCCTCGAAACATCAAAGAGTTGCAATCTTTCATTGAAAAGATTAAATTTTTGAGAAGGTTCATCCCCAACTTGGCTGAGCTCCTTAGGAATATCACAAACATGTTGAAGAAGGAGAAATGGGTGAAATGGACCTTGGAAGCAAAGAAGTCCTTTGAGTTGGTGAAAAAAGCCATAACCAAAACACCGGTTCTTATAAGTTCTGATTTCTCAAAATATTTTTATATCTTTTCATTTGCATCGGAACATACCATAGTTGTTGTCCTTTTATAGAAAAATCCACAAGGACAAGAGCAGCCTATTGCATTCTTTAGCAAGGCATTGAGGGATGCCCCTTTGAAGTATAACATTATGGAAAAACAAGATTTTGCTTTGGTTAAAGTGTTGAAAGACTTCAAAGTATACATCCTTCACTCACACATCATTTCCTTTGTCCCAAATTCAGTTGTTAAAGACATTTTAACACAGGACCCAGATGGTAAGAGAGGTAAGTGGATTGATGTTATTCTTGAGTATGATTTAGATATAAAACCCACTAAACTCATCAAAGGCCAAGGTCTAGCTAGATTAATGGTTGAATCCAATTTTGAAGTTCTTGATATTAATATGATTAATGTTTTGGATGACCAAGAAGAAATCTCAACTCCTATTGTTGAAAACCATTTTATGAATTCTCCTTGGTATGCTGATATTATTTATGTTTTGCTAAATTTGAATACACCTCCGGGTTTGACAAAGACAAAGGCAAGATTCCTTAAATTGAAAGTTGTAAACTATTGCATTATTGATCAATGTCTTTATTGGAAAAATGCAAGTGGTCTATTGCTTAAATGTTTTCCTGAGTTTGATGCAGAGAAGGTTAAGCACGAGTTCCATGAAGGAGAGTGTGGAGGTCATTTATACTGGAAGACAACAGGCAACAAAATTTTGAGGGTTGGTTTCTATTGGCCTACTCTTTTTCCTGATATCCACAAGATGATCGTAGCCTGTCATAAATGTCAAATTTTTGAAGGCAAAATAAAACTCCTGCCCCTGCCTCTGCATCCAATCACTGTTGAAGCCCCATTTCAACAGTGGGGACTTGAATTCATAGGAGAAATCCATCCCCCATCTTCTGCCCAGCATAGATGGATTCTCACTACCACAGACTATTTCACTAAGTGGATAGAAGCCATACCTTATAGACAGGCCAATGATTCAGTTATTATAAAATTCATGGAGACTAACATTCTCTCCATATTTCGCTGTCCTACCAAGATCATCACTGATAATGCAACAGCATTTGGATCAAAGAAGATGGTTGAGTTCTGTCATAGATATCAGATAACATTAGGGAATTCCACGGCCTATTTCCCTCAGGGTAATGGACTTGCAAAATATTCAAACAAAATTTTAGTGAATATAATCAAGAAATTGTTGGAGGATAATAAAAATTCTTGCCACACAAAGTTGGTTCATGCACTTTGGGCTGACTGATTAACTTTGAAGAAATCTATTGGCATGTCACCTTTTCAGCTTGTGTATGGTACTGATGCAATTTTTCCAAACAGCCTTGGTGTACCAGTAATGAAGTTGATTCAAGAATTGAAAACTGAAGATAATTACATGATCAGAAGAATAAATCAGGCCATTCACCTTTAGCAAACCAGAGAGGAAGTTTATAACAAAGCATTTCAGAAACAGGACAACATTAAAAAGCTTTTTGACAGAAGAACAAAGGCCAGCAATTTCAAGATTGGAGACAAAGTTTTAAAATGGGACTCAAGGAGGGAAGACAAGGGCAAGCATGGAAAATTTGATAACTTATGGCTTGGCCCTTACTCTATTCATTCAGCTGCTGGTAACAATGCATTTTTCTTGCAAGAGTTGAATGGAGAAGAATTGTTTGGAGGTCTTGTCAATGGAATGATGCTTAAACATTGTTGTGTAACTAGCTCCAAAAATAGAAGAAAATAGATATCAATGCCTTAGAAATAAGCCACTTCGAGGGGGCAACTTCCAATACATTACATAAATAAACAATTCTTGGATGATCCAATTTACAAAACCTCCTTTCTATATATAGGAGTCCATGGGGCCATAATGTAATCCTAGTGGGCCACAATGTAATCCTAGCCGACCTAACAATAATAATTTAAGGGCGCAATAATAATAAAATGGGGGTTACAAGGGTACAATAATAACCATAAGGGGGTTACACTAACAACAATAAGGGACTATACTAGTAATATAGGGACCTAACATGCCCATCTCCTTTAAAAAAGTGTTGTCCTCAACACTTGAGTAGCTCTGGGTGCTTCTGTATAAAATTATCATCCTCCCATGTAGAATATTCAGTGGGTAAGTTCTTCCACTTGATGAGATACTCTGAAATTGATCGATTTTGTAGTTTTTGAGTTCTTGTTTCCGTGACCGTTTCAGGTTCCAATATGATTTTTCCTTCCTCATCAAGCTCTAGTAATATTGTTTGAACTGGAAGATTTTCACCGATAACCTTCTTTAAGCATGAAACATGGAAAATTGGTTGTACTCGCGAAGAAGCAGGAAGCTCCAATTTATATGCCATAGTACCAATATTTTGCAACACCTTGTAAGGACCATAGTACTTTAGCGATAATTTATTATCCTTCTTTGCTTGCTTGAGGGAAATTTGTTTGTATGGTTGTAGCCATAAAAATACCCAATCTCTTGCATCAAAACTTCTCTCACTGCGATGTTGATCTGCCTGTTGTTTCATTCGATTTTGTGCCGAATTCAGGTTATCCTTTAAGAGTTGGAGAACTTCTTGTTGATGCTCGATGTGATCTTCCACTGCTTGAAACTTCAAATTTTCCCTTAAATATGATGTGATGGATGGTGGATGATATCCATAAAGTGCCATAAATGGGGTCATTTTTGCTGCAGTATGGAAGGAAGTGTTATACCACCATTCGGCAAGAGGTAAACACTTGACCCATTGTGTTTGTTTATCAGATACAAAACAACGAAGATATCCTTCCAAACATTTATTTAATATCTTAGTTTGACCATCAGATTAAGGATGATAAGATGAGCTATGAGCTAATTGAGTACCCAAACAAGAAAATAACTCTGTCCAAAAATTTCCAGTAAAAATGGGATCTTTGTTGCTCACAATAACCCTTGGGCTTCCATGTAGCTTTTGAATTCTGTCCATAAATGTAGTAGCAACTGTACTTGCTTTAAATGGATGAGATAATGCTCAAAAGTGTGCATACTTGGTAAGTCTATCAACTACCACCATGATGACACTCTTTCCTTCGGACTTAGGTAAACCTATGATAAAATCCATTGAAAACTCCTCCCAACGTTGACTTGGAATGGATAAAGGTTGTAGAAGTCCCGGGGTCTTAATTGTTTCCACTTTATTCTACTCGCAAACCAAAAATTCCGCCACAAACTTTTGAATATTATATTTAAGGCCATCCCAAAAAAATTATTTCTTCACCCTGTGGTAAGTTCTTAAAAATCCTGAGTGTCCTCCTAAAGGAGAAGTGTGCAATTCCAGAAGAATCTTTTGTTTTAGTTGGGAATTCCTACAAAGATATGAGCGATCTTTGTACCATAAGGAATCATTTTTCCAACTAAATGTATCAGATGTACTAGGATCTTACTGCAACTTTTGAATGAGTGTCCATACATGTTTGTCCTTCTTCCATTCATCTCTTGCTTCGGTTATCCAATCTAGTTGGATAATAGAAATGGCACAAAGCAATGCTTCCACCTCTTCATTCTTTCTTGAGAGTGCATCTGCAACAACATTAAGCTTTCCTTTTTTGTAGATTATTTCAAAGTCATAACCCAACATCTTTGTGACCCATTTTTTCTGCTCTTCTGACGATAGTATTTGTTCCAAAAAGTGTTTAAGACTATCATGATCGGTTTTTACCTTGAAGTGTCTTCCCATTAGGTAAGTTCGCCATTTCTTTAGTGCATGCAGTATTGCTAACATTTCCTTCTCATAAATAGGTTTCTGTAAATACTTTCCTTTGATTGGACGACTTTTAAAAGCAATGGGTCTTCCTTCCTACATTAAAACCGCACCAATTCCATTTCCTTAGGCATCACATTCCACAATAAAGTTTTTTGTGAAGTCTGGCGTAGCTAAGACCAGTGCTAGGCACATTGCCTCTTTAAGACATTCAAAGGCATTAGTTGCTTCAGGAGTCCATGAAAATGCATCTTTCTTCAATAATGTTGTTAGATGTGCTACTATTCTCCCATAATTCTTAAAAAACTTGCGGTAATACCCTGTTAACCCGAGAAATCCTCGCAACTGCTTTATGGTTGTGGGGACTTTCCATTCCTTAATGGCTTTAATTTTGTTAGGGTCTACTTTAACACCCTCGTGAGATACAATATGACCCAGATATTCCACCTTTTGTACTCCAAAGAAACATTTGGATTTTTTTGCATATAATTGTTTCTCCTGCAATAGTTTCAGGCATGTGGGGGAAGTGGTTAGGACTTACCCCAAGGGGCTTAAGTCCATAGGAATAAAACTTTGTTTTTTATGAAATTTTCAGAGTTTTCAATGGATTTTAGAGGTTTCGGTAAAGCTAAAGAATGAGTCTTTAACCTGTAAGTGTGATTTTCATGAGGGGAAGAAAAGAAATCATGAAACCAAAGGGGATTTTATGGAGGGAAAGGGGAGAAAATGAAGGTTTGAGAAGGGGGAAAATGATGGTTTTTCAGCAGTTACTTCTTATGAAATCAACATAATTTCTGAGTATAAAATGGGAACAGAGATGAAGATTTTGGACGAGGCATGAGGCCTTCAAAAGTCTTCAAGAGCCAACAATTTTTAGCAATGAAATTTGTTCCTTGAAGGCTCAAAAAGTCTTAGCCACCTTTTTCCATTACAAATATCACAGGTGGCTAACAGGTTCGAAAACGCGAACTTCATGTTGGATGTTATCCTTTAAAGTGCCTATGAAGAGATCAATCCTGTGTTCCTCTAGAATATCAGTTACCCTTATATTCAATTTTTGGAATTCCTCAATGTGTTGCCCCACTAAACCCTTTTGTTTGAGATTTATCAATTGGCTAAAGAAGGTGTTGCTCTTTGTATCCTCATAATGTGCTATCATTTCCTTCGTAAAAATTGACCAAGTGACAATTTTTTTACGGTGCTAAGCCCCTCTCAGTGCTTATCACATCGCACAAATCCAAAGTGCGCAAGTCTTTTTCCATCATCCTAAAGTTCCGATGCGATTAGCCTTTTTGTGTTTAAAACCCCGATCGCATTGTCATTTTTATATTAAAACATGGGCCCATCTTGGCGCTTAAAACCTTGTAAAATTTTTCGTTCCTGATCGTTCTTTTTTCCTTTGTAAAATCATGAAACCCACTTTTCCAAAGTTTAAACTTAAAAACCCGAGTCATGTGTTGAAATATTTTAATGGGTAGATTGAAAGACCGATCACGCAATCGCAATCAGAGAAATCAAATGGGTAGATTAAAAATACCTGCATCAAAATTCCGATGCGATCGGGTCTTATGTATTATAATTCCCCCCCACCACTGTTTCTGTTGGGAAACCAACTCCAAAAAGAGAAGAAAAGAGATATCAATGCGTTAGAAATAAGCCACTTCGAGGGGGAAAACTCCAATACATTACATGAATGAACAATTCTTGGATGATACAATTCACAAAACCTCCTTTCTATATATAGGAGTCCATGGGGCCATAATGTAATCCTAGTGGGCCACAATTTAATCCTAGCCGACCTAACAATAATAATTTAAGGGCACAATAATAACAAAATGGGGGTTACAAAGTTATAATAATAACAATAAGGGGTTTACACTAACAATAATAAGGGACTATACTAGTGATATAGGGACCTAACATGCCCCTCTCCTTCAAAAAAGTGTTTTCCTCAACACTTGAGTAGCTCTAGGTGCTTTTGTATAAAATTCTCATCCTCACATGTAGAATCTTCAGTGGGTAAGTTCTTCCACTTGATGAGATACTCTGAAATTGATCGATTCCGTAGCTGTCGAGTTCTTGTTTCCATGACTGCTTCAGGTTCCAATATGATTTTTCCTTCCTCATCAAGTTCTGGAAATATTGTTTGAATTGGAATATTTTCACCTATAACCTTCTTTAAGCATGAAACATGGAAAACTGGATGTACTCGCGAAGAAGAAGGAAGCTCCAATTTGTATGCCATAGTACCAATCTTTTGCAACACCTTGTAAGGACCATAGTACTTTGGTGATAATTTATTATCCTTCTTAGCTTGCTTGAGGGACATTTGTTTGTATGGTTGTAGCCGTAAAAGTACCCAATCTCCTACATCAAAACTTCTCTCGCTGCGATGTTGATCTGCCTGTTGTTTCATTCGATTTTGTGCCAAATTCAGGTTATCCTTTAAGAGTTGGAGAACTTCTTGCCGATGCTCGATGTGATCTTCGACTGCTTGAACCTTCGAATTTTCCCTTAAAGATGATGTAATCGATGGTGGATGATATCCATAAAGTGCCATAAATGGGGTCATTTTTGCCGCAGTATGGAAGGAAGTGTTATACCACCATTCAGCGAGAGGTAACCACTTGACCCATTGTGTTTGTTTATTAGATACAAAACAACGAAGATATCCTTCCAAACATTTATTTACTATCTCAGTTTGACCATCAGATTGAGGATGATAAGATGAGCTATGAGCTAATTGAGTACCCAAAAAAGAAAATAACTCTGTCCAAAAATTTCCAGTAAAAATGGGATCTCTGTCACTCACAATAACCCTTGGGCTTCCATGTAGCTTTTGAATTCTGTCCATAAATGTAGTAGCAACTGTGCTTGCTTTAAATGGATGAGATAATGCACAAAAGTGTGCATACTTGGTAAGTCTATCAACTACCACCATGATCAAATTCTTTCCTTTGGAATTAGGTAAACTTGTGATAAAATCCATTGAAATCTCCCCCCAACATTGACTTGGAATGGATAAAGGTTGTAGAAGTCCCGGGGTCTTAATTGTCTCAACTTTATTCTGCTGGAAAACCAAACATTCCGTCACAAAATTTTGAATATCAGATTTAAGGCCATCCCAAAAAAATTCTTTCTTCACCCTGTGGTAAGTTTTTAAAAATCCTGAGTGTCCTCCTAAAGGAGAAGTGTTCAATTCCAGAAGAATATTTTGTTTTAGTTGGGAATTCTTACAAAGATATAAGCGATCTTTGTACCATAAGGAATCATTTTTCCAACTAAATGTATCGGATGTACTAGGATCTTGCTGCAACTTTTGAATGAGTGTCCATACATCTTTGTCCTTCTTCCATTCATCTCTTGCTTCAGTTATCCAATCTGGTTGGATAATAGAAATGGTACAAAGCAATGCTTCCACCTCTTCATTCTTTCTTGAGAGTGCATCTGCAACAACATTAAGCTTTCCTTTTTTGTAGATTATTTCAAAGTCATAACCCAACATCTTTGTGACCCATTTTTGTTGCTCTTCTAAAGAGAGTCTTTGTTCCAAAAAGTGTTTAAGACTATCATGATCAATTTTTAGCTTGAAGTGTCTTCCCATTATGTAAGTTTGCCATTTCTTTAGTGCATGCAGTATTGCTAACATTTCCTTCTGATAAATAGGTTTCTGTAAATACTTTCCTTTGATTGGAAGACTTTCAAAAGCAATGGGTCTTCCTTCCTGAATTAAAACAACACCAATTCCATTTCCTGAGGCATCACATTCCACAATAAAGGTTTTTGTGAAGTCTGGTGTAGCTAAGACAGGCGCTAGGCACATTGCCTCTTTAAGATGTTCAAAGGCCTTAGTTGCTTCAGGAGTCCATGTAAATGCATCTTTCTTCAATAATGTTGTTAGAGGTGTTGCTATTCTCCCATAATTATTAACAAACTTGTGATAATACCCTGTTAACCCGAGAAATCTTCGCAACTGTTTTATGGTTGTAGGGACTTTCCATTCCTTAATGGCTTTAATTTTGTTAGGGTCTACTTTAACACCCTCGTGAGATACAATATGACCTAGATATTCCACCTCTTGTGCTCCAAATAAACATTTGGATGTTTTTGTATATAATTGTTTCTCCTGAAATAGTTTGAGCACCCTGTCAACATGTTCAACATGATCCTTCCAAGACCTGCTGTAGATTAGTATATCATCAAAAAATACTAGCACAAATTTTCTAAGGAAGGGTTTGAAAATGGAATTCATCAACCCTTGAAATGTAGAAGGTGCATTGGTAAGGGAAAAAGGCATGACCAAAAATTGATAATGACCCTCATGAGTTCAAAATGCTATTTTTGGAATATCTTCAGTCTTCATTCTAATTTGATGATATCCTGAACGAAGATCCAACTTGGTAAAATAAATTGCTCCATGTAATTCATCCAATAATTCATCAATCACAGGAATGGGAAATTTATCTTAATGGTGAGCTTATTGAGCTCCCTATAATCTGGACACATGCACCATGATCCATCCTTCTTGTGTACCAATACTACAGGAGCAGAGAAAGAACTTTGACTAGGTTGAATTATACCTGCCTCTAACATTTCTGCAATCATACGTTCAATTTCGCTCTTTTGGAAGTAAGGATATCTATAAGGCCCGATGTTTGAAGGAACACTTCCTGGAATCAAATGAATAGCATGACCATGATCACGAATAGGTGGGAGTCCTTTGGGAGTTTCAAACACCTTGGAATGATTGTCCAAGACTTGTTGGAGATCTGCAGAAATAGATGATTTTGATGTCGGAACTTCTAGTGAGCATAATTGTGCAATTATGCCTCGTTGTTCTTTCTTTAGAATCTTTGTCATGACATTAGAGCTTATTATCCTTCCCGGCTTCCCTTCAATACCCCGTAATTCGACTTCCTTTCCTTCTGAAAAAAATTTCAAGAAAAGTTCTGGAAAATTAAAAGCTACCGTCCCCAAAGATTGTAACCATTGTACTCCTAGTACAACATCAGCACCTCCCATAGGAATGGAAAGCATTGGACTAGTCAATACATATTCCCCCATGGTTAGCTTGATATTATGTCATTTCCCAGAGCAATTTATAGTTCCTCCATTTGCAACCATCACTTGGCATTCTGGTGCTGGGTATAGGAAACAATTTAATTCCTTGGCTACCTTACAATGAATAAAATTATGGGTGCTACCTCAATCAATCAACACTATTACCTTTTTCTTCTTGATATGTCCTTCTATCTTGAGAGTTTGAGGAGTGTTAATTACTTCCAATGCGTTACACGATATGGTTAGGCTCATTTCTTCCTCTTCTAGGACTGGTTCCTAGTGTATATCCTCTTCTTGTTCATTTTCTTCTTCCTCTTCACAATCTATGTAAAATAATTTCTTTTCAACACACTTATGACCTTTAGTGTATTTTCTATCACAACTGTAGCAAAGCCCTTTTGCTCTTTTTTCTTCCAATTGTTGTGGTGTCAACCTTGTAGGTTGTGGAAATCTAGGCGTAGCAACACTTCCTTCTTTATAGAATTGAGTGGTAGGCTTCCTTGTCGCCATTATTTTACATTCAACTTTTCTTGCCAACCCGAATGCCTTCTCCAATGAATCTGGTTCCAAAACGCGAACTTCATGTTGGATATTATCCTTTAAAGTGCCTATGAAGAGATCGATCCTGTGTTCCTCTGGAATATCAATTACCCTTATATTCAATTTTTTGAATTCCTCAATGTGCTGCCCCACTAAACCCTTTTGTTTGAGATTTATCAATTGGCTAAAGAAGGTGTTGCTCTTTGTATCCTCATAATGTGCTATCATTTCCTTCATGAAAATTGACCAAGTGAAATTTTTTTTACGGGAGCAAAGCCATCGATACCATACAAATGTATTTTGTTCTAAATGTAAAGTTGCAATGCGTAACTTTCTTTTGAGGAGCTCGATATTGTAACTTTGCTATAAATGTAAAGTTGCAATGCGTAAGGTTAGGTTAGGGTTATGGTTAAGGTAAGGTTAAGGGTAAATTTAAGGTTAGGTTATAGTTAAGGTTAAGGTGAAGGTTAAGGGTTTGGTCTAGGTTAGAGTTAGGTTATTGTCAAGGTTAAAGTTAAGGTTAAATTTAAGGGGGTTAGGTTATAGTTTATATTAAGGTTATGTTAAGGTTAAGGTTAAGGTTACGGGATTAGTCAGGTTAAGGTTTAGGTTAAGGTCAAGGTTAGGGTTAACTTAACCTTAACCTCACTAAACCCATAACCTTAACCTTAACCTTGCCCTTAACCTTCACCTTAACCTTAACCTTAACTATAACCTAACCTAACCCTCAGGTTAATTTTAAGGTTAAGGTTATGGGTTTAGTAAAGTTAAAATTAAGGTTAAGGTTAAGTTAAGGTTCAGGATAAGGTTAGGTTAAGGTTAACGTTAAGGTTAACCGTAACCTTGACTTTACCCTTAACCGTATCTTAACCTTAACCTAACCTTAACCTTGACCTTACCTTAACCTTGACCTTAACCGTAACCTTAACCTAAACCTTGACCTTAACATTAACCTTAACCCTAACTTTACCCTAACCATAACCTTAACCTTAACCTTAACTTAAAATTGTCTTATCATTAACCCTTAACCTAACCTAACCTTAGCATTAACCCTTAACCTAACCTAACCTTAACCTTAAACTTCCCATAACCATAACCTTAACCTTGACTTTACCCTTAACCTAACCTTAACCTTTAACCTTAACCAAACCCTTAACCTTAACTATAACCTAACCTTAACTGTAACATTAACCTTAACCTTCACTATAACCTAACCTTATAATGAAGGTTAAGGTTAAAGTTAGGTTAAGGTAAGGTTAAGGTTAGGTTAAGGTTAAGTTTAAGGTTACAGTTAAGGTTAGGTAAATGTTAATGTTAAGGGTAGGTTATAGTGAAGGTTAAGGGTAGGGTTAAGGTTAATACCTGTAACCTTAAAATTCACCCTTAACCTTAACCTTAACCTTAATCTTAATCTAACTGAACCCGTAGCCTTAACCTTAACCTTGACCTTAACTATAAATTAACCTAACCTTAACTGAAATCTTGACCTTAACATTAACCTAACTGTAATCATACAATTAACCTTAACCCTAACCTTAACCTTAAACTTGACCTTAACCTTAACCTTAACTTTACCTTAACCTTGACTTTACCCTTAACCTAACCTTAACCTTAACGTTAAACTTTACTTTATCTTAGCCTTAACCTAACCTTAACCTTAACTTGACTAAACCCTTAAGGTTAAGGTAAAGTTAAATTTAAGGATAAGTTTAGCTTAAGGGTAAAGTCAGGTTAAGGGTAATTTTAATCTTAACCTTAACCTTTCCATAACCATGACCTTAACCTAACCTTAAACTTACCCCTAACCTTGACCTAAACCTTAGCCTTAACCTTACCTTAACGTTAACTATGACCTAACCCTAACCTTAACCTTAAACTTAACCTAAATTTAACCTTATCTTAACCTTAACTATAACCTAACCCTAACCTTGACCGAACCTTAACCTTAACCTTAACTTTACCCTTAACCTAACCTTAACCTTAACATTAACCTAACCTTATCCTTAACCATGACCTTGCCCTTAACCTTACCATAGCCTTAACCTTAACCCTTGACCATAAGTTTACCCTTAACCTTGACTTTAACCTTAACCTTCCCCTAAACATAACCCTTAACCTTAAGGTTAAGTTTTGGCCAAGGTTAGGGTTAGGTTGTAGTTAAGGTTAAGGTTAGGGGAAGGTTAAGGTTAAAGTTAAGGTTAAGGTTAAGGTTAAGGCTAGGGTTAAGGTTATGGTTAGGCTAAGGTTAACCTAAGGTCAAGGTTAGGTTAAGGTTAAGGTTAAGGTTAATGTTAGGGTTAAGTTATAGTTAAGGTCAAGGTTAAGGATATGGTTAAGGTAAGGTTTAAATAATGTTAAGGGTAAGGTTAAGGTTAAGGTTATGGTAAAGGTAAGGTTATGGGTAAAGTTGAGGTTAGATTGTAGTTAATGTTAAGGTTAAAATTTTTGGTCAAGGTTAGTGTTAGGTTATAGTCAAGGCTAAGGTTAAGGGCTTGGTCACGGTTAGGTTTAACTTATAATTAAAGTTAGGTTAAGGGTAAAGTTAAGGTTAAGGTTAAGGTCAATGTTAAGGGTAAGGTTAAGGTTAAGGTTAAGGTTAAGGTTAGGTTATAGTTAAAGTTAAGGTTAGGTTAAGGTTAAGGTTTGGTCAAGCTTAGGGTTAGGTTATAATTAAGGTCAAGGTTAGGTTAAGGTTAAGGTTAGGTAAAGGTTAAGGGTAAGGTTAATGTTAAGGGTTTGGTTAAGGTTAGGGTTAGGTTAAGGGTAAAGTTAAGGTTAAGGTTAGTTTAAGGTTACACTTATGTTTAAAGTTAGGTTAAGGTTAAGGGTTTGTTCAAGGTTAAGGTTAGGTTAGGTTAAAGTGAAGGTTAGGTTAAGGTCAAGGTTAAGGGTAAAGATAAGGTTATGGTTAAGGTTAAGGTTATGATTAGGTTATAGTTAAGGTTAAGGTTAAGGTTAGCTTAATGGTAAAGTTAAGGTTATGGTTAGGGTTAAGGTTTGGGTAAGGTTAGGGTTATGTTAAGGTTGGGTTAAGGTTTAGGTTAAGGTTATGGTTAAGGTTAGGTTAAGGGTAAAGTTAAGGTTAAAGTTAGGTTAAGTTTAAGGTTACGATTTTAGTCATGTGAAGGTTAAGGTTAAGGTTAGGGTTACGGGTTTAGTCAGGTTAAAGTTAAGGATAAGGTTAAGGTTAAGGGGATAGGGTTAAGGTTAAGGTTAAGGGTAAGGTCAAGGTTAAGAGTAAGGTTATGGTAATGGGAAGGTTAATGTTAACGTTATGGTTAATGTTAAGGTTAAGGTTAAGGTTTTGGTTAAGGTTATGGGAAGGTTAAGGTTAAGGATAAGGGGTTAAGGCTAGGTTAAGGTAAATTCAAGGTCAAGGTTAGGGTTAGGTTAATGTTAAGATAAGGTTAAGGTTAAGGTTAAGGGTAAGTTTAAGGTTAAGGTTAAGGTTAAGGTTAGGGTAAAGTTAAGGTTAAGGTTAATTCAAGGTTAGGTTAAGGTTAAGGTCAAGGTTAGGGTTAATTTAAGTTAAGTTTAAGGTTAAGGTTAAGGTTCACGTTAAGGGTAAGAAAATGGTTAGGTTAAAGTTAAGGTTAAAGTTAGGTTAAGCTTAAGATAAAGTTAAGGTTAAGGTTAAGGTTAAGGTTAGGTTAAGGTCTAGGTTAAGGTTAGGGTTAAGGTTAGGGTTAAGGTTAAGGTTATGTTAAGGTTAAGGTTAAGGGTTTGGACAAGGTTAACCTAAACTCAAGGTTAGGGTTAGGTTATGGGTAAGGTTAAGGTTAGGTTAGGGTAAATTCAAGGTTAAGGTTAAGGTTAAGGTCAAGGGGAAGGTTAAGGTTAAGGTTAGGTTAAGCTAAGGTTAAGGTTAAGGTTAAGGTAACCTTAACGTTAACTTGACTAAACTTGTAACCTTAACCTTAACTTGACCTTAACTATAACCTAATAATAACCTAACCTAACTATAACCTAACCATAACCTAACCTAACTATAACCTAACCTAACCATAACCATAACCTTAACCTTAACTGGAACATTTACCCTAACCTTACCCTAACCTTACCCTTAACCTTAACCTAACGTTAACCTTAAATTTACCTTAAATTTGAATTTACCCTAAACCTAACCTTAACCTTAACCTAACCTTAACTTTAACTTTACCCTTAACCTTAACCTTAACCTTAGCCTAACCATAACCTTAACCTAACCTTAACCTTAACTTTACCCTTAACCTAACCTTGACCTTAACCTTAACCTAACCCTAACCTTAACTTTACCCTTAACTTAACCTTAACATTAACCTTAACCTTAACTTTATCTTAACCTTACCTAAACTTAACCTTGACTTTACCCTTAACCTTAACCTTACCTTAACCTAACTTTAACCTTAACTTTATCCTTAACCTTAAGCTAATCTTAACCTTAACCTTAACCTAATCTTAACCTTAACCTTGAATTTACCTTAACCTGACTAAATCCGCAACGTTAACCTTAACCTTAATCTTAACTAGAACCTTAACCTGACTAAACCTGTAACCTTAACCATAACCTTTAACCTTACCCTAACCTTAGCCATAACCTTAAGCTTAACCTTAACTTTACCCTCAACCTAACCTAACTAAAACCTAACCTTAAGCTTAACCATAACATTAACCTTGACCTGAACTATAACCTAACCTTAACCCTACCTTTAATGTAATATTAACCTTAACCTAACCTTAACCTTAAGGGTTTGGTCAAAGTTATGGCTAACCTTCACCCTTACCCTTACCCTTAACTATAACCTAACTATAAACTTGACCAAAGCCTTAACCTTAACCTTAATGTTACCCTTAACCTTAACCTGACTAAACCCATAACCTTAAACTTAACCTTAACCTTAACCTTAACCTTACCCTTAACCTTAACCCTAACGTAACCTTAACCTAACGTTAACCTTAAGCTTAACCTTAACGTTATCTTAACTTTAACCTTAACCTTAACTTTACCCTTAACCTTAACCTTAAACTTAGCCTAACCATAACCTTAACCATGACCTTAACCTAACCCTAACCTTAAATTTACACTGAACCTAACCTTAACCATTACCTTAACCTAACCCTAACATTAACTTTATCCTTAACCTAACCTTACCCTTAACCTTAACCTAACTTTAACCTTGAATTTACACTTCACCTTAACCTAACCTTAACCTCAACTTTAACCTTAACTTTAACCTAATCTTAACCTTAACCTTAAGATAATATTAAACTTAACCTTGACATTACCCTTAACCTTAACCTTAACCTTAACTTAACCTTAACCTTAACATTAACCTTTAACCTTACCCTAACCTTAACCATAACCTTAAAATTAACCTTAACTTTACCCTTAACCTAACCTAAATATAACCTAACCTTAACCTTAACCACAACCTTAACCTTGACCTTAACTATAACCTAAAATTAACCCTACCGTTAGCCTAATATTAATCTTAACCTAACCTTAACCTTAAGGGTTTGTTCAAGGTTAGGGTTAACCATAACCCTTACCCTTAACTATAACCTAACCCTAACCTTGACCAAACCCTTAACCTTAACCTTAACCTTACCCTCAACCTTAACCTGACTAAACCCATAACCTAACCTTAACCTGACTAAACCCATAACCTTAACCTAACCTTGACGTTAACTATAACCTAACCCTAACCTTAACCTTAACCTTGACCTTATCTTAACCTTAACCTTATCTATAACCTAAAGTTAATCTTGACCTTAACCTAAACCATAACCCTAACCTTGACCAAACCCTTAACATTAACCTTAACCTAACCTTAACCTTGACCTTAACTATAACCTAACCCTAACCTTGACCAAACCTTAACCTTAACCTTAAATTTAATCCTTAACCCAATCTTAACCTTAACCTAACCTTAACCTTGAATTTATCTTAACCTAACATTAATCCCTTAACCTTAACCTTAACCTTTCCATAACCATAACCTTAACCTTGACTTTACCCTTAACCTAACCTTAACCTTAACCTTAAGCTAACCCTAACCCTTACCGAATCCTTAACCTTAACTATAACCTAACCTTAACCTTAACCTTCCCATAACCATAACCTTAACCTTGACCTTATCCTTATCCTTAACCTTAACCTAACCTTATCCTTAACCTTAACCTTAACCTAACCTTAACCTGACTAAAACGGTAACTTGAACCTTAACCTAACCATAACCTTCACTTTACCCTTAACCTAACCTTAACCTTAACCTTAACCTTGACTTTACTCTTCACGTAACCTTAACCTTAACCTTCCGTGAGCAAACCCTTAACCTTAAACTTAACCTAACTAAACCCTTAAGGCTAGGGTAAAGTTAAAGATAATGTTAAGGTTAGGTTAAGGTTAGGTTAACGTTATGGTTAAGCTTACAATTAGGTCAAGGTTAAGGGTTTAGTCAGGTTAAGGTTAAGGATAAGGTTTTGGTGAAGGTTAAGGGTAACGTTAAGGTAAGCGTTAGGGTTAGGTTATAGTTAATGTTAAGGTTAGGTTAAGGTTAAAGTCAAGTTTAAGGTTTAAGGGTATGGTTAACGATAAGGTTAAGGTTAGGTTAAGGTTAAGTTTAAGGGTAAAGTCAAGTTTAATGTTATGTTAAGGGTAAGGGTAAGGGTAAGGGTAAGGTTAAGGTTAGGTTAAAGTTACGGGTTTAGTCAGGTTAAGGTTAAGGTTAAGAGTTTCGTTAATGTTAAGGTTAAGGTTAAGGTTAGGGTTAAGGTTAAGGTAAGGTTAGGGTAAAGGTTCAAGTTCAGGTTAAGGTTAAGGTTAAGGTTAAGGTTATCGTTAGGTTAAGGTTAAGATATGGTTAAGGGTAAGGTTAAGGTTAAGGTTACATTAAGGGTAAATTCAAGGTTAAGTTTAGGTTAAGGTTAAGATAAGGTTGAGGTTAAGGTTAAGGTTAGATTAAGGGTATAGTTAAGGTTAAGGTTAAGGGTAAGGTTAGGGTTAGGTTTTAGTTAAGGTTAAGTTTAAGGTGAAGGTTAAGGTTTGTTAAGGTTAAGGATAAGGTTAAGGTTAAGGATAAGGTTACCCTTAACCTTAACCTTAAACTTAACATTGAACTTAGATATAAACTAACATTAACCTTAACCAAACCCTTAACCTTAAACTTAACCTTAACCTTCCCATTACCATAACCTTAACCTTAACCATGACCTTACCCTTAACCTTAACCTTAACCTTACCCCCTTAACCTTAACCTTAACCTTAACCTGACTAAACCCGCAATCTTAACCGTAACCTAACTAAACCCGTAACCCTTAACATTAACCTTAAACTAACCTTAACCTTAACCTTCACCTTAACCTAACCTTAACCTTAACTTTAACTATAGCCTAACCTAACCTTAACCTTACCTTAACCTAACTTAACCTTGACCTAACAGTAACCTTAACTTTTCCTTAACCTAATCTAACCTTAACCTTAACCTTAACCATAACCTTGACCTTAACCTTAACCTTACCCTTACCCTTAACCTTCACCCTTAACCTAACCTAACCCTAACCCTAATCTAACCATAACCTTGACCTTAACCTTACCTTAACCTTCACCTTATCTCACCCTTAACCTTGACGTTGTCCTTAACCTTAACCTTACCTTAACCTTAACCTTACCATAACCATAACCTTAACCTTGACTTTACCCTTAACCTAAGCTTAAGTTTAAGTTTAACCTAACCCTAACCTTGACCAAAGCCTTAACCTTAACTATAACCTAACCTTAACCTTAACCTTCCCATAACCACAACCTTGACCTTGACCTTGAATTTACCCTTAACCAAAAATTAACCTTGACCTTCCCTTAAGCTTAACCATAATCTTATCTTAACCATAACCTTAACTTTACCCTTAACCTAATATTAACCTTAACCTAACCTTAACCTTAACCTTAACATTGACCTTAACCTTAAATTTAACAATAATCTAACCCTAACCTTTACAAAACCTTAACCTTAACCTTAACTTAACCTAAACTTAACCTTAACCTTAACCATAACCTTAACCTTAACCTTAACCTTACCCTTAACCTTAACCTTATCTTAACCTAAATTATTACCTTACCCTAACCTTATCCCTAACTGTACCCTTAATCTTAACCTAACCTTAACATAACCTTCACCTTAACTTTACCCTTAACCTTGACTTTAACCTTAAACTTCCCCTAACCTTAACCTTAACCTTAACCTTAACCTCCCCTCACCTTAACCCTAACCTTAACTTTAACCTTAACCTTAAGGTTAAGGTTAAGTTTATGGTCATGGGAAGGTTAAGGTTAGGTTAAGGTTAAGATTAGGGTGAGGTTAAGGTTAAGGGTTTGGTCAAGGTTAGGGTTAGGTTATAGTTAAGGTCAAGGTTAAGGGTAAGGTTAAGGTTAAGGTTAGGTTAGATTAACGTAAGCTTAAGGTTACAGTTAAGGTTAAGGTCAAGGTTAAGGTTGAGTAAAGGTTTTGGTTAAGGTTAATGTTAAGGGTTTGGTCAAGGTTAGGATTAGGTTATAGTTAAGGTCAAGGTTAATGTTAAGGGCAAG
Organism: Pinus albicaulis; assembly: GCA_034641835.2. Classification (NCBI taxonomy): domain Eukaryota; kingdom Viridiplantae; phylum Streptophyta; class Pinopsida; order Pinales; family Pinaceae; genus Pinus; species Pinus albicaulis. Next base: position 251,465 of record JAXQQM020058610.1, on the reverse strand, counting down.
ATTATAGTTAGGTTAAGTTTAAAGTTAGGTTAAGGTAAGGTTAAGGTTACGGGTTTAGTCAGGTTAAGTTTAAGGTTAAGGTCAAGGCTTTGGTTAAGGGGTTAAAGTTAAGGTTAAGGTTATGGTTAAGGATAGGGCAAGGTTAAGGTTAAATTTAAGGTTAAGGGTAGGTTAAGCTTAGGGTTAGGTTATAGTGAAGGTCAAGGTTAGGGTTAGGGTTAATGTTAGGTTGAGGTTAAGGGTAATATTAAGCCCTTAAACTTCCCATAACCATAAATTTAACCTAAAAATTACCTTAACCTAACCTAACCTTAACCTTAACCTTACGTTAACATAAATTTAACCTTAACCTTCACCTAAGCTTAACCCTAACCTTACCCTTAACCTTCAGCTTACCTTTAACCTAACCTTTACTTTAAGTTTACCCTTAACCTAACCTTAACCTTAACCTAAACCTAACCTTGACCTTAACCTTAACCTTAACCTAACCTATACAAACCCTTAACCTTCACCTTAACCTTCAATAAACCTGTAAGGTTAGATGAAGGTTAAGATTTTGACTCATAATCTTACCCCCTTAATCTTAACCTTAACTTGACTAAACCCGTAACCTCAACCTTACCCTTGCCTAGCCTTAACCTTAACCTAACCTTAACTTAACATTAGCCTTAACCTTTATGCTAACCTTAACCTTCACCTTAACATTAACCTTAACTTAACCTTAACCTTAACCCAACCTTAACCTTGAACTTAACTATAACCTAACCCTAACCATGACCAAACCCTTAACTTTAACCTTAACCTTTCTAAACATGTAACAACTAAGCCTAACCTTGACCAAACCCTTATCCTTAACCTTAACTTTACCTTTAACCTAATCTTAACCTTAACCTCACCTTAACCTTGACTTTACCCTTAACCTAGCCTTAACCTTGACCTTAATTATAACCTAACCCTAACTTTGACCAAATCTTAACCTTAAACTTAACTTAACCTTAACCTGAAGCTTAACCTTTCCATAACCATAACCTTAACCTTAACCTTAACCTTATCCTTACCTAACCTTAAGTTTAATCTAACCTTAACCTTAACTTTACCTTTAACCTAACCTTAACCTTAACTTTACCCATAACCTAACCTTAACCTTTGTTAGTATGAATCCTTTGTCGAAGTGTACAAAAAAAGACCACTTTAGCTACGCATAACTAATAGCCCTAATATCAAATATGGCTGCCAATATCTTTAGATCTGCAGTTAGTTGATCAAGACAAGAGCTGCAAAAAACCATATCTATGCATAGAAAGACATTAAGCAGTAAAAAGAAGGTTTTGCTCCATATATCCAATAGAAAAGACAAGAACAATTTTTGAAAGAACTTTTTGTATTAAGGACACCTGGGAGGAAAACAAGAAGATGTTTCCAATTCTCCTCAATGGGATGGGTTCTTGGAAGTCCTCGGCACTTCAGATCTAGCATTTCTCTCTCCTGTTGGTGTAGAAAACCCAGACAAAGATAGAACTCAAAGGGAGCTCACACAGCAAATAATAGAAAATATGAAAATGGTAATGGCTCAAAGTCAGACCAAGAGTTTAGATCCAGAGTGATCTAATAGGCAAAAAAAGGTGAAGAATGGTAGGAAAAACCCTCCTATTTATAACAAAATATTGGGTCATTCTAGATCTTGGTGCACGATTAAAATAATGTTAACCAAATCTAGATCGACCTTTTATGGAATATTTTATTATATTTGTTGGAGGGAAAAAGTATTTGACTTGGGTCAAATCCATTTATTTGTCAAAAATAAATAAATAAATGATTTATTTATCTTTTTAAGGAAGTGGTTGAAGGATAATCAAATAAATAATGATTTATTTAATTATTTGTGGATGATTTGGTCATATTTAACAAGGAATAATATCTAAATAAGATTTAAATAATTATTCCTAGAAAATAATAAGACTAATTAATTTCTTTGTTTTGGGTTAAACATGACTAGGAATAATAATTAAATTATGGTTTAATTAATTATTCCATGAGGAAAATCAAACAAATATAGGTTTGTTTAATATTTCCTTTTGGGGTTTCCTATTTAGACCATAAACAACCTAATAAATGTGGTTTATTAAGTTATTTTACATAGTGAGAGAAATTTTACTTAGGGTAAAATTGGTCTTACATGGTGTACTTGGGTCCATCTAATGATAGTGGGTTAGATGACCAAAAAATGGTGTAACAGATTGCCCCCCAGCGTGCGAGTGTTAGGAGCAAATTGTATGACCGAAGTACGTTGTAAGAACTCAATCACCAGACATCAAAAGGGAAGTCAGAGAGAGAAATGTAAGGTAGAATAATGTGTTGAAGAACTAGACCCCAAGGAGATGAGACTTGCAGGTGCAACAAGTCTCTTTTTATGAGAGGGTACCTGTGCTACAGGCGGCGGGGGAGGCATACCTATGCCCGCCGAGACAAAGTACAAAAGAATAGTGTGTCCATTAAACAAGGGACCGAACCATAAAGTACAGCCGACATAAACATGAGCTAGATAAAAATACAATGAGGAATCCCACATACATGCTGTGCCTGGGATAACAGCCAAGACTTATACAATAATATCTGAGTACATGAGATACAAATACAGCCCAAATGCCCCCTATAAGCGGGGAAGGGCTCACAAAATCTGACTGATACATGCAAATCAAAGAGGCGCTGCAAGTGGCTAAGGCCGACATCATCAAATATATGGAGCTGCATCGAGGGCTGCAATGAAGAGGTCATCCAGGCATGTGGGGGGCTACCTGCAGGGCCACCCCCTCATGAGGGCTGAGACATCTCACACACACCCGAGAATCACCAAGAGCTGCTGCTGCATCACTGAACCATCAAGTATACGGATCTTGATCATGCTGAAAGGAGCTGGAGTGGAGAAACAATCAAGTCAAAGGGAAATGAGAGATCCCTTTGCTTGATCCGAGGCACCGAACAAGAGCGGAAGCTGGAACCAAGGTACACCGCCCTCTAGACCTGTCTTCTGGAATGAAGGAGCTGATGTTGACAGAAGGAGGTCCGCCATAGGTGAGGCAATGAGAGGTCCTCAACTAAGGCATGAGAGAAAATAGTAGAGCGACGGACAGACTAATACCAATGATGATGGTGGAATGGAGGGGACTGAGTAATGAATGGACGACTTCCCTTGCTAGAGCATAAAGGGCATGAATGACATGGCAGCGACTGACACAATATCATCAGGGATAAGGGACAGTGGAACTGAAGGCCATAATGTGCGACACAAGAGAGAAACCAAGCAATGAGGGGTGGAGGACTATAATGGGGTACAAAGGGACTCGGGATAGACTCCATGAATGCGATGATGACTCCACTTGGATGCTCTAAACAAGGGCGACTCGATGGTGCTGCCACACAGTAAAGGTCCAATGGGGGACCATGAAAACATGAGTACAAGATGGTAACTCATGACAAAAATCAACACGAACAAAGACAAGTAAGGAGGCAAAGTGGTGCCCCAAGTACAAGTGTTGTAAGTGAAGAAATGCGATTTTAAGGAGAGGTGAAGTGACCCATCTTGGACAAAATGTGTCCTGGTGAAGTATTGAATCACAAAAAAATAACAAATACCCATTTGAGGGCTCGGTGAGAGCTTTCCAACGGTGCAGACGGTTTGTCAAACGGAGCTACGGTATGGTCGCAGTAGGCGAAAGAAGAAACAAGAGTTCTCTTTTAATAAGGCAGTTTTCCCTCCAAATCCACTCATTTTCTAGTGTTGCTGTGGTGAATGTAGAGAGGAGAGAAGGCCCTAATTCTTGCGGCGAGTGTAGCGGACAAACTAACCATTGGAATCAAGATCCGTCAGTTGCAGGTAAGAGGCCTAACCTTACTCTTTCATTTTGATGGATTGAAAGTTCAGATTAGGGCCCAGAATCTCAGGAATAGGCCCCTTTGCATATTTTCGGCCGGGTTGCACTTTTTGGGCCAAAATCTGTGACCTGGGACGCAGGTTTTGAGCCAAAAGGTGCGACCTGTCCCAGGATTTCGCAAAAAAGTGCAACCTGGAAGATGAGGGGGTTTTAGTGCTGTTTAATGGCTAAGAGTTGGGTTTTTTGTGTTTGGTTACAGTATTCCCTATCTGTAGGCTGAAAAAGATGATTTTTTTGTGCAGATATGGCAGATATACAGGTGAACTAGAGAGAGAGAGACTTGGGTACATTACGGGCAGAGATCCAGGTAGATCAAGGTTTTCGTCGTGTGTTGGCCCAGTTTGGGGTTTTGAAGTTTTTGGAGAACCCTTTGATGAGAGCTGGAGAGCCCTTGTTGGCCTGGATTATCGGTTATTGGGATCCAGAGCATGAGGTCTTTGTAGTGCAGGGGCACAAGATCGAACTGACAGTCCAAGATGTGTATTTCCTGACAGGTCTCCCGCCACTTGTGATGGTGGGAAATACGCAGCCAGTGTTACCGCAGGGGCGGAACATCATGGAGTTTGTGGAGCGGCATTGTCGACCGGGTCTCCGAGTCAAAGGGACGCGAATACCGATCGGGGACCTAGAGAGACTGGAGACCCAGGAAGTGGCCGCAGCAGTGCTGCAGATCCTGGGCAGCTAGGCGTTCCATCACATCATTGGGGGGCAGATGATGATCGTAGAGAGCGTGTTGAGTGGGACCTACTATGGTTGGGCCCAAATGATGTTGGTGTCGTTAAAAATACAGCTGTCATTGTGCAAGCAGCAAGTGAACCACGATTGCTCGTATGGGACTTTATTGTGTTCTTTTTTTTTTTATAATATCTCGACCTTACGACCTCGTATATAGCTCCTAGATGGGGGCCCGAGAGAGCTCAGGATGCACCGGTGGGGGCGGCTACTATGCAGAGGAGGAGGAGGGGCGGTCGGATGAGTGTTTCGACCTGATTTTTTTGCCCATTGGGATCAGATGCCATTATACATAGACGACTATCCCTATAGTGGGATGAGCTATTGTGGGGATCCGGACCTACCACTTCCGCCTGGTCGAGTATGGGGACCTGATGGTAAGTGATAAGTAACTATTCTTTTTTTGGCATGTCACAGTTAGTGAATAGTAGATAGGGTACTGATTCCTGTACATTTGGTATGCAGATATATCTCCGGTAAAATCGACCGGATATATGGGACGACCGGCAGCATCTGGAGTTGCAGGTCCGAGTGGGTCGAGAGCAGCGTGTAATGAGGACGTGGCCGCCCTTCTGGAGGACATCCACCGTAGATGCGAGAGGTTGCTGACTGGAGTTTCAGAGCGCGGTGGCAAGGCTTAGACGACAAGTACATAGAGCCATGCATTGGTCTACCCTCGGAATGGCGAGGTGTCATGCGGCGCATGGCGATAGCCGGTCAGGGGATACGTGATCTACAGGCTGCAGGAGCAGAGCCATTGGCTCGAGATCCACCAGATAGTGATTAGGTGTGGGGCATGTGGTGCCCCCTAGTGTGTATGTAGGGGTAGGTGGTGCCCCCAGTTTTTGAGTTTTTTGTAACATGATATGGGCATGTCATATGTATCAGAGTAGATGGACTCTAAAAACATGTTTTACGACACATATTATGGATATGCATATTTTTTAATGATTATGAATGTTATTGTCTTGTATGAAATGCGTGTGATAAATGCCAATCTAGAACATGGTTTGCAATACTATCCACATAGTGATTCTGGTCTCGAGGTACATGGTTGAACGTTATGGTTTCAAATTCACGTATCAAGAGTTTCACTCGTAAATATCGTCTAAACAGCACAGGATTACGCACACGATAGACACCATTTAGTTGCATGACAAGAAGTAGGGAATCTAAACAAACATGCAGATGGAGGATGCGATGAAAGAGGGCATCGGCTAAGAGACCACGCACTTCATCATATTCGGCATGATTGTTGCTGGCAGTACCAATGCAGACCCCATTTGAGAGCACAAGGGCATGCAAGGGGGTGAAAATGGCCCAACCTGCCGAGGCTAGATTCCGGGAGTAATGACTTGCACCATCGGCATAACCGATATAGGGTGGGGACGAGAGGTCCTGCGGAATAGTGTTACAAGAAAACAAATGGGGGGAGAAGGGACAATGATGGCAGTGTGAGTGTACAGAAGACATCGAGCGACAACTGCAGGAGGGAGTGCGATGAGAAGGATGGCTATGACTCATATACAAACTAGAGGGTGGTATATGAGGGTTGTAGGAGGTATGGCGGGGACTCCGGCTGCGGAGGTCAACAGAGATACGGGTGGAGTTAGCTCGTGTATGGGAAGAAAAGAGGGGGTCAAGGGTGGAAGGGACATCACATGACGCGGCAAAGTTACCTAAATCATCCGTGGGGGAAGAAAGGCTCGCATACGGATCATCACGGGGAATGATGGAAGAACAGGGAAACAAAGGGTTAAAATATGGGGAGCCTAGGGTGGTCACTGAAGGGGAGTCAAGCGAAACAACAGGGGAGGATTTAAGGGGACTGTGCTCCAAGGGTCTCACAGAGGATGATAGGTAAAGAATGGTCGTAGTAGACTCCTTCATCTGAACATCAGGGGGGGGAATGTCGATGGGAGCGAGGGGATCCTCAAGCTGGCCCGAAGCATACTACGCGAGTATGGGAGAGGCGGATTGATTTTGTTCAATCTCATACTCTCGGACTACTTCTAAAGAGGCACGGTAATGCGTCAGGTGAGGAAAATGGTGGGAGTAATGGCCATGGACACTGCACAAAGCACAGGGTTTGCTAGTGCAAATATTTTTTGGGTTCTTGGTTACGGTCGAGGACAGAAGAGAAGGGTCGGAGACCATAGACTCAGGGAACAAGACTTTAACCATGGGTTGAATGCGGGGCAACTCAGGACAAGTATGGGTGGCATGACCGACGACATCACACAAGGCACAAGGCTTTGCGGGCGGAGGAGGAGCAGGGTCAGTCGGGGTGGCCTTGTCTTTGGATGCCCCCTTGCGAGCTTTGCCTTTCTTTCCTGGAGCTGTCACCATAGGGGTAGGGTCTTGGGGAGGTGCAGGGGGCATGGTAGAAACGGAGGAAGCGAGGGGGAACGGTTGAACTAGTGTCAAAGCAAGATAGGGTTTGGGGTGACCAGGAGGGGTAGCGACTGGAGGGTCAAGGTACCAGATGGGTATACCCAGGGTCAGGTTAGGGAGAGAGAGGGTGGCCATGACGGGGACCGAATAGACTCCGGGAGGGGGAGCTAGGAACGGTATCTAACCAGCGGGATAATGACCAGGAGGGACGGCTCCGAGATGGTTAAGGCCTCGGGGAACTGATCCAGGGGGATAAAGGGGTTCAGGGATACCAGCTGTAGGAGAAGGGCCAGAAGGAGGAGGTCTGGCTGGCGGAGATGAAGGGCTAGGAGCGGGTTGCGGTGGGTGAGGTTGAGTCTGAGGTTGCTGACTAGTCGAAGCGGGTCGCTTAAGGGCAGCCCGAGACGATTGCATCATGCAAACATTCGACAAGCTGGGATCAGAGATATGAGGAGGGGGGAGACCAAGAAAAGTTCCAAGTAGGGAGGAATCTTTGTAGACGCCGGGGGAGACACTGGTCAAGGAATCGACGGTTTGCTTATTGGCTACAGAAGAGATGGTCATCTCCGGGGAGGTCTGAGATGGTGGCTCATGGTAAGTCAACTAGTCGATGGTGACTATCTTTCCATTGTGAGGAAAAGACATCTTGCGAAAAACCGTGGATGGGACAACAGACATGGCATAGGTGTAGCTTTGCCCCAATAGAATTTTGTAGTCTAGAGGGGCGTCTATGACTTCGACATCAACACAAACGGTCTTACCGGAAAGGGTGATATGACAATTGCGAAAAAGGCCGATGGGCTGGGAGGCATGACCATCCCACGCTTGAAGGGTGATCGTGGAAGGGGCCAACTCCAGAGATCTGAGTTGCTTCCAAACCGAAGCAAACATCACACATGTGGATGCCCCATCATCAATTATACACCAAGAAACGTTGGCATTTCGGATTTTGATTGGGATTTGGAAGGCGACGGAAGCAGGAAGAGGAGAATGTTCTGATTGATGGGTGTCGAAAACAATCATTTGGTCATCATCAGGATCTACAGTGCCCACGGCAGATAGCAGAGCCTTCTTTTGGGAAGGGCACGACTGGAGGAGTTCCAATGTGGAAATGGCAGCAGGAGATTGCGCCAAATCATATACTATGCTATACGAATGAGCAGCTCGACCAGAAGCAGCATTTCGACGTAATGGTCCCTTAGGAATTTTGGTATGAACCTCAACTTTGGGTTGAGGGATATGTAAGGGGCCATTGGATGTCAAAAGAGGCTCTGTAGAACCTGAAGAAGGGGACTTGGGGGCAGACTGAACGGGAGGCTTGGGGTACTGGCGAGACCGAGTTTGAAGGTGAAGGTCAACGGTTGGGGATGGATCAGAGTTCATCATGAGGATCTGGTAATCAGAGGAACCAGAAGGGGAAGGTTGAGTGGCGACCTATCCATTAGGTGGTTGGGTAGCCACGAATCCTTGCTGAGGGAAAGGATCAGTAAACACAGCTGGTTGAGTAGTGGCCACATTAGGGGGTGCATGAGGGGAGGCATGTTTTCCTCGCAATGTGGCTTGAGAATCCCACATCTTCCGCATCCGTGGTAATAGGGGACAATCGTGGGTGTAATGACCATAAACACCACAACACGAACAAGGCTTATTTGTGCGAAGAGGCCTGTCCGGCTTGGGATGAGTGCCCTGTTCCTGGTTAGCAGTGTTAGGGTCAATACCTTAAGGATTGGGTCCATGAGTACCAGGGGCAAATTGGTTTGGATTGCCTCTCCACCTTCTTTGAGAAGAAGAGGGATTAGTCACGCCCTGGTGTGCAAATACTTGCCCTGGAGGGGGCTGTAGGTGTTGTTGCAGGGTTAGAGGAGGCAAGGGAGAAGGAAGCGCATATGCTGAAGGAGCTGGTGCACCAGGCTGCGGATAAGGGTAATGGTTAGGTTGGGCAACATTGAGGTAAGCAGGAGGTTGGGTGAAAGGATGAGGCATGCCGTATCCTGGATACATGCTACCTGGAGGGGGAAAAGTGCTAGAGGTGCTAGCCCCTCCCTGAGCGAGACCATAGCCCATAGGAGGTTGAGCATACGGATGAGAAAGGGCTCCAATGATACCATCGGCGGAATGAGATTCCCCCGGGGCGTTAGCGCCTCTGGGCCTAGGGAGGTCAGGAAGGATGGTATAAACATAACCAGGCTGAGCGTAGATCTGGTCATATTTCAAGGCTATTTGGAGGGCGGCTTCTTCGGTTTGAGGGAAATGGGAGGCGACATATTTGCCAATGGGAGCTAAGAGAGCTCAAAGGAACCAGTCCATATAAACCTGATCTTCAAAGGGTGGGGCTCGACATAAGCTCTGTCTTCTTCGCCATTCTTGGACATGGGTAGAAAGGCGGGTCGAAGAGGTTTGCTTGAAGGAAGTCAAGAGCTCCATACTAGTATCGTATCAGAGAGGGAGCTGGAAATAAGATAAAAAGGCTTGGGAAATGGTCACAAAGGTGGTATGGGAAGAGGTGGCTTGGTCAACATACCATTTAGAAGCTTCTCCGGTAAGCGTGCGTTGGAACAACTGAAGACGGATGGAATCATCGGTAATGGAATTGGAGGAACACCACATGTGGAAAGATCGGACATGGTTGGTTGGATCTTCTCCAGCAAGGCCTTCGAACTTAGGGATGTCAGAGGGGAGCTTGGTTGGCATAGCAGAACAACCAACATCATGGCGGATAGGGTCATTGATCAACTGATTGAAATCGGGGAGGCTGAGGCCTGCGATGTATGGTAGCAAGGGTACAGCCGAGGTAGTTCCTGTGGCGGTTCCGCTAGTAGTAGTTCCGGCATTAGGGCCTGGAGTACCGCTAGCATTAGGCCCTGGACCAGACATAGTGAAGGTGACAGGGGGAGAACCAGAGGTAAAAGGAGAACCCAATGAATCAGAAGAGGAGTCAGAATGCAGACTCGGAGGAGGACTGGCTCGACAACGGCGGGACGGAGCAGGTTGATTGACCGGAAACTGAGGGTGAAGGCCATGAAGTCTCCAGGAGGCGCGCCTTGGGGGCACAATGGTGACAACACAAACACGACACGAGGGGAAGAAGAACGACCGAAAAAGGCAGGGAGGTGCAGAATCAAGTGATTACAATGTCGAAACAAGGGCAAAAAGGTGCAGTGTCAATTGATTTTAAAGTCTTTGCCTGGCGGTGTAAACCAGGCTCTTCTTCGCTTAGGGTGAGTGTGTGGTGTGCGTTAATTTTAATTTTTAAACCCTTTTCGTTTTGAGAGCAAGAGAAAAAGTGTGTTGCGTAACTGAAAATAAATCTGCAGAGAACAGTATATAATGCTGAAATAACAGAAAATTAACAGCTACTATTGCATCGATTCAACCCAAAAAGGCGGGTCTCTCAAAACTAATCTAAAAGAGGGAAAAAATATAGTCAAAACACACTAAAAAGAGGCCAATAGATCTAGGGTTGAAAGGGATAGGGATCTAAAGGGAAAAGCTGCTAAAAAGAGGTGCAGATCACAGCCAAGAGGCAGAGGCAAGGTGGCTGGAAAAAAGGAGGAAATCAGCAAAAAGCAGAAGGGGCAAGGAGGAGGCCCTAAAAGTAGATCCAAACAAATCTTCAGGAGGTGATTTGAAAGGGAGAAGAGCTGATTAGAAGAGGTCGGAAAAGGAGGTATCAGATCTGGAAAAAAGGGGGCTGAAACTCTGAAAAAACAGACCTGAAACAGATAAAAACTCTTCCACCAAAAATGGAGGGTACTGAAACCCTAGGGGCTATGTTCCCACTTAGATGAGAAAGACAGATCAGAAACAGGTTGAAATGGGCTGAGACAGAGGCTGGAAAACCCTTACAGAAGCTTCAGAAAAACACAGAAAAATTGCAGAAAAACAGCAGAAAAATTGGCAGGTCGCAGGTTCTGACTTGTTTTCTGTGCAGGTCGCAGAAAATGGGCTGAAAATTGCGACCTGGAGGTATAGGTTGCATTTTATGGGCTGAAAAGTGCGACATAAAGCTCCGGGTGTCCTGGTGGCAGATTTCCGGAAAAGTTGTCGTCTCAGTTGCGGCTGATGTCTGTCACCTGCGTAATAGGGCTAGAAACACGCGAAAGTTAGAAATTTTAATGTTTTAGGGTTTTATAGGGGAAAAACAACATGAAAATAGGAAAAACAAAAAGCTGAAAAGAAACCCTAGGGTCTGAAGTAGCTGGATATGCAGGAATATGAAAAACGACAACGGTCGTAATTGAAAACCCGTGTGGAGTCGCCAATTGTTAGTATGAATCCTTTGTCGATGTGTACGAAAAAAGACCACTTTAGCTACGCATAACTAATAGCCCTAACATCAAAAGTGGCTACCAATATCTTCAGATCTGCAGTTAGTTGATCAAGACGAGAGCTGCAAAAAACCAGATCTATGCATAGAAAGACATTAAGCAGTAAAAAGAAGGGTTTGCTCCATATATCCAATAGACAAGACAAGAACAATTTTTTGAAATAATTTTTTGTATTAAGGGCACCTGGGAGGAAAACAAGAAGATGTTTCCAATTCTCCTCAATGGGATGGGTTCTTGGAAGTCCTCAGCACTTCAGATCTAGCATTTCTCTCTCCTGTTGGTGTAGAAAACCCAGACAAAGATAGAACTCAAAGGGAGCTCACACAACAAATAATGGAAAATATGACAATGGTAATGGCTCAAAGTCAGACCAAGAGTTTAGATCCAGAGTGATCTAATAGGCAACAAAAGGTGAAGAATGGTAGGAAAAACCCTCCTATTTATAACAAAATATTGGGTCATTCTAGATCTTGGTGCACGATTAAAATAATGTTAACCAAATCTAGATCAACCTTTTATGGAATATTTTATTATATTTGTTGGAGGGAAAAAGTATTTGACTTGGGTCAAATCCCTTTATTTGTCAAAAATAAATAAATAAATGATTTATTTATCTTTTTAAGGAAGTGGTTGAAGGATAATCAAATAAATAATGATTTATTTAATTATTGGTGGATGATTTGGTCATATTTAACAAGGAATAATATCTAAATAAGATTTAAATAATTATTCCTAGAAAATAATAAGATAAATAAAGGTTTATCTAATTAATTTCTTTGTTTTGGGTTAAACATGCCTAGGAATAATAATTAAATTATGGTTTAATTAATTATTCTATGAGGAAAATAAAAAAAATATAGGTTTGTTTAATATTTCCTTTTGGGGTTTCCTGTTTAGACCATAAACAACCTAATAAATGTGGTTTATTAAGTTATTTTACATAGTGAGAGCAATTTTACTTAGGGTAAAATTGGTCTTACATGGTGTACTTGGGTCCATCTAATGATAGTGGGTTAGATGACCAAAAAATGGTGTAACAACCTTGACCTTAAGCATAACCTAACCCTAACCTTGACCAAACCCTTAACCTTAACCTTACCCTTAACCTTAACTTAACCTAACTTAAACTTAACCTTATCTTAACCTTAACCTTCACTATAACCAAACCTTAACCTTGACCTTAACTATAACCTAACACCAACCTTGACCAAACCCTTAACCTTAACCTTAACGTTACCCCCTTAACCTAACCTTAACCTTCCCCTAACCTTAACCTTAACCTTGACCTAACCTTAACCTTAACTTTACCTTAACCTTGACTTTACCCTTAACCTAACCTTAACCTTAACCTTATCTTACCCTTAACCTAACGTTAGGGTTTGGTCATGTTTAGGGTTAGTTTATAGTTAAAGTTAAGGTTAAGGTCAAGGTTAAGGTTAAGTTAGGTTAAGGTTAAGGTTAGGTTAAGGTTAAGGTTAAGTTGAGGGTAAAGTTAAGGTCAAGGTTAAGGTTAGGTTAAGGGTAAGATAAGGTTAAAGTTAGGGTAAGGTTAAGGTTAATGCTAATGTTAAGGGTTTGGTTAGGGTTAGGGTTAGGTTATAGTTAAGGTCAAGGTTAAGGTTAGGTTATAGTGAAGGTTAAGGTTAAGATAAGGTTAAGGTTCAGGTCAAGGTTAAGGTTATGTTTAGGGTAAAGGTTAAGGTTAAGGTTAAGGTTAATGTTAGGTTATAGTGAAGTTTAAGGTTAAGACCCATAACCTTAACTTTAACCTTAACCTTGACTTTACCCTTAACCTAACCTTAACCTTAACCTTATCTTAACCTTAACCTAACCTTAACTTTAACCTTAACCTAACTATAACCTTACCCTTAACCTTAACCTTGACCTTAACTATAAGCTAACCCTAACCTTGACCAAACCCTTAACATTAGCCTTAACCTTAACCTTTACTTAACCTTGACCTTGACCTTAACCTTAAATTTAACCTTACCTTTAACCTTAACATTAACCTTAACCTTAACCTCAACCTAACATTAACCCTAACCTTAACCTTGACCTTCACTATAACGTAACCCTAACTTTAACCTACCCTTAACCTTAAATTTAACCTTAACCTTTCCCTATCCTTAACCATAACCTTAACCTTAACTTTAACCCCTTAACCAAAGCCTTGAACTTAACCTGACTAAACTCGTAACCTTAACCTTAGCTTAACCTTAGCTTAACATAACTTTAACCTTAACCTTCACCTAAGCTTAACCCTAACCTTACCCTTAACCTTCAGCTTAACTTTAACCTAACCTTAACCTTAAGTTTACCCTTAACCTAACCTTAACCTTAACCTAAACCTAACCTTGACCTTAACCTTAATCTTAACCTTAACCTTAACCCAACCTATACAAACCCTTAACCTTCACCTTAACCTTCAATAAACTCGTAAGGTTATATGAAGGTTAAGCTTTTGACTCGTAATCTTACCCCCTTAATCTTAACCTTAACTTGACTAAACCCATAACCTTAACCTTACCCTTGCCTAGCCTTAACCTTAACCTAACCTTAACTTAACATTAGCCTTAACCTTTATGTTAACCTTAACCTTCACCTTAACATTAACCTTAACTTAATCTTAACCTTAACCTTAAACTAACCTTAACCTTGAACTTAACTATAACCTAACCCTAACCATGACCAAACCCTTAACTTTAACCTTAACCTGACTAAACCTGTAACAACTAAGCCTAACATTGACCAAACCCTTATCCTTAACCTTAAATTTACCTTTAACCTAATCTTAACCTTAACCTCACCTTAACCTTGATTTTACCCTTCACCTAACCTTAACCTTGACCTTAACTATAACCTAACCCTAACTTTGACCAAATCTTAACCTTAACCTTAACTTAAACTTAACCTGAAGCTTAACCTTCCCATAACCATAACCTTAACCTTAACCTTAAACTTAACCTTAACCTTAACCTTATCCTTACCTAACCTTAACCTTAATCTAACCTTAACCTTAACTTTACCCTTAACCTAACCTTAACCTTAACTTTACCCATAACCTAACCTTAGCCTTGACCTTAACTATAACCTAACCCTAACCTTGACCAAACCCTTAACCTTAACTAAACCCTTAACCTTAACTTAACCTAACTTAACCTTAACCTTATCTTAACCTTAACCTTCACTGTAACCAAACCTTAACCTTGACCTTAGCTATAACCTAACCCCAACCTTGACCAAACCCTTAACCTTAACCTTAACGTTACCCCCTTAACCTTAACTTAGCTTTAACCTTAACTTTACCTTAACCTTGACTTTACCCTTAACCTAACCTTAACCTTAACCTTATCTTACCCTTAACCTAACCTTAGGGTTTGGTCATGTTTAGGGTTAGTTTATAGTTAAAGTTAAGGTTAAGGTCAATGTTAAGGTTAAGTTAGGATAAGGTTAAGCTTAGGTTAAGATTAAGGTTAAGGTTAAGGTTAAGTTGAGGGTAAAGTTAAGGTCAAGGTTAAGGTTAGGTTAAGGGTAAGATAAGGTTAAAGTTAGGGTTAAGGTTAGGGTAAGGTTAAGGTTAATGCTAATGTTAAGGGTTTGGTCAAGGTTAGGGCTAGGTTATAGTTAAGGTCAAGGTTAAGGTTAGGTTATAGTGAAGGTTAAGGTTAAGATAAGGTTAAGTTTCATGTCAAGGTTAAGGTTATGTTTAGGGTAAAGGTTAAGGTTAAGGTTAAGGTTAATGTTAGGTTATAGTGAAGTTTAAGGTTAAGACCCGTAAACTTAACTTTAACCTTAACCTTGACTTTACCCTTAACCTAACCTTAGCTTAACCTTATCTTAACCTTAACCTAACCTTAACTTTAACCTTAACCTAACTATAACCTTACCCTTAACCTTAACCTTGACCTTAACTATAAGCTAACCCTAACCTTGACCAAACCCTTAACATTAGCCTTAACCTTAACCTTTACTTAACCTTGACCTTGACCTTAACCTTAAATTTAACCTTACCTTTAACCTTAACATTAACCTTAACCTTAACCTTAACAATCACCTTAACCTTAACCTAACCTTACCCTTAACCTTACCCTTACCTTAACCTTAACCTTAACCTTGACCTTGACCTTGACCTTAACCTTACCCTTAACCTTATCTTAACCTTAACCTAACCTGAACCTTAAATTTATGCTTAAACTTACCTTAACCATAACCTTAAACTTACCCTTAATCTTATATTATGTTTACCTTAACCATAACCTTAACATTGACCTTAACTATAACCTAACCCTAACCTGGACCAAACCCTTAACCTTAACCTTGACCCTTAACCTTCACCTTAACCTTAACATTAAGTTTAACCTTAACCTTCCCCTAACCTTAACCCTAACCCTAACCTTAAACTTAACCTCAACCTAACCTTAGCTATAACCTTAACCTTAACTTTACCCTTAACCTAACCTTAACCTTAACCAAACCATACTAAATCGGCAACCTGAACCTTAACCTTAACTTTACACTTAACCTAACCTTAGCCTTAACCTTAACCTTAACTTGACTATACCTGTAACCTTAACCTTAACCTTAACCTTACCTTGAACTTAACTATAACCTAACCCTAACCTTGAACAAACCCTTAACCTTAACCTTAACCTAAACCTTTACCCTAACCGTAACCTTAACCTTAACATTCCCTTAACCTTGACTTTACCCTAAACCTAACCTTAACCTTAACCTTATCTTAACCTTAACCTTAACCTAACCTTAACCTTAACTTTACCTTTAACCTTAACCTTAACCTTAGCCTAACCATAACCTTAACCTTAACCTAACCTTAACCTTAACTTTACCCTTAACCTAACCTTAACCTTAACCGAACCCTAACCTTAAATTTACCCTTAACCTAACCTTAACCTTCACTTTAACCTTTACCTTATCTTAACCTTAACCTAAACTTAACCTTGAATTTACCCTTAACCTTAACCTTGACCTTAACCTTACCTTAACCTAACTTTAACATTAACTTTAACCTTAACCTTAACATAATATTAAATTTAACCTTGAATTTACCCTTAACCTTAACCTGACTAAACCCGTAACCTTAACCTTAACTTAACCTTAACCTTAACTATAATCTTAACCTGACTAAACCCGTAACCTTAACCTTAACCTGACTAAACCCATAACCTTTACCTTAACCTTAACTTTACCCTTAACCTTACCTAACTATAACCTAACCTTAACCTTAACCATAACCTTAACCTTGAACTTAACTATAACCTAACCTTAACCCTACCCTTAATGTAATATTAACCTTAACCTAACCTTAACCTTAAGGGTTTGGTCAAGGTTAGGGTTAACCTTCACCCTTACCCTTACCCTTAACGATAACCTAACCCTAACCTTGACCAAACCCTTAACCTTAACCTGACTAAACCCAAAACCTTAAACTTAAACTTAACCTAAACTTTAACCTTACCCTTAACCTTAACCCTAACATTACCCTTAACCACAACCTTAACATTAACCCTTAGGATACAGTCAAGTTAGGTTAAGGGTAAATTTAAGGTTAAGGTTAAGGTTAAGGTTAAGGTTAGGTTAAGGTAAGGTTAAGATAAGATTAAGGGAGGTTATAGTTAAGGGTCATGGGTTTAGTCAGGTTAGGTTAAGGTTAAGGGTGAATGTCAAGGATATGGGACTTAACCTTAACCTTACCCTTAACCTTCACCCTTAACCTTAACCTTATCCTTCACCATAACCTAACCTTAACCTTGACCTTAACCATAACTTAACCTAACCTTAACTTTACCCTAACCTTAACCTTAACCTTAACTTTAGTCTCAACCTTACAATTAACCTTCACCTTGACTTTACCCTTAACCTAATATTAACCTTAACCTTGACTTTACCATTTACATAACCATAAACTTGACTATAACTTTACCATTAACGTTACCCTTAACCCTTAACCTAACCATAACCTTACCCTTAACCTAATCTTAACCTTAACCTTGAGGTCAAGGTTAAGATTAAGGTTAGGTTAAGGTTAAACTTACCCTTACATTAACCTTATCCTTAACCTTAACCTTGACCTTCACCTTAACCTTACCCTTAAACTTAACCTAACCTTAACCTTAATTTTATTCTTAACCTTACCTTAACTATAACCTTAATCTAACCTTAACCATAACCTTACCCTTAACCTTATCTTAACTTTACCTTAACCTTGACCTTAACTATAACCTAACCCTAACCTTGAACAAACCCTTAACCTTAACGTTGACCCTTAACCTTAACCTTAACCTTAACATTAAGTTTAACATTAACCTTCCCCTAAACATAACCCTAACCCAAACCTTAACATTAACCTGAACCTGAACCTAACCTTAACCTTATCTTAACCTTAATTATAAGCTTACCCTAACCTTATCCCTAACTGTACCCTTAATCTTAACCTAACCTTAACATAACCTTGACCTTAACTTTACCCTTAACCTTGAATTTAACCTTAAACTTCCCCTAACCTTAACCTTAACCTTAACCTTAACCCTAACCTTAACTTTAACCTTAACCTTAATGTTAAGGTTAAGTTTATGATCATGGGAAGGTTAAGGTTAGGTTAAGGTTAATATTAGGGTAAGGTTAAGGTTAGGGTTAGGTTATAGTTAAGGTCAAGGTTAAGGTTAAGGGTAAGATTATAGTTAGGTTAAGGTTAAACTTAGGTTAAGGTAAGGTTAAGTTACAGGTTTAGTCAGGTTAAGTTTAAGGTTTTGGTTAAGGGGTTAAGGTTAAGGTTAAGGTTAAGGCTAAGGTTATGGTTAAGGATAGGGAAAGGTTAAGGTTAAATTTAAGGTTAAGGTTAGGTTAAGGTTAGGGTTAGATTATAGTGAAGGTCAAGGTTAAGGGTAGGGTTAATTTTAGGTTGACGTTAAGGGTAATATTAAGCCCTTAAACTTCCCATAACCTTAACCTTAACCGTACCTTAACCTAACCTAACCTTAACCTTAACCTTACCTTAACCTAACTTTAACCTTAACCTTCACCTAAGCTTAACTCTAACCTTACCCTAACCTTACCCTTAACCTTCAGCTTAACTTTAACCTAACCTTAACCTTAATTTTACCCTTAACCTAACCTTAACCTAAACCTTAACCTAAACCATAAGGTTATATGAAGGTTAAGCTTCTGACTCTTAACCTTACCCCCTTAATCTTAACCTTAACTTGACTAAACCCGTAACCTTAACCTTACCCTTACCTAGCCTTAACCTTAACCTAACCTTACCCTAACCTTAGCATTAACCTTTATGCTAACCTTAACCTTCACCTTAACATTAACCTTAACTTAACATTAACCTTAACCCAACCTTAACCTTGAACTTAACTATAACCTAACCCTAACCTTGACCAAACGCTTAACCTTAACCTTAACCTGACTAAACCTGTAACAACTAACCCTAACCTTGACCAAACCCTTATCCTTAACCTTAACTTTACCTTTAACCTAATCATAACCTTAACCTCACCTTAGCCTTGAATTTACCCTTAACCTAACCTTAACCTTGACCTTAACTATAACCTAACCCTAACCTTGACCAAACCTTAACCTTAACCTTAACTTAACCTTAACCTGAACCTTAACCTTCCCATAACAATAACCTTAACCTTAACTTTACCGTTAACCTTAACCTTAACCTTAACCAAACCTTAACCTTAACTTTACCCTTAACCTAACCTTAACCTTGACCTTAACTATAACCTAACCCTAACCTTAACCTTAACTTAACCTAACTTAACCTTAACCTTATATTAACCTTAACCTTCACTTTAACCTAACCTTAATCTTGACCTTAACTATAACCTAACCCTAACATTGACCAAACCCTTAACCTTAACCTTAACGTTACCCCCCTAACCTAACCTTAAACTTCCCCTAACCTTAACCTAGCCTTAACCTTAACTTTACCTTAACCTTGACTTTACCCTTAACCATATCTTACCCTTAACCTAACCTTAGGGTTTGGTCATGTTTAGGGTTAGTTTATAGTTAAAGTGAAGGTTAAGGTCAAGGTTAAGGTTAAGGTTAGGTTAAGGTTAAGGTTAAGGTTAATGTTAAGTTTAGGGTAAAGTTAGGGTCAAGGTTAAGGTTAGGTTAAGGGTAAGATAAGGTTAAAGTTAGCGTTAGGTTTAGGGTGAGGTTAAGGTTAATGCTAATGTTAAGGGTTTGGTCAAGGTCAAGATTAGGTTATAGTTAATTTCAAGGTTAAGGTTAGGTTATAGTAAAGGTTAAGGTTAAGATAAGGCTAAGGTTCAGGTCAGGTTAAGGTTAAGGTTAGCGTAAAGCTTCAGGTTAAGGTTAAGGTTAAAGTTAGGTAATAGTGAAGTTTAAGGTTAAGACCCGTAACCTTAACCTTAGCCTTGATTTTAACCTTAACCTAACCTTAACCTTAACCTTATATTAACCTTAACCTAACCTTAACCTTAACCTTAACCTTATATTAACCTTAACCTAACCTTAACCTTAACCTAAATATAACCTTGCCCTTAACCTTAAACTTGACCTTAACTATAACCTAACCCTAACCTTGACCAAACCCTTAACATTATCCTTAACCTTAACCTCTACTTAACCTTGACCTTGACCTTAACCTTAACTTTAACCTTACCTTTAACCTTGACATTAACCTTAACCTTAACCTTAACCTTACCCTAACCTTACCCTAAACTTAACCTTAACTTTACCCTTAACCTAACCTAAACCTTAACATAACCTTAACCTTATCTTAACCTTAACTGTAACATAACCCTAACTTTGAGAAAATCTTAACCTTGACCTTAAATTTAGCCTTAACATAACCTTAACCTTAACCTTCACTATAACCTAACCCTAACCTTGACCAAACCCTTAACCTTAACCTTATCCTTACCCTTAACTTTGATCTTAAACTTAACTTTAACTATAACCAAACCCTAACCTTGACCAAACCCTTAACGTTAACCTTAACTTAACCTTAACCTTAACCTTAACCTTAACCTTAAACTAACCTTAACCTTGACCTTAACTATAACCTAACCCTAACCTTGGCCAAACCCTTAAACTTAACCTGAACCTGACTAAACCCTTAAGGTTAGTTTAAAGTTAAAATTAAGGTTAAGGTCAAGGTGAAGGTTGAGGTTAAGTTACCCTAAGGTTAAGGTTAGGTTAAGGTTAAGTTTAAGGGGGTAAGCCTTAACCTTAACCTGACTAAACCCGTAAAATTAACCTTAAACTTAACCTTAACCTAACCTTAACCTTAACTAAACCCTTAACCTTAACATTCCCCTAACCTTAAACTTAACCTTACCTTTAACCTTCACC
This sequence comes from Pinus albicaulis, assembly GCA_034641835.2. Lineage (NCBI taxonomy): Eukaryota > Viridiplantae > Streptophyta > Pinopsida > Pinales > Pinaceae > Pinus > Pinus albicaulis. The sequence continues at coordinate 230,725 of JAXQQM020058610.1, read as the reverse complement.
CTTAACCTTAACCTAACCCTAACCTTGATCAGAATCTTAACCTAACCTTAACCTTTATCTTACCCTTAACCTTACCTTAACCTTAACCTTAACCTAACCTTAACCTTAAATTTACCATTAACCTAACCCTAACCTTAAGGTCAAGGTTATGGTTATGTTAAGGGTAAAGTTAATGTTATGGTTAGCATAAGGTTAGGGTAAGGTTAAGGTTATGGTTATGGTTAAGGTAACGTTAAGGTTAAGGTCAAGGTCAAGGTTAAGTTAGGTTAAGGTAAGGTTAAGGTGATAGTTAGGTCAAGGTTAAGGGTTTATTCAGGTTAAGGTTAAGGTTAAGGGTTTTGTCAAGGTTAGAGTTAGGTTAAGGTTAAGGGTGAAGGTTAAGGGTAAGGTTAAGGTTAAGGTCAAGTTTAAGGTTAAGGTTATGGTTAAGGTTAAGGTTACAGTTATGTTAAGGGTAAAATTAAGGTTATGGTTAAAGTTAAGGTTAGGTTAAGGTTAAGGTTAGGTTATAGTTAAGGTCAAGGTTAGGTTAATGTTAAGTTTAGGTAAATTTTACAGGTAAGGTTAAGGTCAAGGTTAACCTTAAGCTAATCTTAACCTTAACCTTAAATTTATCCTTAGGTTACGGGTTTAGTCAGGTTAAGGTTAAGGCTAAGGGTTTGGTCAAGGTGAAGGTTAAGGGTAAGGTCAAGGTTAAGGGTAAAGTTAAGGTTAAGGTTACGGGTTTATTAAAGTTAAGGTTAAGGTGAAGGTTAAGGGTAAGGTCAAGGTTAAGGGTAAAGTTAAGGTTAAGGTGAGGGTTAAGAGTAAGGTTAAGGTTAAGGTTAAGGGTAAGGGTAAGGTTAACGTTAAGCGTAGGGGAAGGTTAAGGTTAAAGTTAGGCTAAGGTAAAGTTAAGGTTAATGTAAGGTTAAGGTTAAGGTTACGAGTTTAGTTAGGTAAAGGTTAAGGTTAAGTGTTTGGTCAAGGTTAGGGTTAGGTTATAGTTAAGGTTAATCTTAGGTTAAGGGTAAGATAATCTTAAGGTTAAGGTTAAGGTTAGGTTAAGGTCAAGGTCAAGGTTGAGGTTAAGGGTAAATTCAAGGTTAATGTTAAGGTTAAGGCTAGGGTAAAGGTTCAGGTTCAGGTTAAGGTTAAGGTTGAGGTCAAGGGTTTGGTCAAGGTTAGGGTTAGGTAATACCTTAAGGTTAGGGTAAAGTTAAAGTTAAGGTTAATGTTAAGTTAAGGTTAAGATTAAGGTTACGTTGAGGGTAAAGTCAAGGTTAAGTTTATGGTTATGGGAAGGTTAAGGTTAAGGTTAAGTTAAGGTTAAGGTCAAGGTTAGGGTTAGGTTATAGTTAAGGTCAAGGTTAAGGTTAGGTTAAGGTTAAGGTCAAGGTAAGGGTTAGGTTATAGGTAAGGTTAAAGTAAAATTCAAGCTTAAGTATTTGGTCAAGGTTAGGGTTAGGTTATAGTTAAGGTCAAGGATAAGGTTAGGTTAAGGTTCAGGTTAAGGTTAAGTTTAAGGGTTTGGTCAAGGTTAGGGTTAGGTTATAGTTAAGGTTAAGGTTAAGGTTACACGTTTAGTGAGGTTAAGCTTAAGGTTAAGGGTTTGGTCAAGGTTAAGGTTAAGGATTTGGTGAAGGTTAGGGTTAGGTTCAGGTGGTAAGGTTAAGGTTAAGGTTAAGGGTTTGGTAAGGTTATGGTTAGGTTATAGTTAAGTTCAAGGTTAAGGTTAGGTTATAGTTAAGGTTAAGGTTAGGGTAAAGTTAAAGTTAAGGTTAAGGTTAGGTTAAGGTTAAGGTTAAGGTTCAGGGTTTGGTCAAGCTTAGGGTTAGGTTAAGGGGGTAAGGTTAAGGTTAAGAGTTTGGTCAAGGTTAGGGTAAAGTTAGGTTAAGGTTAAGGTTAAGGTTATGGTTATGAGAAGGTTAAGGTAAAGGTTAAGGTTAAGTTAAGTTTAAGGGCAAGGGTTTGGTCAAGGTTTAGGGTTAGGTTAAGGTTAAGGTTAAGGGTAAAGATAAGGTTATGGTTAAGGTTAATGTTAGGTCCTTATATTACTAGTATAGTCCCTTATTTTTGTTAGTGTAACCCAATTATTGTTATTATTGTACCCTTGTAACCCCCATTTTTTTATTATTGTGCCCTTAAATTATTATTGTTAGGTCGGCTAGGATTACATTGTGGCCCACTTGGATTACATTATGGCCCCATGGACTCCTATATATAGAAAGGAGGTTTTGTAAATTGTATCATCCAAGAATTGTTTATTTATGTAATGTATTGGAGTTTTCCCCCTTGAAGTGGCTTATTTCTAAGGCGTTTATATCTCTTTTCTTCTATTTTTGGAGCTGGTTACACAACATTTGGTATCAGAGCTTTGGATTCTAGGGTTTCGCTGGTCTAAACAGGTCATCGTGGAATTTTCGCTATAAATTGTTTTATACAAAGGTTCAGAATCTATAATTTTTATGGTGCAAATCTGGAATCCTCAGGAAACTCTTCAAAAAAATTTAGAGCTTGGTTCGCAACATTTTTGGAGATATGATCTGTGGAAGGTAGTGCTTTTTCAGGCTCCTGAATTTCATCTCAAAGAGATGATCGTGGGAAAAGATTCATAACTCTCTCTCTGAGCATCGGATTGGAGTGTCGTAAAAAGTGGTCGCAAGTACACAGACTGTAGTTTCTTTGCAATCAATTTTAGAGCCGAAGGATGAAACAGTGATACGTGGAAAGTCATACAAGTTTGCTCTACTGAACTAGTCCATAATTAGGTCATTGTGGGAGATTGGACACAAATTTGTCTTGGAGAATCCAAATCAGGTCAGACCTATGGCATTCGAAAGAGAACTCAGAGGGCTACTTTTATGCCACAATTCAAATATTGAAGTTCTGCAATCACAGAGATAATCCAATTTCAATATCGAGCTCCTCAACAGTAAGAAAAAGGTGTGTATGTTTTTCCGAATTGCATAAGTCTTGTTTGAAGAATCAATTTGAATTGATTCCAAGGGCATATTGTAGAATAGATATCAGTATTGGGTTCTAAAATATGCCCTGTAAAAATAATTCAACACCCATTAACCCTTCAGAAGGCTCTATGATGACTTATGAAGATGAAGAATTGCAACATGATCTATCAAAATTACAAGAGCAAGTGTACCAAATTTTTCTCTCGCAAAGAGCAAGAAAAAATGAAATGGAAGTTTTGAAGAATGGCGTGGAAGCGAAGATGGATGGTTTGAAGAAAGGTGTGGAAGCTAAGATGGGTGGCATGGAAGCTGGCATGGAAGCTAAGATGGATGACATGAAAGACAACATGGAAAACATGAAGAATGATCTAAAAGCAGACATGGAAGGTTTGACAAAGTTGATACAAGAAAATTTTCCTAATGGTGAAAAGATAGTAGAAGAACCTCATGATGAGAACAAAATAAATGTTAATCATGATTTCATAAACTCTAATTTTGGCGGGAAGAACCACCATATTCCAAAAATGGATATGAGGAAGTTTGATGGAAAGGATCCTGTAACATGGATACTACAGATGGAGCAATATTTTGATCTCAATAACATGCAAAACACACAAAAGGTACGCCTTGGAAATTTACATTTAGAAAAAAATACATTTGTATAGTATTTATGGCTTTGCTCCCGTAAAGAAATTGTCACTTGGTCAATTTTTACGGAGGAAATGATAGCACATTATGAGGATACAAAGAGAAACACCTTCTTTAGCCAATTGATAAATCTCAAACAAAAGGGTTTAGTGGGGCAGCACATTGAGGAATTCCAAAAATTGAATATAAGGGTAACTGATATTCCAGAGGAACGTAGGATTGATCTCTTCATAGGCACTTTAAAGGATAACATCCAACATGAAGTTCGCGTTTTGGAACTCGATTCATTGGAGAAGGCATTCAGGTTGGCAAGAAAATTTGAATGTAAAATTATGGCGACAAGGAAGCCTACCACTCAATTCTATAAAGGAGAAAGTGTTGCTACGCCTACATTTCCACAACCTACAAGGTTGACACCAAAACAATTGGAAGAAAAAAGAGCTAAATGGCTTTGCTACAGTTGTGATATAAAATACACTAAAGGTCATAAGTGTGCTGAGAAGAAATTATTTTACATAGATTGTGAAGAGGAAGAAGAAAATGAACAAGAAGAGGATATACACTAGGAACCAGCCCTAGAAGAGGAAGAAATGAATTTGACCATAATGTGTAATTCACTGGCAGGAATTACCACTCCTCAAACTCTCAAGATAGGAGGACATATCAAGAAGAAAAAGGTAATAGTGTTGATTGATTCAGGTAGCACCCATAATTTTATTCATTGTAAGGTAGCCAAGGAATTAAATTATTTCCTATAACCAACACTAGAATGTCAAGTGATGGTTGCAAATGGAGGAATGATAAATTGCTTTGGAAAATGCCATAATATCAAGCTAACCATTAGGGAATATGTATTGACTAGTCCAATGCTTTCCATTCTTATGGGAGGTGCTGATGTTGTACTAGGAGTACAATGGTTACAATCTTTGGGGATGGTAGCTTTTAATTTTCAAGAACTTTTCTTGAAATTTTTTTCAGAAGGAAAGGAAGTCGAATTACGGGGTATTGAAGGGAAGCCAGGAAGGATAATAAGCTCTAATGTCATGACAAAGCTTCTAAAGAAATAAAAACGAGGCGTAATTGCACAATTATGCTCACTAGAAGTTCCGACATCAAAATCATCTATTTCTGCAGATCTCCAACAAGTCTTGGACAATCATTCCAAGATGTTTGAAACTCCCAAAGGACTCCCACCTATTCGTGATCATGATCATGCTATTCATTTGATTCCAGGAAGTGTTCCTCCAAACATCAGGCCTTATAGATATCCTTACGTCCGAAAGAGCGAAATTGAACGTATGATTGCAGAAATGTTAGAGGCGGGTATAATTCAACCTAGTCAAAGTTCTTTCTCTGCTCCTGTAGTATTGGTACACAAGAAGGATGGATCATAGCGAATGTGTCCGGATTATAGGGAGCTCAATAAGCTCACCATTAAAGATAAATTTCCCATTCCTGTGATTGATGAATTATTGGATGAATTACATGGAGCAATTTATTTTACTAAGTTGGATCTTCATTCAGGATATCATCAAATTAGAATGAAGACTGAAGATATTCCAAAAACAGCATTTCGAACTCATGAGGGTCATTATGAATTTTTGGTCATGCCTTTTTGGCCTTACCAATGCACCTTCTACATTTCAAGGGTTGATGAATTCCATTTTCAAACCCTTCCTTAGAAAATTTGTGCTAGTATTTTTTGATGATATACTAATCTACAACAGGTCTTGGAAGGATCATGTTGAACATGTTGACAGGGTGCTCAAACTATTGCAGGAGAAACAATTATATGCAAAAACATCCAAATGTTTCTTTGAGTACAAGAGGTGGAATATCTGGGTCATATTGTATCTCACGAGGGTGTTAAAGTAGACCCTAACAAAATTAAAGCCATTAAGGAATGGAAAGTCCCCAAAACCATAAAGCAGTTGCGAGGATTTCTTGGGTTAACAGGGTATTATCGCAAGTTTGTTAAGAATTATGGGAGAATAGCAGCACCTCTAAAAACATTATTGAAGAAAGATGCATTTTCATGGACTCCTGAAGCAACTAAGGCCTTTGAACATCTTAAAGAGGCAATGTGCCTAGCACCGGTCTTAGCTACGCCAGACTTCACAAAAACCTTTATTGTGGAATGTGATGACTTAGGAAATGGAATTGGTGCAGTTTTAATACAGGAAGGAAGACCCATTGCTTTTGAAAGTCGTCCAATCAAAGGAAAGTATTTACAAAAACCTATTTATGAGAAGGAAATGTTAGCAATACTGCATGCACTAAAGAAATGGCGAACTCACCTAATGGGAAGACACTTCAAGGTAAAAACTGATCATGATAGTCTTAAACACTTTTTGGAACAAATACTATCGTCAGAAGAGCAACAAAAATGGGTCACAAAGATGTTGGGTTATGACTTTGAAATAATCTACAAAAAAGGAAAGCTTAATGTGGTTGCAGATGCACTCTCAAGAAAGAATGAAGAGGTGGAAGCATTGCTTTGTGCCATTTCTATTATCCAACCAGATTGGATAACCGAAGCAAGAGATAAATGGAAGAAGGAAAAAGATGTATGGACACTCATTCAAAAGTTGCAGCAAGATCCTAGTACATCTGATACATTTAGTTGGAAAAATGATTCCTTATGGTACAAAGATCGCTTATATCTTTGTAAGAATTCCCAACTAAAACAAAAGATTCTTCTGGAATTGCACACTTCTCCTTTAGAAGGACACTCAGGATTTTTAAAAACTTACCACAGGGTGAAGAAAGAATTTTTTTGGGATGGCCTTAAATCTGATATTCAAAACTTTGTGGCATAATGTTTGGTTTTCCAACAAAATAAATTTGAGACAATTAAGACCCCAAGACTTCTACAACCTTTATCCATTCCAAGTCAATGTTGGGAGGAGATTTCAATGGATTTTATCACATGTTTACCTAAGTCTGAAGGAAAGAGTGTCATCATGGTGGTAGTTGATAGACTTACCAATTATGCACACTTTTTTGCATTATCTCATCCATTTAAAGCAAGTACAGTTGCTACTACATTTATGGACAGAATTCAAAAGCTACATGGAATCCCAAGGGTTGTTGTGAGCGACAGAGATCCCATTTTTACTGGAAATTTTTGGACGGAGTTATTTTCTTGTTTGGGTACTCAATTAGCTCATAGCTCATCTTATCATCCTCAATCTGATGGTCAAACTAAGATAGTAAATAAATCTTTGGAAGGATATCTTCATTGTTTTGTATCTGATAAACAAACTCAATGGGTCAAGTGGTTACCTTTTGCTGAATGGTGGTATAACACTTCCTTCCATACTGCAACAAAAATGACCCCATTTATGGAACTTTATGGATATCATCCACCATCCATCACATCATCTTTAAGGGAAAATTTAAAGGTTCAAGCAGTGGAAGATCACATCGAGCATCAGCAAGAAGTTCTCCAACTCTTAAAGGATAACCTGAATTTGGCACAAAATCAAATGAAACAACAGGCAGATCAACATCACAGCGAGAGGAGTTTTGATATAGGAGATTTGGTATTTTTACGGCTACAACCATACAAACAAATGTCCCTCAAGCAAGCTAAGAAGGATAATAAATTATGCCAAAGTACTATGGTGCTTACAAGGTGTTGCAAAAGATTGGTACTATGACATACAAATTGGAGCTTCCTGCTTCTTCGTGAGTGCATATAGTTTTCCATGTTTCATGCTTAAAGAAGGTTATAAGTGAAAATATTCTAGTTCAAACAATATTTCCAGAACATGATGAGGAAGGAAAAATCATATTGGAACCTGAAGCGGTCACGGAAACAAAAACTCGACAACTATGGAATCAATCAATTTCAAAGTATCTCATCAAGTGGAAGAACTTACCCACTGAAGATTCTACATGGGAGGATGATAATTTTATACAGAAGCACCCAGAGCTACTCAAGCGTTGAGGACAACACTTTTTTGAAGGAGAGGGGCATGTTAGGTCCCTATATTACTAGTATGGTCCCTTATTGTTGTTAGTGTAACCCCCTTATTGTTATTATTGTACCCTTTTAACTCTAATTTTGTTATTATTGTGCCCTCAAATTTTTATTGTTAGGTCGGCTAGGATTACATTGTGGCCCACTAGGATTAAATTATGGCCCCATGGACTCCTATATATAGAAAGGAGGTTTTGTAAATTGTATCATCCAAGAATTGTTCATTTATGTAATGTATTGGAGGCTGCACCCTCAAAGTGGCTTATTTCTAAGGCATTGATATCTCTTTTTTTATATTTTTGGAGTTGGTTACACAACAGTTAAGGTTAGAGTTAGTTTATAGTTAAGGTTAAGGTTAAGGTTAAGATTAGGTTAAGGGTACAGTTAAGGTTAAGGTGAAGGTGAAGGTGAAGGGTAAGGTTAAGGTTAAGGTTTTTAGAAGGTTAAGGTTAAAGTTAAGGGTTTGGTCAAGGTTAGGGTTAGGTTATAGTTAAGTTCAAGGTCAAGGTCAAGGTTAAAGTAAGGTATGAGTTTAGTAAGGTTAAATTTAATGTTAAGGTCAAGGTAAAGGTAAGTTTAAGGGTAAAGCTAAGGTTGAACTTGACCTTGACCTTAACCTTAACCTTAACCTAACATTACCCTTAACTTTAACGTTAACCTTAACCTTGACCTTAACCTAACCTTAACCTTAACCCTAACCTTAACCTTGACCCTAACATAACCATTAACCTTAGACTTAACCTTAACCTTAACTATAACCTTAACCTTAACCTTGACTTTACCCTTAACGTAACCTTAACCTTGACCTTAACCTTAACCTTAACCTTAACCTGACTAAAACTGTAGCCTTAACCTTACCCTTAACTATAACCTATCCCTAACCTTGACCAAACCCTTTATATTAACCTTAACGTTAACCTTAACCCCAACCTTAACCTTAACTTTACCCTTAACCTAACCTTAACCTTAACTTTACCATTAACCTAGTCTTAACCTAGACCTAACCTTGACCTTAACCTTAACCTTAAACTTAACCTTAACCTAACCTTAACCTTAAAATTAACCTTAACATTAACCTTATCTTCACCTTAACCTAACCTTTACCTTAACCTTAACCTTAACCTTGACTTTACCCTTAACGCAACCTTAACCTTAAACTTAACCTTATCTTAACCTTAACCTAACCTTAACCTTGACTTTATCCTTAACGTAACCTTAACCTAACCTAATCTTAACCTTAACCCTAACCTTAACCTTAACCTTAACCTTAACCTTAACCTTAACCAAACCCTTAACATTAACCTTAACTTATCCTTAACCTTAACCTTAACCTTAACTTAACCTTAACCTTGACCTTAACTATAACCTAACCCTAACCTTAACCTAACCTTACCCATAATTTTAACCTTAAGGTTAGTGTTAAGGTTAATGTTAAGGCTAAGGTTAAGATAAGGATAAGGTTAAGGTTGAGGTTAGTTTAAGGTTAAGGTTAAGGTAAGGTTAGGGTTAAGGTTAGGGTAAGGTTAATATTAGGCTAAGGTTAAGATTAAGGTTAAGGGTAAATTGAAGGATAAGTTTACGTTAAGGGTAAGGTTAAGGTTAAGGTTTGGTTAAGATTAGGGTTAGGTTATAGTTAAGGTTAAGGTTAAGTTTAAGATTAAGTGTAAGGTTAAGGTTATGGGTTTAGTCAGGTTAAGGTTAAGGTTAAGGTTAATGTTAAGGGTAAGGTCAAGGTCAAGGTTAAGGTTATAGGGTTAGTCATGTTAAGGTTAAGGTTAAGGTTAATGTTAAGGGTAAGGTCAAATTCAAGGTTAAGGTTACGTTAACGGTAAAGTCAAGGCTAAGGTTATGTTAAGGGTTTGGTCAAGGTTAATGTTAGGTTAAGGTTAGGGTTAGGTTATAGTTAGGGTCAAGGTTAATTTTAAGGTTAAGGGTAAGGTTAAGGTTAAGGTTAAGGTGAAGGTCAATGTTAAGGTTAATTTTTAGGGTTTCGTCATGGTGAGGGTTAGGTTATAGTTAAGTTCAAGGTTAAGGTTAAGTTATAGTGAAGGTTAAGGTTAAGGTTATGGGAAGGTTATGGTTAGGTTAAGGGTAAATTCTAGGTTAACGTTAAGGTTATGGGTAAAGTCAAGGTTAAGGGTAAAGTTAAGGTTAAGGTGAAGGTTAAGGTTAAGATAAGGTTAAGGGTAAGTTTAAGGTTAAGGTTAAGGTTAAGATAAGGGTAAAGGTAAGGTTAAGGGTAAAGTTAAGGTTAACATTACGGGTAAGGTTAAGGTTCAGTTTAAGGCTAAGGTTAAGGTTAAGTTCAAGGTCAAGGTTAAGGTTAAGTTGGGTTAAGGTAAGGTTAAGGTTATGGTTATGGTTAGGGTAATGTTAGGGTCAGGTTATAGTTAAGGATAAGGTTAAGGTTAAGGTTACGGGTTTAGTAAGGTTAAAGTAAAGGTTAAGGTTAGGTTAAGGTTAAGGGTGAAGTTTCAGGTGGCGGGTCCTAACCTTAACCTTAACCTTCACTATAACCTAACCTTAACCTTGACCTTAACTATAACCTAACCTTGACCTTAACCTTAACCTTAACTTTACCTTAACCTTAACCTAACCTTCCCATAACCTTTACCTTAACCTAAATTTAACCTTAACCTTCCCCTAACCTTAACCTTAACCTTAACCTTAACTAACCTTAACTAACCTTAACCCAAACCTTACCCTACCCTTACCCTAACCTTAACCATAACTTTAACCATAACCTTAACCATACGCTTAACCTAACCTTAACCTTGACCTTGACCAAACTCTTAACCTAACCTTAACCTTAGCCTAACCTAACCTTAACCTTTAACTTAACCTTAACCTTCCCATAACCTTAACCATAACCTGACCTTAACCTTGTCTTTACTCTTAACGTAATCTTAACCTTAACCTTAACCTTCCCATAACCAAAACCTTAACCTTAACGTTGACCTTATCTTTACCTTAAACTAACCTTAACCTTGACTTCACCCTTAATGTAACCTTAACCTTAAGGGTAAAGTTAAGTTAACCTTACCCTTAACCTTATCTTAACCTTAACCTAACCTAATATTAACCTTAACCCCTAACCTAAACTTACCTTAACCATAACATTAACCTAACCTTAACCTTACCCTTAACCTAACATTAGCCTTGACTTTACCCTTAACGTAACCTTAACCTTAACTTTAAACTTACTAAACTCGTACTCTTAACCTTATCTTAACCTTAACCTTAACATTTAATTAACCTTAAAGGTTAGGTTAAGGTTAATATTATGGGAAGGTTAAGGTTAACCTTGAATTTACCCTTAACCTAACCTTAACCTTAACTATAACCTAACCCTTAACTTGACCTTAACTTTACCCTTAACCTTGACCTTAACATTAACCTTAACCTTGAACCTAACCTTAACCTAACCAAAACCTTAACCTTAACCTTAACCTAACCTTAACCATAACCGTAACATTAACCTAACCTTAACATTAACTTTACAATTAACCTAACCCTAAACTTGAGAAAACCCTTAACCTTAACCTTAACCTTACCCTTAATCTTTACCTAACTAAACCTGTAACCTTAACCTTATCCTAATCTTAACCTTAACCTAACCTTAACTTGACTTTACCCTTAACCTAACCTTTACCTTAACCTTAACCTAACCTTAACTTTAACCTTGACTTTACCCTTAACCTAACCTTTACCTTAACCTTAACCTAACCTTAACCTTAACCTAATGTAACCTTAAGCTTGACCTAACCATAATCATAACCTTAACTATAACCTAACCCTAACCTTAACCTTACCCTTAACCTTATCTTAACCTTAACCTTCATTATAACCTAACCTTAACCTTAACCTTACCGTAACCTTAACCTTAACCTTAACCTTAACCTTAACCTGACTAAACCCGTAACCTTAACCTTAACCCTAACCTTGACCAAACCCTTATCCTTAACGTTAACTTGACTAAACCCGTAACCTTAACCTTAACCTTAACCTGACTAAATCTGTAACTTTAACCTTAACCTTAACCTAACCTTAACCTTAACCTAACTATAAACTTACCCTTAACCAAAATTAACCTTAACCTTGACCTTAACCTTAACATTAACCTTAACCTTACCCTTACCCTTCAACTTAACCTTAACCTGACTAAACCCATAACACTAAACCTTAACCCTACCCTTAACCTTCACCTTAACCTTAACCTTGACTTTACCCTTAACCTAACCTTAACCTTAATTATAACCTAACCCTAACCTTGACCTTGAATTTACCCTTAACCTTAACCTTAACCTTGACCTTGACCTTATCCTAACCTTAACCTTAACCTTATCTTACCCTTAACCTAACCTTAACCTTCACCTTAACCTGACCTTAAATTTAACCATAACCTTAACTTTACCCTTAATCTAACTGTAACCTTAACCATAGACTTAACCTTAACCTTGAATTTACCCTTAACCATAACCTTACCTTAACCTAACCTTAACCTTAACTTTACCTTAACCTTTACTTTACCCTTAACCTAACCTTGTCAAGGTCAAGGTTAAGGTTAATTTAGGTTAAGGTAAGGTTATGGTTAGGTTAAGGTTAAGGTTAAGGTTAGGTTAAGGGTAAAGTCAAGGTTAAGGTAAAGGTTAAGGTTAAGTTAAAGGTTAAGGTTACGTTAAGGTAAAGGTTATGGTTAAGGTTAGGGTTAAGGGTAAAGTCAAGGTTAATTTTCGGTTAAGGTTCAAGTTACAGGTTTAGTCAGGTTAAGGTTACGTTAAGGTAAAGGTTATGGTTAAGGTTAGGGTTAAGGGTAAAGTCAAGGTTAAGGTTAAGTTTAAGGTTAAGATTTTGGTCAAGGTTAGGGTTAGGTTATATTTAAGGTCAAGGTTAAGGTTAGGTTAAGGTTAAGTTTAAGTTTAAGGTTAATTTAAGGTTAATGTTAAGGGTTTGGTTAAGGTTAAGTTTATGGTTAAGGTTAAGGTTAAGGTTAGGTAAAGGTTAATTTAAGGGTAGGTTATAGTGATGCTTAAGGTTAGGACCCGTAACCTTAAACCTTAACTTTAAACTAACCTTACATTTAACCTTATCTTAACCTTGACCTTAACCTTAACCTAACCTAACCTTAACCTTAACTTTACCCTTAACCTTACCTTAACCATAACCTTAACCTGACCTTAACCTTAACGTTACCCTTAACCTTATCTTAACCTTACCTTAACCATAACCTTAACCTTGACCTTAACTATAACCTAACCCTAACCTTGACCAAACTCTTAACATTAACCTTAACCTGAACCTAACCTTAACCTTAACAAAACCCGTAACCTTAACCTTAACCTTAACATTAACCTTAACCCTAACCTTACCCTAACCATAACCTTAACCTTACCCTAAGCTTACCCTAACCATAACCTTAACTTTAGCCTTAACCTAACCCTAACCAAACCTGTAACCTTAACCTTAACCTTAACCTAAGCTTAACCAAACCCTTAACCTTAACCTTAACCTTAACCTTGACTTTACCATTAACCTAACCTTAACCTTAACTATAACCTAACCCTAACCTTGACCTTAAATTTACCCTTAACCTTGACCTTAACCTTAACCTTAACCTAGACCTTGGTCTTATCTTAACCTTAACCTTAAACTTAACCTTACCCTTATCTTACCCTTAACCTAACCTTACCCTTGACCTTAACCTTAACCTAACCTAACCTTAACCCCTTAACCTTAACCTTAACCTTAACCTTATCTTAACCTTAACCTAACCTTAAGCTTGACTTTACCCTTAACGTAACCTTAACCTTACCCTTACCCTTATCTTAACCTTAACCTAACCTAATATTAACTTTAACCTTAACCCTAACCTTAACCTTAACCTTAACCTTAAGCTTAACCAAACCCTTAACATTTGTAGAAATTATATGCACTAAGCATGCATATGTCCTAGATCCACCTGATCTCACACTATTTAACTTTATGCAAGATATTGAATCTATTCCACTTGTTAATCTTTTGCGTAAAAAATAATTGTACACACATGTGTAGCATAAACAAAAATTATCAATCGCACATAACACAGTTTTTAACCGGGAAAGCCTGAAGCTGAAAAACCCAACTATATATTATGTAACATGGAGATCATATGAAAATCTCATACAAACATACAAAACTTATCACATGCTCTCAGTACAGTACAATCGTCATACACTATAGAGGCCTAATCTTGCGAATCCATGCATCGATCTTTGCCACTTGCTAGCCTGCCTCCACTGCGCAATCTCTGCTGAAGAATAGCTCTGAATGAATTCAAATTACTCTTGGATTTACTGCACAATCCTCATTGGCATCTCCACTGTGTGTTTGATGCAATCAATGCATCACTATAGTCACAACATATATTCTATCTTGCCCTTTCACCTATCTCTCCACTGGTCTCCACTGAAACTACCATGCACTGTAGTTAATTGTTCTATTGTTCAGTTGATTAATGAGTTATTATTTGTGAATCAATTAACTAATTAATTCACTCCACTCTCACTAGTGTATCAATCAGTTAGACTAGATACAACTAGCTCAACTGATTCTAATTGAGTTAAACTAAATACAACTCCATAACTACTTCTTTTAACTGTGTCATAACTTTTCCACTTCAGTTCTAACTGAGTCCTCCATGCAATAGCTCTAGTAAACCCTCAGGAATAGCGTAATTCCTTCCGTCAGCTATTGTACCACATCTGTGCACTAAACTGAAGTGCTCCAAGAGAATAAGTTGATGTTTAGAGTCTGATTATTATTAAGAGATAATAATAATTGACATGCATCTATTTTTAGATTGATTATCTATAAATAGACTTTTCCCAATATTATAAAAATAGAATTTCATATATTTTTCCAACTTGATCAACCATCCACAAATAGCATCCTGCAGCTTCTGAAATATGATCGACATGTCTAAAAATAGACATAGTCTAAAAATAGATTTGCGCCAAAAATAGCCCGCGGGCCCACTTAGTGAAGGCGACTCTTTTCACTAAGCTCATCATCTTGTTGAATCTCAACAACATTAACCTTAACTTAAACTTAACCTTAACCTTAACCTTAACTTAACCTTAACTATAACCTAACCGTAACCTTAACCTAACCTTACCCGTAACTTTAACCTTAAGGTTAGGGTTAAAGTTAAGGTTAAGGTTAAGGTTAAGATAAGATTAAGGTTAAGGTTGAGGTTAGGTTAAGGTTAAGGTTAAGGGTAAGGGTAAGGTTAGGGTAAGGTTAAGATTAGGCTAAGGGTAAGGTTAAGGGTAAAGTCAAGGTTAAGTTTATGTTAAAGGTAAGGTTAAGGTTAAGGTTTGGTTAAGATTAGGGTTAGGTTATAGTTAAGGTTAAGGTTAAGTTTAAGGTTAAGTGTAAGGTTAAGGTTAAGGTTAAGGTAACACATTTAGTTAGGTTAATGTTAATGTTAAGGGTAAGGTCAAGGTCAAGGTTAATGTTACATTAAGGGTAAAGTCAAGGTTAAGTTTACGTTAAGGGTTTCGTCAAGGTTAAGGTTAGGGTTGGGTTATAGTTAAGGTCGATTTTAAGTTTAAGGGTAAGGGTAAGGTTAAGGTTAAGGTTAAGGTGAAGGTCAATGTTAAGGTTAATGTTAAGGGTTTGGTCATGGTGAGGGTTAGGTTATAGTTAAGGTCAATTTTAAGGTTAGGTTATAGTTAAGGTTAAGGTTATGGGAAGGTTAAGGTTAAGGTTAGGTTAATTTTAAGGTTAAGGTTACAGTTTGAGTCAGGTTAAGGTTAAGGTTAAGGTTAAACTTAGGTTAAGGGTAAACTCAAGGTTAATGTTAAGGTTATGGGTAAAGTCAATGTTAAGGGTAAAGTTAAGGTTAAGGTGAAGCTTAAGGGTAAGGTTAAGGATAAGGTTAAGATAAGGTTAAGGGTAAGTTTAAGATTAACATTAAGTTAAGGATAAAGTTAAGGTTAAGGTTACAGTAAGTTTAATGTTAAGTTTAAGATTAAGGTTAAGGTTAAGGTCAAGGTCAAGGTTAAGGTTAAGTTAGGTTAAGGTAAGGTTAAGGTTACGGTTATGGTTAGGGTAATGTTAGGGTTAGGTTATAGTTAAGGTTAAGGTTAAGGTTAAGGGTAAAGTTAAGGTCAATATTAGAGTTAGGTTATAGTTAAGGTAAAGGTTAGGTTAAGGGTAACGTCAAGGTTAAGGTTAAGGTTAAGGTTACGGGTTTAGTAAGGTTAAGGTTAAGGTTAGGTTAAGGTTAAGGGTGAAGTTAAAGGTTAGAGGTCTTAACCTTAACCTTACCCTTAACCTTAACCTTCACTATAACCTAACCTTAACCTTGATCTTAACTATAACCTAACCTTGACCTTAACCTTAATTTTACCTTTACCTTAACCTTAACCTAACCTTCCCATAAGCTTTAACTTAACCTAACTTTAAACTTAACATTCCCCTAACCTTAACCTTAACTTTAACCTTAACCTAACCTTAACCTAAACCTTACCCTACCATTACACTAACCTTAACCTTAACTTTACACATAACCTTAACCTTACCCTTAACCGAACCTTAACCTTGATCTTGACCAAACCATTAACCTAACCTTAACCTTAGCCTAACCTAACCTTAACCTTAACCTTAACGTTACCTTAACCTTAACCTTCCCATAACCTTAACCTTAAAATCATCCATAACATAACCTTAACCTTGAATTTACCCTTAACGTAACTTTAACCTTAACCTTAACCTTCCCAGAACCATAACCTTAACCTTAACCTAAACTTTACCCTTAACCTAACCTTAACCTTACATTAACCTTAACCTTGACTTTACCCTTAACGTAACTTTAACCTTAAGGGTAAAGTTAAGTTAAACTTACCCTTAAGCTTATCTTAACCTTAACCTAACCTAATATTTACCTTAACCATAACCTTAACCTTACCCTTAACATTACCTTAACCTTAACCTTCCCAATCCCTTAACCTCAACCTTAACCTAACCTTAACCAAACCTTAACCTTACTCTTAACCTAACTTTAACCTTGACTTTACCCTTAACGTAACCTTAATCTTAACTTTAACCTTACTAATCCCGTACCCTTAACCTTATCTTAACCTTAACCGTAACCTTTACTTAACCTTAAGGGTTAGGTTAAGGTTAAGGTTATGGGAAGGTTAAGGTTAACCTTGACTTTACCATTAACCTAACCTTAACCTTATCTATAACCTAACCCTAAACTTGACCTTACCTTTACCCTTCACCTTGACCTTAACGTTAACCTTATATTAACCTAACCAAAACCTTAACCTTAACCTTAACCTAACCTTAACCATAACCGTAACCTTAACCTAATCTTAACCTTAACTTTAAAATTAACCTAACCCTAACCTTGAGCAAACCCTTAACCTTAACCTTAACCTTAACCTAACTAAAACCGTAACCTTAACCTTACCCTAGCCGTAACCTTAACCTAACCTTAACCTAATGTAACCTTAACCTTGAACTTAACCTTAACCTTAACCTGAACTATAACCTAACCGTAACCTTACCCTAACCATAACCTTAACTATAACCTAACCCTAACATTAACCTTACCCTTAACCTAACCTTAAACTTAACCTTAACCTAACCTTAAATTTAACCATAACCTTAACTTTACCCTTAATCTAACCATAACCTTAACCTTAACCTTGACTTTACCCTTAACCATAACCTTACCTTCAGCTAACCTTAACCTTAACTTTACCTTAACCTTCACTTTACCCTTAACCTAACCTTGTCAAGGTCAAGGTTAAGGTTAATTTAGGTTAAGGTAAGGTTATGGTTAGGTTAAGGTTAAGGTTAAGGTTAGGTTAAAGGTAAAGTCAAGGTTAAGGTAAAGGTTAAGGGTAAGGGTAAGGTTAAGGTTACGTTAAGGTAAAGGTTATGGTTAAGGTTAGGGTTAAGGGAAAAGTCAAGGTTAATTTTAGGTTAAGGTTCAAGTTACAGGTTTATTTAGGTTAAGTTTATTTTAAGGTAAAGGTTATGTTTAAGGTTAGGGTTAAGGATATAGTCAAGGTTAAGGTTAGGTTAATATTAAGGGTTTGGTCAAGGTTAGGGTTAGGTTATAGTTAAGGTCAAGGTTAAGGTTAGTTTAAGGTTAAGGTTAAGCTTAAGCTTAAGTTAAGGTTAATGTTAAGGGTTTGGTTAAGGTTAACCTTAGGTAAAGGTTAATTTTAAGGGTAGGTTATAGTGAAGGTAAAGGTTAAGACCCGTAACCTTAAACCTTAACCTTAACCTAACCTTAAACTTAACCTTATCTTAACCTTGACCTTAAACTTAACCTAACCCAACCTTAACCTTAACTTTACCCTTAACCTTACCTTAAACATAACCTTAACCTGACCTTAACCTTAACCTCACCCTTAACCTTATCTTAACCTTACCTTAACCATAACCTTAACCTTGACCTTAACTATAACCTAACCCTAACCTTTACGAAACCCTTAACATTAACCTTAACCTTAACCTGAACTTAACTAAACCCTTAAACTTAAAATTAACCTTAACTCTAACCTTACCCTAGCCATAACCTTAACCTTACCCTAACCTCACCCTAACCATAACCTTAACTTTAGCCTTAACCTAAACTTAACCAAACCCATAACCTTAACCTTAACCTTAACCTAACCTTAATCAAACCCTTAACCTTTACCTTAACCTTAACCTTACCTTAACCTCGACTTTACCACTAACCTAATCTTAACCTTAACTATAACCTAACCCTAACCTTCACCTTAACTTTACCCTTAACCTTGACCTTAACCTTAACCTTAACCTCGACCTTGACCTTAACCTAACCTTATCTTACCCTTAACCTAGCCTTAACCTTAACTATAACCTAACCCTAACCTTCACTTTACCTTAACCTAACCTTAAAGTTAACCTTCCCTAACCCTAACCTTACCCTTACCTTAGCCTAACCCTAACCTAACCCTAACCCTAAACTTAACCTAACCCTAACCTTGACCACACCCTTAACCTTAACATTAACCTTGACCTTGACCTTACCCTTAACCTTAACCTTAACCTTAACTTTAACCCTAAAATTGACTTTACCCTTAACTTAACCTTAACCTTCATTATAACCTAACCCTAACCTTGACCAAACCCTTAACCTTAACCTTAACCTTACCCTTACCCTTACCCTTACTTTTACCCTTAACCTTACTAAACATGTAACCTTAATCTTAATCTTAACCTTAACCTTAAACTTAACTACAACGTAACGCTAACCTTGACGAAACCCTTAACCTTAACCTTAACCAAACCCTTAACCTTAACCTTAACTTAACCCTAACCTTGACCAAACCCTTAACATTAACCTTAACCTTAACCTTAACCTTCCCCTAACCTTAACCCTAACCTTAACCTTAAAACTAACCCTTAACCTTAACTTTACCCCCTTAACCTTATCCTTAACCTTAACTAAAACCTAAATCCTAACCTTGACCAAATTATTAACCTTAACCTTAACTTAAACCTTTACCCTAAACTTAACCCTAACCTTAACCTTAACCTTAACCTTAACTAAAACCTAACCCTAACCTTGATCAAACCCTTAACCTTAACTTTACCCTTAACCTAACCTTAACCTTAACTATAACCTAACCCTAACCTTGACCAAACCCTTAACCTTAACCTTAACCTGACTAAACCCGTAACCTTAAACTTAACCTTACCTTAACCTTGCCTTAACCTAACTTTAACCTTAACCTTCCCCTAACCTTACCCTAACCCTAACCTTGACCAAGCCCTTAGCCTTAACCTTAACCTTAACCAAACCCTTAACCTTAACCTTAGCCTAACTAAACCCGTAACCCTTAACCTTAACCTTACCCTTAACCTTCACCTTAACCTTAAACTTGACTTTACCTTAACCTAACCTTAACCTCAAATATAACCTAACCCTAACCTTGACCTTAAATTTACCCTTAACCTTGACCTTAACCTTAACGTTAACCTTGACCTTAGCCTTAACCAAACCTTAACCTTAACCTTCACCTTAACCTTATCTTACCCTTAACCTAACCTTAACTTTAACTATAACGTAACCCTCACCTTAACCTTAACCTTAACCTTAACCTTAACCTTCCCCTAACCTTAACCCTAACCTTAACCTTAACTTTACCCTTAACCTAACCTTAACCTTAACTTTAACCTTAACTGAACCTAACCTTAACCTTAACCTTAACCAAACCCTTAACCTTGACTTTAACCTTAACCATAACCTTAACCTTAACCTGACTAAACCTATAAATTTAGCCTTAACCTAACTTTAACCTTGACCTTATCCTAATCTAACCTTAACCATAACCTTAAACTAACAATAACCTTGATCCAACCCTTAACCATAACTATAAACTAACCCTCACCTTGATTTTTAACTTTACCCTTAACCTTGACCTTAACCTTAACCTAACCTTAAACTTAACTTTACCCTTAACCTAATATTAATATTAACCTAACCTTAACCTTTACTTTACTGTCAACCTAACCTTAACTATAACCTAACCCTAACCTTCACCAAATCTTAACCTTAACCTTAACCTAACCGTAACCTTAACCTAACCTTAACCTTAACCTTAACCTTAACCTTATCCTTAGCCTAACCATAACCTTAACCTTAACCTTAACCTAACCCTAACTTTAAATTTACCCTTAACCTAACCTTAACATTAACCTTAGCCTAACACTAACCTTAACTTTAACCTTAACCTAAATTTAACTCTAGCATTATCCTTAACCTTAACCTTATCTTAACCTTAACCTTACTGTAAACTTAACCTTAACCTTAACCTGACTAAACCTATAACCTTAACTTTACATTAACCTAACTTTAACCTTAACCTTCTCCTAACCTTAACCTTAACCTTAACCTTAACCTAACCTTAACCTTACCATAACCTTAGCCTAAACATAACCTTAACTTTACTTATAACCTTACCCTTAACCTAAATTTAACATTGACCTTGACAAAACCCTTAACCTAACCTTAACCTTAACCTTAAACTTAACCTTAACCTAACCCTAAGCAAGGTTAAGGTTAAGGTTAAGGTTAGGTTAAGGGTAAGGTTAAGGTTAAGGTTAAGTTTTGGTGAAGGTTACGGTTAGGTTATAGTTAAGGTTAAGATAAGGTTAAGGGTAAGGTTAGGTTAAGAGTAAAGTTAAGGTTGAGGGTAAGTGTAAGGCTAAGGTGAAGGTTAAGGTCAAGGTCAAGGTTAAGGTTAAGTTTAGGTTAAGGGTAAATTTAAGGTTAAGGTGAAGGTTAAGGGTAAGTTTAAGGTTAAGGTTACGGGTTTAGTCAGGTTAAGGTTAAGGTTAAGTTAAGGGTAAAGTCAAGGTTAAGGTTAGGGTAAGGATAAGGTTAACGGTAAAGTCAAGGTTAGGGGTAAGGTCAAGGTTAAGGTTAAGGTTAAAGTTAGTGTTAAAATTAAGGGTTTGGTCAAGGTTAGGGTTAGGTTATGGTTAAGGTTAAAGTTAAGCTGAAGTTTAAGGGTAAGGTTAAGGTTAAGGTTACGGGTTTAGTTAGATTAAGGTTAATGTTAAAGGTTTGGTCAATGTTAGGGTTAATTTAAGGTCAAGGGTAAAGTTAAGGTTAAGGTTAGGTTAAGGGTAAAGTTAAGGTTAAATTTAGGTTAAGGTTAAGGTTAAGGTAAAGGTAAGGTTAGGGTAAGGTTAAGGGTTAAGGTTAAATTAACCTTAACCTTAACCTTAACCTTAACTTTAACCTTAAACTGACTAAACCCGTAACATTTAACTAACCTTAACCTTAACCGAACCCTAAACTTAACCTTAACCTTTCCATAACCATAACCTTCACCTTAACCTTGACCTTACCCTTATCCTTAACCTTCACCTTCACCTTACCCCATTAACCTTAACCTTAACCTTCCCATAACATTAACGTTAACCTTAACCTTACCTTAACCTTAACCTTAACCTTAACCTTGACCTTAAACTTAACCTTCACCCTTAACCTTACCTTAACCTTGACCTTAACCAAACCTTAACCTTTACCTAACCTTAACCTTAAGCTAACCTTGACCTTAACTACATCCTAACCCTAACCTTTGTAAGGTCAAGGTTAAGGTTAAGGTTATGGTTATGGGAAGGTTAAGGTTAAGGTTATGGTTAAGGTTAAGTTTAAGGTTAGAGGTTTGGTTAAGGTTAGGTTTAGGTTATAGTTAAGGTCGAGGTTAAGGTTAGGTTATGGCTAAGGTTAAGGTTACAGGTTTATTCAGGTTAAGGATAAGGTTAACGGTAAAGTCAAGGTTAAGGTTAGGTTAAGGTTAAGGTTAGGGTTAAGGTTAATGTTAGGGTTAGGGGAAGGTTAAGGTTAAGGTTAAGGTTATGTTAAGGTTAAGGGTGAAGGTTAAGGTTACGGGTCTTAACCTTAACCTTAACCATAACCTTCACCACTAACCTTAACCTTAACCTTCACTATAATCTAACCTTAACCTTGACCTTAACTATAACCTAAGCTTGACCTTAACATGAACCTTAGCTTTACCTCAACCTTAACCTTTACATTAACCTTACCTTAACCTTAACCTTAGCCTAACCTTAACCTTAAAATTAAATTAACCTAACCTTATCCTTAACCTTAACTATAACCTAACCCTAACCTTGACCAAACCCTTCACTTTAACCTTATCTTAATCTTAACCTAATCTTAAACTTAACCTTAACTTTAACCTAACTATAACCTTTCCCTTAACCTTAACCTTGACCTTAACTATAACCTAACCCTAAACTTGACCAAACCCTTAACATTAACCTTAACCTTAAACCTTAACCTTGACCTTAACTATAACCTAAGCTTGACCTTAACCTGAACCATACCTTTACCTCAAACTTAACCTTTACATTAACCTTACCCTTAACCTTAACCTTAACCTTAATTTAACCTAACCTTATCCTTAACCTTAACTATAACCTAACCCTAAACTTGACCAAACCCTTAACCTTAACCTTATCTTAATCTTGACCTAACCTTAAACTTAACCTTAACCTTAACCTAACTATAACCTTTCCCTTAACCTTAACCTTGACCTTAACTATAACCTAAACCTAACCTTGACCAAACCCTTAACATTAACCTTAACCTTAACCTAATCTTAACCTTAAATTAACTGTAACCTTAACCTTAACCTTAACCTTAGCCTAACCACAACCTTAACCTTAACCTTAACCTAACCCTAACTTTAACTTTACCCTTAACCTTAACATTAACCTTAACCTTAACCTAACCCTAACCTTAAATTTACCCTTAACCTTAACCTTAACCTTAACCTGAACATTAGCTTAAGCATAAACTTAACATTAACCTTAACCTAAACCTAAACATAACCTAACCTTAACCTTAACCTTAACCTAACCCTAACCTTAAAATTACCCTTAACCTAACCTTAAACTTAACCTTAACCTTGACCTTATGTTAACCTTACCCGAACCTTAACCTTTTCTTTACCCTAAACGTAACCTTAACCTTACTTTGACCTTAACTATAACCTAACCCTATCCTTGACCAAACTCTTAACCTTAACCTTAACCATAACCTTTACCCTAACTTTACCCTAACCTTATCTTAACCTTAACCTAACCTTAACCTTGACTTTACCCTTTGTTGGGGTCCTGTGATTTGGCAGATTGGCATACCAAATGACAAGGCGACGTCATAACCACTTTGGAATCCTAGGATCTAGCCCTTCTGGATTCAGAGAGGGATCTCTCTATATGTGTTTTAGAATGATATGCTTATAGGCTCATGATATGATATTAGGCTATTTATGAAGCACAAGGGATTTGTTTGTTTTTGGTTGGGTAGGATATCATCAAAATAAAGGAAGTCTTTTGAAGGTTAAAGGTGTGAGTAAGTTGAAATAATGGTTCAGATGATAGGATAGGTAAGAGACAGTATCAATCCATTGGGCAGTGGAGTCACAAAAGGATTTAATTGCACAACAAGTTTCAAGAGTGGTCCATGGGGCAAGTCATCTATATCAAAGGATCTCTTTAGATTGATTTGTGATATGGAACGTTAAAATTGTTTTGAAATAAGAAAATCTAATAACCATTTAGGAATCTATTAACTTCACTAAACAAGAAAAGCCTTTCAAAGTAACTGCTTGAAGCAGGCCAAAGGACAGGGCAAACCATAGAATTATTTGGGAAAACTTTTACTAAAGCACACTTTTAAGACAAAAATCCAGAAATCTAATATATTACCTTCAGAAAGAAGAAAAAATATAAGAAAAAAAAGGGCAGCCTAAGATGAGGTAAGGACTTTGAACCTATCCTGCTTTTGGCATACTCTTCAAGGGAAATCATATAAGAAAAAAAAGGGCAGCCTAAGATCAGGTAAGGACTTTGAACCTATCCTGATTTTGGCATACTCTTCAAGGGAAAAAGTATAAGAAAAAAAAGGGTAGCCTAAGATCAGGTAAGGACTTTGAACCTATCATGCTTTTGGCATACTCTTCAAGGAAAACTTTCAAAACAGTTGTTGGAGAAAGCACTAGAGGATAGGGTTAACCATAGACTTCCATAGTTTAACTTTACTTAGCATGTAGTGAAAATATCATTCAAGAACAATGTCTCAAGTTTTACTTAGCAAGACATGGGCTCACCAACATTCCTTGACTGGTTATACTCTATTGAATTATCCTCAAACACACAATTAGAAGAAAACATAAACATAAAGCTTATTAGTAAGAATTAGGGTACCTTTTATAGTAAATCCTAATCTAAATTTACTGTTCTTTATTAGAGAAAGTGGATAGTATGAAAACATAAGAAAAACAACAATTACAATAAGAAAAATATCACCATTGACATAGACCAGGATTCCATAAATCAGCTTGTATATTTGATGTTCAAACTAGTTACAATCTTTAAGTCCAATAGGTCTTTATAGCTCCAACTTCTCTTCTCTGCCTAATATTCTTCAATTACTCAACAGAGCTTCAGCAGCTTCAGCAACTATTTAAATTCAATAAGTATCCAACCAACAACAATACTGGGCTCCTCATATGATATATATAGGTAAATTGAGGAGGTGGAGTGAAAGGAAGGTCTAACTATTCAATTAATACAGAGTAAATGCTTCTCGACCTTTGGGAGGCCTAATGGAGAAGATATCTAATGTCTTAACTTTGTTGATTGATTTTTACATTAAATTTCATCTACTTCAGTCACTTTTGTTGAATTTTGAGGCTTTTGGTAGGCTAGTAATAACTCTGAAGTGTGTGCTTTTGGAGATATCCTCTGACTGCAGTAACTCTGTCTTGGCTTCTGGGACAAGTTACGTGAAACATTTAGTTTTAAGGACACCCATGCCTTTATAATAACTGCCCTGATTGTTCAAATATGTTCCATCATCAGGATGGCTATCAAGGTGTCTTTGAAAGGTAAAGTAGACTACAGGTGTCCTTTTCTTGATCTCTGGAGATTTATTTGCCTTGATGATCTAACATTTCAAGGCTTCTTTGCTGATCTATTTGCTTATGCTCTTTAAATTCTGATTAGGCCTTTGATATAGCTTTAGGCCTCCTTTAATCATATTTCAGGTTTTTTGTCCGTTATTGACTATTTTGACTTTAATTGATATGTCTTCAACTGTGTTTTATCCTTAATATGCACGGTTTAAGTCTTTTAATCTTCAGGCTCTTGACTTTAACCTTTAAATGTTAATTTCTCTGATCTTTAAACTTCAATGTTATTCTGATTTATAGGTGGCGTTGGCGCACTGGAGGGTTTTATGAATCAACCAATGTTCATGAGGCATTGGTTAAAATTGGATATTAACTCCTTTTTTCCCCTTTCTGCCTTTGATTAGGCCTCTAAGGATCATCACCCTCGGCCTTGTGTATCTGGACTCCATAAAATCTGCAAACAAACAATCAAAAACTTTATTAAACCCTGTGTTTTGGTTTAACTGCTAATAAAGGCTAGGAGTGGTGATGGAGCAATGCGGAGGAGGAATATGTGTAGAAGGGGATTCCAAAAACGGAACCAGGAAGAATAGTGAGTTGTTTTGCATATTTGGCGCGAAATAGGAGGAAAGTGGTTTTGGCAACGAAACCGGGTGGTATCGTGCGAGAGATGGGCAGTTAGTGGTATTGGTTCTTTCGAACGCAATACGGCTTGGTGGCTGACACGTGTCCCACCAAAACCACCTATTTTTCTTGAAAATAATGCATTTGGGTCTTTTGGCATTTTTGGCGCGAAACGGGTTATGAGCCATCTAATCTGGGGGTTCCAAATCTATAGTGTAAAGTGAGGGCGATAGATGGAGTTGCGTGGTCGGGTGGGATCGGCGGTGACATCACTCTTTTGTCGTGTAGTGGGAAGTTCATCGGGCAGGTTTAAGAGATCGGGACAAGTGATAGTTGTTAGATCTTGAAGATCAACGATGAGGATGAATGGAGAGATAAATAATCAAAGGAATGCGGGATATGGATTTGCAAAGGAGAAAGCCCGATCACTGTTAGATATTTCAAGATCGACGATGGAGATTGAATTGGGAAGAAAAAGGGTAGATCAAATAATAAGAGAAGGGGATGAGGTTTTATGGAGAAAAGGACTTGAGGACTTAAGCATGAAAAAAGGGCTTAAGGCCTATTTTATATGAAAGGCGGGGTTGAAAGGCAAAGGTGAGCATAGGCCGTTAGATCTGGAGGATCTACGGTCCAGATTATATCGGCGGAGGTGGTCAAGAAGAGTAGTTTGGGAAGTGGAAATGGGAAGTTGTGAAGTCCGATAAGTCGATTTGCCTAGCACTCGGTCACATCGTTGGGTCATATGATGAAAGGGGCTAGGGGCTTAAGAAAAAAGAGCTTAAGGCCCAAAGTTAAAAGGTCAGAAAATAGGCCCAAATGGGGCTTTTTGAGGCCTTTTGAGGGGTTCCGATAAGTTAGAAAAAGGGGTTTAAAACCAAATAAAGAGGATTTATAAGGTTTTAAGGGGATTTTGAAGGAAATAAAGGGTAAAATAAGGAAAATGAGTGACATGAAGGGAATATTTTGAAATGGAGAAATGTTGGGAATTATTGCTTTGAAGGCAGCTTTAATTTTGAATCAGCAGGGCTTCTTTGAAGGATTTTTTAAGTGAAAACATCAATAAGATGGGTCTTTTGGACAAGAGACACAGTAAGGCTTCAAGAACTCGCAGATTTGATCCAAATTTGTTTCTTGAAGGCTGGAAGACTTGTTTTAGCCATCATTAGAATATATCAAAATTATGGATGGCTAACACCCTTAACGTAACCTTAACCTTAACCTAATCTTAACCTAACCCTTAACCTTAACCTTAACCTTAACCTTACCTTGACCTTGACCTTACCCTTAACCTAATCTTACCCTTAACCTTGACCTTAACCTTACCCTTAACCCTTAACCTTAACATTTTCCTAACCTTAACCTTAACCTAACCTTGACCTTAGCTATAACCTAACCCTAACCTTAACCTTGACCTTAACTATAACTTAACCTTAACCTTGAAAAAACCCTTAACGTAACCTTAACCTTGACTTTACCCTTAACGTAACCTTAACCTTGACCTTAACATTAAACTTAACCTTAAATTTACCCTTAACTTTACCCTTACCCTTAACCTTAACCTAACCTTAACTTTAACCTTGACCTTAACCTTACCTTAAACTAACTTTAACCTTAACTTTACCCTTAACCTAACCTTAAGGGTTTAGTTAGGTTAAGGTTAAGGTTAAGGGTTTGGTTAAGGGTAGGTTAAGGTTAAGTTTAAGGTTAAGGATTTAGTCAAGGTTAGGTTTAAATTATAGTTAAGGTTAAGGTCAAGGTCAAGGTTAACATTAACCTAACCTTCCCCTAACCTTAACCCTAACCTTAGGTAAAGTTAAGGTTAAGGTTAAGGGTTTAAGGTTAGGTTAAGGGTAAATTTAAGGTTAAGGTTAAGGTTAAGGTTAACCTTACCCTTACCTTAAACTTACCCTTAACATTAAACCTAACCTTAACCTTAACCTAAACCTAACCTTAACTTTACCCTTATCCTAATGTTAACCTTGATTTTACCCTTAACGTAACCTTAACCTTAACCAAACCCTTAACCTTAACCTTACCCTTAACCATGAACTTAACCTTAAATTGACCTAAACATTAACCTTAAACTTACCCTTAAGGTCAAGGTTAAAGTTAAGGTCAAGGTTAAGGTTAAGGTTACGTTAAGTTTAGGTTAAGGATTGGTCAAGGTTAGGGTTAGGTTAAAGTTAAGGTTAAGGTTAGGTTAAGGTTAAAGTTAGGTCATAATTAAGGTTAAGGGTAAATTCAAGGTTAAGGTTATGTTAAAGGTTAAGTGTAAGGTTAAGGTTAGGTTAAGGGTAAGGTTAAGGTTAAGTTTAGGTTAAGGTTAAGGTTATGGTTAAGCTTAGGTTAAGGATAAAGTTAAGGTTAAGGTTAGGTTAAGGTTAAGATTAAGTTAAGGTTAGTTTAAAGTTAATGTTAAGGTTAGGGTAATGTGAATATTAAGGTTAAGGTTAATTGTTTGGTCAAGGTTAGGGTTGGGTTATAGTTAATTTCAAGGTTAGGGTTAGGTTATAGTTAAGGTCAAGGTTAAGGTTAGGATATGGTTAAGCTTAAGATTAGGTTAAGGTTAAGGTTAAAGTTTGGTCAAGGTTAGGGTTAGGTTATAGTTAAGGTCAAGGTTAGGTTAATGTTAAGGTTAGGTACAGGTTAAGGTTAAGGTTAATGTTAAGGGTTTGGTCAAGGTTAGGGTTACGTTAAGGGTAAAGATAAGGTTAAGGCTAGGTTAAGGTTAAGGTCAAGGTTAAGTATAAATTTAAGGTGAGGTTAGGTGTAGGTTATAGTTAAGGTTAAGGATTTGGTCAAGCTTAGGGTTAAGGTTAAGGTTAAGGTTAAGGTTAGGTTATGATAAGGTCAAGGTTAAGGTTAAGTTATGGTTAAGGTTACGAGTTTATTTAGGTTAAGGTTAAGGTTAAAGTCAAGGTTAAGGGTTTGGTTAAGGTTAAGGTTAAGGTTAGGTTAAGTTAAGGTTAAATTTAAGGTTAAGGTTAGGCTAAGGTGAGGGTTAGGTTATAGTTAAGGTTAAGTTTAGGTTAAGGGTAAGATTAGGTTAAGGTTAAGGTTAATGTTAAGGTTATGTTAAGGTCAAGGTCAAGGGTTAAGGTTAAGGTCAAGGTTATGGGTGTTACTGTTAGTCTAGTCATACTACCATCAGTGAAAAAAAATGCTCTTTTTGCATTTGCATATTAGGTGTCTCATACCGAATAAATTTCACCATTCCGCTAGGTCATGGATTCATTGATGGTAGTAATTTTTATCAGTTGTCCCTCATAAGGTACTTGCTGATTTTCCTTTCTATGATCTTTAGCCATTAGTCACTTTCATTCTCAAAATCATATCAGTAGGTCATAGGATGGGTCTCATCAGTTTCTACGGTCTCACCATGGTCAAATTAATGAGTCAAATGCCAATAATATCAGCAAGGTCATGAGGAAGTCAATAAATACAAAGTCACAACACCTGGAAGATCAAAAAGATATTTTATTCAGCTTGATGTAATTTTCACCTCAAAACCATGTTTTGAGGTGAAAACATGATATTTTTCCTTTATTATCATTCATTATGTAATTCTATATCATCATGTGTGATAAGTCACAATTCAGAAGTTGTTATTTCCACAAAGTGATGTCCCTGCCTTCAGAGAGTTTTCCATAGCATGATCAGCACCAAATCATCTTCCAAGTAGATCCATCATAAATAGCCCGGAAAGAGTGTTCCAACGGTATAATACACTCTCAAAACTGACGTCTGGATTGAAATTTATGCTTAAGTGAAGTAAAATCCCCTAAACCTCCCCTATTTCCCATGTTCCCCTTTAAATTTATGTTTAAAGTTTTATATTTCCCTTTAAAAACCCCTTTTCCTCTTTCCAATTTACAACATTGCATCATAAATCATTTAACACAAATGCGATTTATATGTTAACTAGTTCCCCTCCATTCTTGTTAAAACCTTATATTTCAAAGTTTCGTATATTATATATATTCCCCGTCGTTTCCAACCACTTCCCCACCATACGTTGGAACCTTATGATAAAAATTTATAACAAAAGTTTTATATTTTAAAACCCGCATAACCCAATTCCCTTCTCCTTTCATCGCAATCGCAATATTCAGCTAATCGCAATATTTATTTGTGTGTTCCGATCGGCTAATCGCAAGCTACGATGCGATTGAGCGCTTCTGATCACAACATCATCCGATCGTAACATCACTCGATCACAAGTCCCGACCTGATCGCAAGTATTTCTCCGATCTCCCGATCGCTCCCCTCCTCTGATCGCATCGCACATCACTTCCTTCCGATGCGATTACCCCCGCTTCCCTCCAATCTCCGATGCGATTGACTGTTGGGCCCACCATAATACATCTGCCTGTTTTTCCTTTGTTAACATGAATCTTGGTTAATTTGATTATATACAAAGGGTTCTCCCCAATCGCATCAGAAATGTTGTTTCATATATATCACTCCGCCCCTCTCCCGATTCCGATCTCCGATTGCGATTGACCCCGGGCCCACCATACGGTCCTTCTGCCCATTTATAATATAAACGGCTTTCCCCTTTGTAAACTCAAAATTTGTATTATTTTCATTTTTACAAAGGTTATCCCCATTCCCCCTTCCCAAATCGCATCGGTGATTTCATATAAAACATTCCGCTCCACTCCTGAGCCCGATTGCGATTGTGATGTATAATCCCTGGTCCCACCACTTAAACCTTCCGCCCATTCATTACGAAACCCCTTTTTCCTTTGTAAAAGTTAAAATTTATCCATTTTTTTATTACAAAGGGTTCTCCCCAATCGCATCGGAAATGTTGTTTCATATATATCACTCCGCCTGCCCTGCTCCCCGATTGAGATTGCGATTAAACTTTTATTTTAATATGTTATGTCCCTCTACCCGTCCATTCCGATTACGATTTATATGCGGGTACTGCCCATTTCCCTTCCCTTTTCCCATTTAAAATAAAATTTCCCTTCACTAAAGCCAAAGTTTCATTTCAAAGGAATGTTTATTAAAAAAGTTGGTTTATATTCAAACAGCAAATGGAAAGCGAACAGTCAAAGGCCGAGAGCCTAAAATAAAATAAAGATATCTACAACAGTAGAAAAATGGGATATCTGTTCATCATATTACCTATTTTCATTCATATAGTATAACAGTGAAATCTCCAAAGTGGTCAAATGCAATGTTGTCCCTTATTTTCAGGGGCAGAATGTTGTATTTCTTTCTATGATTGTATTTTAGTCCTTCAGCTGTTAGAACAACTCCCTTTTATGTGGATCTATGTTCCCACCTTTTAGTTTATTTATTGTAATTGTAAATCATTTGTAAGTAGTCTAAAAGTATGAGAGTCTGAAAAGTCTGTAACTCAGAAAGTAGGGGAATAGTGTGGAAGAACATCTCTGCGCTACATTGTACAGTTTGATAGGAATTAATAAGAGATGAAACTCTGATTTGTGGGATCCATGTGGTATGAGATTTAGCATTTTTTTTTCTCCTTTGTTTCATATGTGAATTGTTATGTGTTCCATTCATCCATAAACATTTCCTTTTGAATGATTTCAAGATAGAAAGGTAGAATCCATATTTATATGCTCTGCCTTGGGAAATCATTCATACTCTGTATTTTTCTTCTGTTTGAAAAGGATCCATTTATTGTGCCCTTTTTAGCTCCGCACCAGTCTTTCCATCCCATCCTCATTAAATTTTAATTGCTAATTTTCCTGCCTATCTTGCCCCATGAAATACCCTATGTCCTGATTTAATTCCCAGTTTCAACTGTCCCTTTTTATCCCACACGTCCCTGAAAAATTCATTCATTTTATTAAACCTTTTATCCCTATCATTTTACCTAGCCTAATATCAGTCCATTTATTGTGTTCCATTGAATAATATTTTACAGAGAGAGCCCTCTCCTGTCCTTGTAGGGCTAGCTACAAGGTTGAGCGTGGTTTAGTTGTTACCCTGTTTTGCCTTTTCAGCTTGTTGTTCAATTCAGGTGCTAACAAAGGGTAAAGTTAAGGTCAAGGTTAGGGTTATGTTATAGTTATGGTTAAATTTAGGTTAAGGGTAAATTCAAGGTTAAGGTTAAGTTGAAGGTTAAGGCTAAGGTTACGGTTAAGCGTTACATGTTTAGTTAGGTTAAGGTTAAGGTTGAGGTTAAGGTGAAGGTGAAGGTGAAGGTTAAGGGTAAGGTTAAGGTTAAGGTTAAGGTCAAGGTCAAGGTTAAGGTTAATTTAGGTTAACGGTAGGGTTATAGTTAGGTTAAGGTTAAGGTTAAGGTTAAGGTTAAGTTTAGGTTAAGGTAAAGATAAGGTTAAGGTTAAGGTGAAGGTTAAGGGTAAGGTGAAGGTTAAGGGTAAATTTAAGGTTAAGGTTAAGGTTACGAGTTTAGTATGGTTAAGGTTAAGGTTAAAGGTAAAGTTATGGTTAAATTTAAGGTGTTAAGGTTTGTTTAATGTAAAGTCAATTTTAATGCTAGGTTAAGGGTAAATTTAAGGTTAACCTTAACCTTAACCTTATCCTTAACCTAACCTTAACCTTAACCTTATCTTAACCTTACCCTTAACCTTATTTTAACCTAACCTTAATCTTAATCTTAACTAAACCATAACCTTAACTATAACCTAACCCTAACCTTAACCTAAGCTTAACCTTGACCTTAACTATAACCTAACCCTAACCTTGACCAAACGTCAATCTTAACCTTAACTTTACCCTTAACCTAATCTTAAACTTAACCTAACTTTAACCTTGAATTTATCTTAACCTAACCTTAACCCCTTAACCTTAACCTTAACCTTCCCATGACCATAACCTTAATCTTTAATTTACCCTTAACCTAACCTTAACCTCAACCTTAACCTTAACCAGACTAAACCCATAACCGTAACCTTGACCTTAACTATAACCTAACCCTAACCTTGACCAAAACTTAATCTGAACCATAACCTTCCCATTACCTTAACCTTAATATTAACCATAACCTAACCTTAACCTTAACCTTACTAAACATGTAAGCTTAACCTTAACCTTAAATTTACCCTTAACCTTGACCTTACCCTTAAACTTCACTATAACCTAACCTTCACTTTAACCTTAACCCTAACCTTAACCTTAACCTAACGTTAACCTTTAACCTTACCCTAACCTTAACCATAACCCTAACCTTAACCTTAACCTTAACCTTACCCCCTTAACCATAACCTTAACCTTAATCTTAACCTTAACCTTATCCTTAACCTCATTAAACATGTAAACTTAACCTTAACTTTAACTTAACCTAAATTTAACCTTAACCTTAACCTTAACCTAATTATAACCTTACCCTTAACCTTACCTTGACCTTGAATATAACCTAACCCTAACCTTTACCAATCCCTTAACATTAACCTTAACCTTAAACTTTACTTAAACTTAACCTTGACCTTAACCTTACCCTTAACTGTAACCTTAACCTTACCTTTACCGAACCTAACCTTAACCTTAATCTTACCCTTAACCTTGACTTTAACTATAACTTAACAGTAACCTTGAAAAAACCCTTAACCTTAACCTTACCCTAATCTTAACCTTAACCTAACCTTAACCTTGACTTTACCCTTAACCTTAACCTTCACCGTAACCTTTACTTTACCCTTAACCTTAACCTTAACCTTAACCGAACCCTCAACATTAACCTTAACCTTAACCTAACCTTAACCTTGACCTTAATTATAACCTAACCCTAACCTTGACCAAACCCTTAACCTTAACCTTAACCTTAACCTAACCTTAACCTTGACTTTACCCTTAACCTAACCTTCACCTTAACTTTACCTTAACCTTGAATTTACCCTTAACCTAACCTTAACCTTAACCTTAACATTAACCTTATCTTAACCTTAACCTAACCTTAACGTTTACCTTAACCTAACAATAACCTTACCTTAACTTAAATTAACATTAACCTTGACCTTGACCTTAACCTTAACCTAACTTAACATAACCTTAAGGGTTTAGTCAGGTTAAGGTTAAGGTTAAGGAAAGGTTAAGCATAAGGTTAAGGTTAAGGTTATAGTTAAGGTCAAGGTTATGGCTAATGTTAAGGTTAAGGTTAGGTAAAGGTTAATGTTAAGGGTACGTTATAATGAAGGTTAAGGTTAAGACCCGTAACCTTAAACCTTAACCTTAACATAACCTTAAATTTAACCTTATCTTAACCTTAACCTTAACCTTAACCTAACTATAACCTTACCTTAATCTAACCTTAACCTTAATATTAACCTTAACCTAACTAACCCTTAACGCTAACCTTAACCTTTACATAATTTTAACCTTAACCTCACCCTTAACCTACCCTACCCTTAAGGTTAACCTTAACCTTTCCATAACCATAACCTTAACCTTAAATATACCCTAACCCTAACCTTGACCAAACCCTTAACCTTAACCTTAACCTTAACCATAACCTTAACCTTAACCTTCCCATAACCATAACCTTAACCTTAACCTTGACCTTACCCTTAACCTTATCTTAACCTTAACCTAACCTTAACCTTAACTTGACTAACCTTAACGTGACTAAACCCTTAAGGTTAGGGTAAAGTTAAAGTTACGGTTAAGCTCAAGGTCAAATTTAAGGTTAAGTTAAGGTAAGGTTATAGTTAGGTCAATTTTAAGGTTAATGTTAGGTTAAGGTTAAGATAAGGTTAAGGTTAAGGTTAAGGTTAAGATAACATTAAGGTTAAGTTTAAGGTTAAGGTTAGGTTAAGGGTAAATTAAATGTTAAGGTAAAGTTAAGGTTAAGGTTAGGGTAAAGTTAAGGTTAAGGTTAGGTTAAGGGTAAAGTCAAGGTTAAGGTAAAGTTGAGGTTAAGGTTAGGTTAAGGTTAAGATGAGGTTAAGGTTAGGTTAAGGTTAGGTTAAGGGCAAGGTCAAGGTTAAGGTTAAGGTTATGGTTATGGGAAGGTTAAGGTTAAGGTTGTGGTTAAGGTTAAGCTTAAGCTTAAGGGTTTGGTCAAGGTTAAGTTTCAAGTTAAGGGTAAGGTTAAGTTTACGGGTTTAGTTAAGTTAAGGTTAAGGTTCAGGTTAAGGTACGGGTTAAGGTTACGTTAAGGGTAAAGTCTAGGTTTAGTTTACGTCAAGGGTTTGGTCAAGGTTAAAGTTAGGTTAAGGCTAGGGTTAGGTTATATTTAAGGTCAAGTTTAAGGTTAAGGGTAAGGTTAAGATTAAGGTTAACGTTATGCTAAGCTTAAGTTTAGGTTAAGGCTAAGATAAGTTAAGGCTAAAGTTAAGGTTAGGTCAAGGGTAAAGCCAAGGTTAAGGTAAAGGTTAACCTTAATGTTAACGGTAAGGTTAAGGTCAAGGTTAAGGTTATGTTAAGGGTAAAGTCAAGGTTAAGGTTGCATTAAGGGTTTGGTCAAGGTTAAGGTTTGGTTAAGGTTAGGGTTAGGTTATAGTTAAGGTCAAGGTTAAGTTTAAGGTTAAGGATAAAGTTAAGATAAGGTTAAGGTTAAGGTTAGGTTAAGGTTAAGGTTAGGGTTAACCTTAAGGTTTTGGTCAAGGTTAGGGTTAGGTTAAGGTTAAGGGTAAGGTTAAGGTTAAGGTCAAGGTCAAAGTCAAGGTCAAGGTCAAGGTTAAGGTTATGGTTAGGTTAGGTTAAGGTAAGGTTAAGGTTAAGGTTAACCTTAACCTTACACTTAACCCTTAACCCTTAACCTTAACCTGAACCCTTAACCTTAACCTTAACCTAACCTTACATTTAACCTTATCTTAACTTTAACCTTAACCTTACCCTTAACCGTAACCTTAACCTTAATTTTACCATTAACCTTAACCTTCAGCTTAACCTTCCCATAACCTTAACCTTAACCTTAACCTAACCTTAACCTTAACTTTACCTTAACCTTGAATTTTCACTTAACCTTGACCTTAACCTTAACCTCACTAAACCCATAACCTTAACCTTAACCTTAAACTAACCTTACCCTTAACCTTAAGGTTAAGGTTAATGTTAAGGGTTTGGTCAAGATTAGGGTTAGGTTATAGTTGTTAGGAATCTGTAATCAGCAAGATTGGCAAAGTCCGATCACATAAACAACATCGTTTCAACCAACTTTGGGATTCTAAGATCTAGCCCTCCTGAATCCAGAGAGGGATCTCTCCAGTAAGTGCAAATATGGATTTGTCTTTGAAATTTGGGGTAACAATATTAGGCTAGTTATAAGGGCCAAGGGTTTGTTTTGTTGTTGGATGGTTGAGCATGAATACTGCTTGAGGTGGAAATTCCTAAGTACAAAGAGTTTCAATGGTGAGAAGTTGCGAGTGAATAGAACATCTAGGCTAAAAAGATAGATATAACGCTGGTTTTTAGTCCATTGGGCTATGGAGTCATAACTGGGCTTTAATTGAGCAACAATATCAAGAGTGATCCAAGGGGCAAGTCATCTACACCACAGGATTATTGAGATTTAAAATGATGGAATGGGAACAATAAAGTGTTGGAGAGGTGGAAACTGATAATAATTTCACAAAGGATTTATAGTCAGTCTAAACAAGAAAAAGCCTCTTAAGTAACTGTTTAAAACCAACCAAGTGTAGGGCTAACCATTGACTTCTTGGGCAAGTTCGTATTAAAGCAACTTAATTGACAAACAATCCAGTAATCCACATAATTACCTTCAGAAATTATGAAAACATATAAGAGAAGATAGAGTATAAACTTAAGATCAGATAAAGTACTTTTAAACCTAGTTTGCTTTCAGTTAACACCAAGGGAAACTTTCAGAATCTGCCTTTGGAGAAAAGAAGCTAGAAACAGGACAAACCATTACTTTTCTAGTCTAACTTTAATAAGTAAATAAGGAAAATAAATTTCAATAACAATGTTTAAAGCAAACAGTAGGATGAGGGAACTCCAACATTCCTAACTGCTTAAACTGTATTAAATCATTCTAAAACAAACAATTGGAGGAAAACATTGAGATAAATATTTTCAGTCAGAGAAGGTTACTGATGTACAACAGGTCCTAACTCTATAAATGTTGTTCTTTATCAGAGAATAGTGAACAAATATGACATACATAGAAGGAAAACAATAAAAAATAAAGGGGCACTTCACCAATGATATAGACCAGGATCCCAAGAAACAACTTGTTTATTGATGTCAAACCAGTTACAGTACTGAGGTCCAATGTTTCAGTTCAACAATCATCTTCACTATCTAGCCTAACAAAACTAACACAAACAAAGCTGCAAGGGCCAGTGAACACTATTTACAGATAGAAGTCTCAAGCTCAATTATATTTCAAAGTTCTACAACCAACAAATTATCATCTTCTACAAAAGTATTTATAGAAGGATGAGGAGGTGAGATCTGATAAAAGATCTCTCAAGGCAATTAATACAATTTCAAGACTTCTGGGCCTTTTGAGGGGATCACTGAAGAAGTTTACAGGTG
This sequence comes from Pinus albicaulis, assembly GCA_034641835.2. NCBI lineage: Eukaryota > Viridiplantae > Streptophyta > Pinopsida > Pinales > Pinaceae > Pinus > Pinus albicaulis. The sequence goes on along the minus strand of JAXQQM020058610.1, from coordinate 193,592 downwards.
TTTCAATGTATTAATTGTTTTAAAATTAATATCAAAGCTCGGTGGGAGCTTTATTGACTTTTAGGCTCTATCCAGGACAAAATAACTCCGCTGATATTAGTTTGCATTAGTTTCCTTAGCGGAATTAATTGCTTGGCTGCGTTGTGAGGCAGATATTTTCTTAATCAATAACTTCAACCTTTGTTTGAATGGTTTGAGGCAGCATGTGGCTTTTTGGTAGCCGAGAGGAATCAATTCACCTCAAATGTGACGGTGGAGGCCTTTCTGTCTGTTAAACACTTATGATTTTTTTTTCAATGGTGTTTTAATTCTAGGAATTAGGCTTTTTATAATCATTCTTAGCCGTAATTCCAAAATCTGTCTTCAATCTTCATTCTGCTGTGCTATGTCTTCAAAAAATGATACTCTTTTGAATGTGATTTCAATCACAGTGTCTTGTCAATGTGCAGGCCGCACAGGTCTCTTCACGACATCAATGCTCATAGAGCATCGACGAAACATAGATCTTGAAGCCTGCAAATGGCTTCTTTTGATGGATCAAAGGCACATGAAATGTCTTTCCTAGCCTCTGAATTTTCCTTTGTTACAACGAAAAACCATTTATCCCTGTAAATATACACAAAATATTAGAAAATCCTGCGATTTTAGGTTTAACTGCTTCAGAAGGCAGGGAAGGAGCGTAGCCGTTGCATGAAAGCATCCAACAGTGGAGATTTATTTTGGAGGAGGTCAAAGAAGAGCGGGGGAATGAACAATATGGGGTGGTTTTGGATCGTCCGATCTGGACACGTGGACGGTCCAGATCTAATCGAAGGATCGCAATCGGGGGTGGAAAGAAAAAACACCGATCGAAAGTTGCGATGCGATGTGGCGCAGACCATTGATCTTAGGATTAGATCAATGGTGGGAGATGTATCTGGGGATCACAATCAGAAGTCAGAAGTGAAGCGATGCAATTGCATGATCGAAGAAAAGGCCGATGCGATTGCGTGATCGGGCCATCGCAATCGGCGGTGGTAAACTTTAAACCGCACCAAAGGAAAATTTCCGATGCGATTGGGGGCTTCGGGACTTTGACACTTGGTCCCGGGGAAAGTTATATGAAACAAAAAGGCAGGGGGGAAGCTTAATATATATAATTCCTAATCGCATCGGAAAATTTTGATGCGGCCTTTTCAATCTACCCATTGTAATTCCCTGATGCGATTGCGCAATCAGTCTTTTTAATCTACCCATTTGATATTTAACACGTTATTTTGGAATTTTTAAATCAAAATTTGGATAAATGGGTTTTCGGGTTTTACAAAGGAAAAGCAGATCGAGAAAAAATATTACAAAGTTTTAAGTGCCAGAGGCGGGCCCACGGGATATTTATACAAAGGCTAATAGCATCGGAGTTTATATGTGACACGAAACTTATGCACCATGAAAGTTTCCGATGCGATTGAGCACCTGGGATATTTAACACTTGGTCCCAAGTGAAAGTTATATGGAGTAGCGAGGCGGGGGGCAGAGTTTATATATATGCCCCAATCGCATTGGAACTTTTGATGCGGGTCTTTCAATCAACCCATTTGCGAATTCTTTCGATGCGATTGCAAGATCGGTCTTTCAATCTAACCATTTTTATATTAACACGTGAGTTTAACATATTAGATCAAAAGTTTAGATAAATGGGTTTTTTGGTTTTTTCAAAGAAAAGGAACTTCGGGGAAAAAATATTACAAGGTTTTATATGAAAAGGGCCACGGGTTATATGAAAAGATAATGTGCTCGGGGTTTATAAATACGAAGGCTAATCGCATTAGAGTTTCGTAATGGCACAAAGACTCGTTCATCTGGATCTTTCCGATGGGATAAGTGCCAAACAGAGTTAGCACTTGGTCCCAACCCCAAAGCGTATGGTGGGGAAGTGGTTAGGACTTAGCCCAAAGGGGCTTAAGCCTTATGCAAAAACATGTATTTTTTATGAAATTTTTCAAGGTTTTAAAATGAATTTGGGGGTTTCGGTACGGTTAAAGAGTGAGTCTTTAACTTTCTAAAAGTGATTTTCATGAAGGGAAGAAGAGAAATCATGCAACAAGGGAGTTTTTATGAAGAAAGAGGGAGAAAATGGAGGTTAGTTTTGAGTGGGAGAAGGGGGAAAATGATGATTTGCAGCATTTTCTTCTCATGAAATCAGCAGAATTTCTGAGTATAAAATGGGAACAGAGATGAAGATTTTGGACAGAGGCATGAGGCCTTCAGGAGTCTTCAAGAGCCAACACTTTTTAGTAATAGAATTTATTCTTTGAAGGCTCAAAAAGTCTTAGCCACCTTTTGCTATAACAAATATTATAGGTGGCTAACAATAGTTAAGGTTAAGGTTAAGGTTACAGGTTTAGTCAGTTTAAGGCTAAGGTTACGGTTAAGGTTAAAGTCAAATATAAAATTAACCTTAACCTTAACCTTATCTTACCCTTAACCTAACCTTAACCTTAACTATAACCTAACCCTCACCTTAACCTAACCTTAACCTTAACCTAACCTTAACCTTCCCCTAACCTTAACCCTAACCCTAACCATAACCTTAACCTTAATTTTACCCTTAACTTGACCTTAACCTTAACTTTAACCTTAACTTAACCTAACCTTAACCTGACTAAAATCATAACCTTAACTTAACCTAACCTTGACCTAACTAAACCCGTAACCTTAACCTTAACCTAACCATAACCTTGACCTTATCCTAACCTAACCCTAACCTTAACCTTAACCTAACCCTAACCTTGACCAAACCCTTAACCTTAGCTATAACCTAACCCTAACCTTGACCTTAACTTTGCCCCTAACTTTGAACTTAGCCTTAACCTAACTTTAACCTTAACTTTAGCATTAACTTAACACTAACCTTGACCAAACCCTTAACATTAACCTTAACCCTAAAATTTACCTAAACTTAACCTTAACCTCAACCTTAACCTTAACCTGACCAAACCTTAACCTTAACCTTAAAAAAAACCATAACATTAACCTTAACCTAACCTTAACCTTAACCGTAACCTTAAATTTAAACTTAACCTGACTAAACCCACAACCTTAACCTTAACCTTACCTTGACCTTAACTATAACCTAACCCTAACCTTGACCAAACCCTTAACCTTAACCTTAACCTTACCCTTAACCTTAACCTGACTAAACCTATAACCTTTACCTTAACCTTAACCTGACTAAAGTCGTAACCTTAACCTTAACCTTAACCTTAACCTAACCTTAACGTTGACTTAAGGTTAAGGGTAACCAATCCCCTAACCTTAACCTTAACCTTAACCTTCACTTTACCCTTAACCTTATCTTAACCGTAACCTTAACCTTAACCTTGAACTTAACATTAAACTTAACCCTAACCTTACCCTAACCATAACCTTAACCTAACTAACCCTTAACCTTCACCTTAACCTTGACTTTACTCTTAACCTAACCTTAACCTTGACTTTACTCTTAACCTTAACCTTAAGTTAACATTAACTTAACCTTAAGTTAACTTAACTGTAACCTTAACCTTAACCTTAACTTAACCTTAAATTAACCTTAACCTTAACCTAAATAAACCTTAACCTTCACCTTAACCTTAACCTTAATCTTAACCTAACCTAACCTAACCTTAACCTTAACGTTAACCTCACCTTAACATTAACCTCACCTTAACTTAACCTTAACCTTAACCTTAACTTAACCTTAACCTAACCTTAAACTAACCTTAACTTAACCTTAACCTTAACTTAACCATTATCTTTAACATTTACCTTAACTTTACCCTTAACCTTAACTATAACCTAACCCTAACCTTAACCTTAACATTAACCTTAACCTTAACATTAACCTAACCTTAACTTAACCTTAACCTTAACCTAACCTTAAATTAACCTTAACTTAACCTTAACCTTAACTTAACCCTTATCCTTAACCTTGACCTTAACTTTACCCTTAACCATAACTATAACCTAACCTTAACCTTAACATTAACCTAACCTTAACTTAACCTAAACCTTAACCTTAACCTTAACCTTAACCTTAACCTTAACATTAACCTTAACAGGTTAACCTTAACCTTAACCTTAACCTAACCTTAACTTAACCTTAACTTAACCCTTATCCTTAACTTTCACCTTAACTTTACCCTTAACCTTAACTATAACCTAACCCTAACCTTAACCTTAGCATTAAACTTAACCTAACTAACCCTTAACATTCACCTCAACCTTGACTTTACCCTTAACCTAACTAACCCTTAACCTTCACCATAACCTTGACTTTACTCTTAACCTAACCTTAACTATAACCTAACCCTAACCTTGACCAAACCCTTAACCTTAACCTTAACCTTAACTAAAACCTTCCCCTAACCTTAACCCTAACTTTACCCTTAACCTAATCTTAACCTTAACTATAACCTAACCCTAACCTTAACCTTAGCATTAAACTTAACCCAACTAACCCTTAACATTCACCTCAACCTTGACTTTACCCTTAACCTAACTAACCCTTAACCTTCACCATAACCTTGACTTTACTCTTAACCTAACCTTAACTATAACATAACCCTAACCTTGACCAAACCCTTAACCTTAACCTTAACCTTAACCTTAACCTTAACTAAAACCTTCCCCTAACCTTAACCCTAACTTTACCCTTAATCTAATCTTAACCTTAACTATAACCTAACCCTAACCTTAACCTTAACCTTAACTATAACCTAACCCTAACCTTGACCAAACCCTTAACCTTAACCTTGACGTGACCTTAACTATAACCTAACCCTAACCTTGACCAAACCCTTACCCTTAACCTAACCTTAACCTTGAATTTACCCTTAACCTAACCTTAACCTTGACCTTAACCTAACCTTAACCTTAACTTTACCCTTAACCTAATCTTAACCTTAACCTAACCTTAACCTTAACCTTAACCTAACCTTAACCCAAGGAAAATTTTAAGAACCCCCCTAAATTTATATATATAATAAATAGGCAAATCCCCATGATACATAGGAAAAATGGAAGGCAATTTTATTAATAATATAATATGTATATATAATTTTTTGGCGAGTCTTTCACGAGATTATATTATCTTGTAAAATCATGGCGAATCACCAGTACAAATGGCGACTCACTACTAAAAAATGGTGAATCGTTGTCTAGTGGAGTTCGGGGTGTTGGTTCCAATGAAGATATGGTAGTTGAACCAGGAGTAGAAGGAAGAGAACCACCGAGACCAAACATGGCACATGGTGACTCGTGAGGGAAGTATTTCTCGTGTAGTTTGGAAAACGCATTCTTCTAGTTCTGCTAAGCATAGTGTTGTTGCCCATGATACTACTAGCACTGATATTGAGGTTGGAGAGGAGTTTGAGGAAGCATGGAAGGTAGCAGTGGTGGAGAATTACAAAGAGTACCCCATGATGGACTCCATTTTTCCCTTTGGTATTTGTGCCTGCAAGATCTTCTGTCTATTGAACCAACAATTAACCGTTCAACCGACAATCAACTTGACTGACTTGATTGGGTACGAGTCAACTTAGACTAATATTCAAAACTATGCTTTGCACTATCCCATATTTATCACACTAATGCTACACAACATTGTGCATTTTCACCCAACTCTCATGCATGCACACAAAATTTTCATAACATCTATAACCCTAACCAAGTGAGAATTGATCAACAATTTGCACCAAATTTTTTTAGTGTTGAAAGTTCATAAGAAATTTAGATCCATGGTACCTTAAATAAATTTTGAAATAACCTCCACAAATTCGACCACAATAGAGAAAACTTGTGATAAATTTTAAACCTACAAAAATTAGGAATCATGTTCCTAGGGACGATCATAACAAGTAGTTGGCATATAGGTCGAGTTTTGAGCCTTGACACATTGATAATGCAATGGCTTAGGTCAAAACTCACACATTGAAAAGTCATCAGTGAAGATAAGACAAGATCATTATGAATTACACATACTCCAAACTTCCTACCAAATTCTACTTAGTTGTCCGCAACTCAAATATACATAATCTTATAGTAAATAAAAATTCCACAAAGCCTTCTTCACATAGCTAATAAATGGCCATTGGAAGAGCACCCCTTATATAATAGTAATAGTAGAAATCAATAGATTATTTCATATTGAACTTCATAGCCATAGTGCTCCTATGTATTGTATGATGTATTCAACTTGCATTATCAAATATTGATAAAATAATACTTTTGATTGATCCATTTAAAACATACTTGTGCACAATGTTGAATGCAATTCTAGTCAAGGAGTAAAGTTGGTTTAACGTGTAATGATCTATAAATTAATGGAACATAGATGGAACATAGATTGATTTCTTTTAGATATAGGTAACCCTCTGAATGTAGACCATTCCTTGAAGAACATTTTTATTGACGAGGAATTTAATACAATGTTCAATTTTCGAACTAAAAATATTATTTCTATAGATTTGTGTATGGGGTAAACAATAAATAAAAAATTTAACTATCCTTGGGGTGGTCAATATTTATAAATTTTATTTATATTTGCTTTACCATGTATATCATATACCTATCAATCACAAACATGAAAAGATGTGGAATTCAATGTGATGATTTGCTCTGGAAACACAACCAACCTTTATTATTACCAATATTAACTTTTATATAGTAGCACATATGTAGATAAAATTTCCAGCTTCCAAAGAGACAAAATTGCTTCTCCAACGTGATGGCACATTCTTAACTACTAACATTTCTGATTGCTAAATGTAAGAAAGCTTTCTAAGTACATATAATCTACTACGAGGCTCGAACTCCTAGACTATGTTCTTTTTTACCATGTATCTATAGGCTTTAGGCTTCTTCTTGTTTGAAGAGGAGTTGTCTATTATCAGAACTACCTTCCCCGCCTCTGATGCCTTGAAGGAATTGCAAATTGACTCATCAGATGAATACAACCTTCTGTTCTTGTCAATTAGAGTTGAATAGCTTCCATGTGCACTCAACACAAACTCTGAGTGATAGGAAATATCCCACCCACCAACTATGAGGTCCCACAGAATTGTTGCTCCCGCCTGAACAACAGACAACTTGAATGTGAGAATTCAAAAAAAAAGAAAAATCCCAATCGCATATATCTTGAGGATTAAATCGATCTCAAATCCAAAACCCATAAAATTTATATCCAAAAATAAAACTCATCAAATTTGGAAGTATATTAGAAACAAAACCGAAGAAAAAGAGCTAAATTTGAATGCAGGAACTGACACAAAATCTGCAAACTTGAGAAATTTTTGACGTACATTATTTTGTTTGACAAAATAGATCATGGAAGAAAGACCTCAGGGAAGATCACACTAGACTAGGGGTAAGTAAAAACCACCAAGGTGAAGCATGGGAACACAAATACAACCAAAAATGATCTATAATTTTGTTCAATCAGTGATCCATCCATAGGGAAAAAAATTTCTCCTAGGGGTTACCCACTTGGGTGTGTAAAAAACCCCATCAAACAATTTATGAAGCTGTTGACCCTTCTCCTATAAGAGTGAAAATAAAATTACATAGGAGCGATGGAGGAAAGAGAGATATTTGGTGTAGAGGATTTTGGACACCCTTAATCTTCTCATTAACTTGAAGAATACCAGAAGTTAGAGATCTGTTTTCAAAGCAGTAGTAAATTTAAAGTGGCCAATCGAGGATATGATAGCTGCTCAAGTGAAAGAGAATTTGGAAAGGATTAAGAAGATAGTAAATCTATGCATTTATAGCACATATTTTACCACAGAAGCTCAACAAGAATAATGGACACTGGTAGGGATTGAAGAGGAAATCCTAGCATTAGGGAAGAAGCCACAAGCAGTTATCATTAAAAGAGAAATCATACTAACTACTTCCCTCTAGATTTCTCAACATTTTCTACCCATCTTATGTTTGGTCAGACAGAAAGCCTATGGCTTTCTAGTTGTGGTTCTATTATTTTATTATGCAACAGATCTGTACATTTAAAATAGTAATAAAAAGAAGATTTCAATTACAAAAAAGAATAGACTCTTGATTTTTTAATGCTCATTGTCTTTCTTATTCTTTAACTTGAATACAGTGTGACTATTGTCAGAATAATTTGCTAAATATGAACATAGGATGCATCACTGCTAAAAAGGTCTAGCTAAGGTGAATAACAGCCTTTCATCTTTGACTTTCCGATTGTTTGGACTCTTGAGGGGAAAGATTGGAGAGGCAGGGGCCAGGCTTGGTTCAAGAGAGACAACTGGGAATTGGATTGCATATTTACTCTATGATATTATAATTTATAGATGAGACTAGACAAACAGACATCCTCGAAGGCTTACTGTTGCTCTGTAGACTTTCAAAAGGCTTTTGGCACTGCACGCACTGTTCCCTGGAATTTACCCATCAAGCAGCTTCGTGTCCTTGGACTACTTGAGTACATTGTTTCTAGTGTGATGTAGCTTTATGATAGAATGATTGGTAGTTTTTGCGATTACTACAGATTTTTTGAAGGTATCACGAGTATTTGGGGTGTCAAGTGGGTTGTGTTCTCTCTCCTAGACTAGTTGGGATCTACATTGATTACCAGAAATTCATCAGGGAATTTACTAAATCTCAGGATAGTTGCCTACTTCATCAGATCCTGGTTTCATTCCTTTTATTTGTAGATGTTGTTGTATAATTGGCCTCCACTCCAGAGGGGTCATAGAGTCATCTCGATGCATTGGATAGATTTTTCAATAATTGATAACAGACAATTAACCTTGGGAAATTATGATCTCTAATACCACCAAAGAGGCCCTCTCCAAGTATATCATTTTCCCTTTCTGTGGAAGTTAATGGAGATTACCACATTTTATGCTTAGGGGTCAAAAACCATTATTCTTCGAATACTGAGAATGAATTAAAATGGATGTTATATTTTGCATAGTGATCATCAAAATAATGGATGTTATATTTTGGACAGTGATAGTCAAAATCAATCTTGTGTTTCATGCTTGTATTGAAAATGAATGTTGTATTTGAGGTAATAATAATAAGTAGTTCTACCAAGGAAGCCATCTCAATCTCGTCCTTTTATTATGTATTCCTCTGCAGCTATACTTATGTAATTACAACAGGTGACCCATCAAATTGAAAACCTATCTGAAATGAATACTGATCAGTGCCATATAGGAGAGTTTAATAGATATAAAGTTTTATGAAGCCTTCAATATAGGAGTCTTTCCAGATTTCAAAAACCAGGCTCATATTTTTTCAACTTAAAATGTTACCTGAATTAACAAAATAGAAGGATAGCTGCTATAGAAAGAAGAAATTGCTTGCAAAATACTCTGCCAACCATGTGGTGGCCAATGTCGACCTTTATGTAACAAAGATAAGCATTGAAAGATCGATAGAACAGACACAATTTTGTGGATTACAGGCTAATGAGATTGCCTAATACATCAACACTTAACTGTGACCTCGGGTGTTTCAATATTAAAAATGATTTCTAACATAGACAATTGAATTGATTTTATTGTTGATATATTATTGTTATTTAACTAAAATTGTAGTAGGAGTCAATTGTGGCATCTGCAAGATACTCACATTTGGATAAAGGCAGCCCAGCCAAGGAGATACGCCCTTCCTTTATCAGGTAGACATGCCACTTCTTTGTCATGTTCTCACTCTGTTCGAATTGAAAAGATGTATTAGGGAAAGAAATGGTAAAACCAACACTGATTAAAAAAGCCAGAATTCTGAAATGGTGAAAAGTTACCGAACATTTTCTTATGGCGTCGTCTACCTAGCCTTCAAATTTTCCCAGATGACCAAAAATGGTTGGAACTCGGTAAAAAAAATTCAAAAAATCTGACAGTAGGAATGTTTGAATGAGTTTTTAAGGGTGGAAATGGATTGAACACCATAAAAAATTCCTGGGACACTCAAAATCTTTAAGTTTGACAACTGTAACCTGGATTTACAAAAATTCTTGCTAGATTTTATCAAAATCTGGTAATAATTTCCATAATTTTCTATACAAATTTGAAAGCTATATAGACTACAGCCTTTCTTACTTGAGCCTTGTTAAGACCTGTGAAAGAAAACATGCCAATCTATCTAAGGAAAAAGGAGCAATCTTTCACATTCTTATCCTTTACAGAAATATTATCATACAGTCACTGCCTCACACCCTTGATTCTTCCAGACATAAGTTCCATTTCTGATTTCCATTCATCAAACATGATAGGATTGTCTACAACATTTGCCACAATTTGAGCCCCATGAACTACAGGATTCGAGTACATTGGTCTAGCAAGCCTTTTAAGTTGGCTTTTCACCCTGCCATAACTACATGGACAAATGCAGTTAGCATTCCATTTAAATAATGCTGGAAGTTGAAGATATTTCACTAATGAACATATCCACTAGAAAGAATACAATCCAAAGTTTATTAGTGGTACCTATTGGCAACATCTGATGACGATCACACAACATTAATAGCTCATATCCTTTCTGCGTAGAGACCAAGGTTCTTGCTGTAGGATTGAGCAACAAAAACTTCCATCCCACGAGCTACAAATAGCCTCACAGATGATGCATCTGCATCAAGACTGCCACTTGCAAATCCCTGCAAGTTTAGGTAAAAACACAAATTAAATTTCTAAAATAGGGTCCTTTCAAACCAATTGTTAGTTCATTACAACAAAGGATTACTAGACACACAACAACAGAGAGGCTACACAGAGGAGGAGAGAGGAAGGTGAACCAAGCAAGCATATTCACCCACAGAGGGCCTCTATGGATTCCCATTGGCATAAAGGCCAGTACCTCATGAATGGAATTTTGGAAATTCTTCTAAGACTATAACATCACAGATCTCTTCCACCTGGGTTGTCAGTTCACTTAGCTTCTTTCAATTTAATGAGTAAAAAAATACAACTGTGAACTCAGCCTTTAAACAGAGCCTATCACTTTTGCTACACTAAAAAAAAGTTGAAGATGAAAATCACTTTCTTGAAAGGTTTAGCTTATACTCACATTCTATCTAAATTTCAAAAATCTACCACACTATCTAAAAATCCTATTTCCAATAAAACTTAATTAATAAGTAAATAATGGGAGGCGTTGGACTATTGATTACAAGGGCTACCTTTTCTAAATTTAATCTATTCAATTGTACGTTAATTTGGGTTTGAGCTACCAGTTGCAAGGGAATAAATGTTCTGAAGTTTAATTCGATTACCTATAACAAGTTAATTTTGATTGTCTAAAATCGTTGATTTTGATTTGAATCCTATGACTGTCGATGAATATCATCTGATAGAGAATTTTGAGTGTTTCATCTAATGGGTATTTCACAATAGCACCTAGTCTCAATCATTTATATCAATAAAACCAATGGCACAATAGCACTTAGTGTCAAGCATTTATATCCATAAAACCACGTATGATAGATAATTTTGAGTGTTGCATCTAATGTGGATTTCACAATAGCACCTAGTCTCAATCATTTATATAAATAAAACCAATGGCACAATAGCACTTAGTCTCAAGCATTTATATCCATAAAACTGTCTATTTTGATATGATATCTTTGATTTTTAAAATAGACAATTTTAGGTTCTCAACAAGTCATTACATATTATGTTGGAGTAATCATCACACCACTATAAAATCCGTAATTCTCACTATAGAGATTGTAATTACCCCCAAACCTCTTCATATCATAATAATAACGAATGATTTCAAATGTAACGATGCTAACTACCTAACCACTTTAGCAACATCCTCACATTTTTAATATATGAGTTGCATTTTTACCTGAATTATAGAACTATAACGTGCTTGTCACACCCTTGATGAACTTGATGTCTTTCGAGATGTTTGAACTATTCACCACTGACAGTGCATGAGAACTACTTTTGGACAAGAACTATTTGCATTTTTAGCTTTAAAAGAAAAATATTCCATAACACAATTTTGGATTAACATTCAAATGGAAATTTCAAAATCCCAAACACCTTTTTCACAGATTGCTCTTGTATCTAGAAATTTGTTGAACATATATGCTAGGCTTTGTAAAGTATTTGTCACTTGTGGCTGTACACGATAATGCAAACTCTTGTGTTTTGTTACTCGAGAGTTCTTGGGTTTTGTGCATGACATGATGAGGCTATGCTTATGTTCCTTCTATTATAGCAGACACTATAGTAGTTTTTTTAATAATGCAATACCTAATGTTTCAATATTTCTGCGAAGACTTTGAAAAAAAATTCCACAGCAAATATAAGATGTTATATAGCTTAATTTGCATCCTGCATAGTCTGCAAATTTATTTACTCTATCCATGATTGTGTACAACTATAGAAATTTGATGGTCTCATAAGGTTGGAGAATTAAATGACTGTAGTGGATAACAGTTGAGAACTGAGATACCTTAGCAATGGAGTCTATCATTTTCATGAACTTGCCATGCACATATCTACTCGACCTGCCTGTTGGTAGATAACATGTGTTCTATGATTCATCATATGTACAAAACCAATAACATTTACTAAAAGTGCAAAACTGAAATTTTGTATCAATGTTCATATAATATCTATGAAATAAAAAAACATAATTCAACTAAGTCTTAACTACAATACCTATTTTTCAATGCAGAAATTGAGAATGAAGCAAGTGTGACACTACATTATCTTATGTATAAGGCATAAAGATGCAATTCTTCATATGATACTATAAATCTTAAAAGGTCCGAGTCAACTTAAATATAGAAATATTCAAGTGTTTACATGGTAAGCTCAGCAGATTGTGTAAATTTTTTAAACACCTTTAGAGCATTTACATGTTTCAAATTCATATAAGTTTATCCTCAATTGATCGATTAAGCCCCTATTCTGGAAAAAAAAGAATTAAGTATTTAAAAGGGAATGCTAGCCTATGTTGTGTCAGTGATAATGGGATCAATCTCTTGTCCATAGAATTTCATTTTTTGACTCTATATCCACAGACTCTATAATTGTGATTGCTTCACAGACTAAAGGAATCAGATAAAAAGGACTAAAATGTAATTCTTGTGATCATGGGTCAATCAATGGCCTTGGATATATATTTTGGTGCATTTATGAAATGTTGGTGACTGTGCACTGTGGGTTTCTAGCTGCCATGGGTTTTAACACATCATTTTGAATTATACCATCCTATTTTATATTGCCCATACGATATTTCCTTCCTAGTTTCACAGTAATTTTCAATGATAGAAGAAAAGATGACAACGCACCCACGGGCTTTAATAAAGAATCAGGTCACAAGATATACTCTCAAAAAAATTTCAGGATTGTATAAGAATATCTAAGTTTTACATTCATTCACTTCCATGCAAAATCAACATTTCTGATGAAATAGTTTTACATCCAATGTTTAACTGATTTCTTTCACAGCAACCAATTTAAAAATTAAGTTACATAAACAAAAACTAATAGAATATATAGCAAATGTATTTCTCACAAATGTTTAATACAACAGCATACATGTAATCTTAAATAAGACATCCACAAAAGGATAATAAAACAAATTCATATAGAAAGCAAAGACAATACAAATTAAACAGAAGCACTAAAAACAGCCAAAGGTTCGTTCTTCTTATCTTTGAGGTAATTAATTCGAAGGATACTGTGTTGATGGGGACACTACAGACCACATGTTGTAGTCATGATTCAGAGCTTGAGCTTGAGAGAGGTGTTGCACATGTTGTGACACAGAAGCTGAAGCTGATGTTGCATGCCTATAATTGGCTTCGTCCAGCAACTGATCCTCAGTCATAAAGGACTCCAGAAAATAAGAGAGTATATCTGAATTGCAATCTTCAGTGGTTGGGCACAGTGGATTTATATTGCCTTGAAGGGTACAGGAATTTGCACCATCATTTTCCTTGTAGCTTTCTTGATGGGTTTCTTCATTGGGTGCACAGTGTTGAATGAAATTACCTAAAAAAATTTCGTTGTATTGATGTCCACCTCTCAAAGCATTTCTAGCAGTTGCTTGATAACCTTGATCTAAGAAATGTGAGGCACTGTCTAACCCTGATGAGGGTGCCATGAAAAAGCTACTTGTCAGTGTGTTTGTTCTCAAATGTGGAGACCAATCATGGCCTTCTAAGCTCAAATCCTTATTAGGGTAACAATATGGAATTTGTGAGGGTTGATTAACATGAACAAATCCATTAACTGATTGTTGTGGTAGCTTACCTAATCCTTTTCCTAAATCAGAAACATCAGATGAATAAGTACCCTCACTTCCAATATAAGTAGATTGAGTAGCTTTGGCAGTGCTGGAGGAATTTGCAACAGTGTGAAGGCTGTCAATTGCTAATGTATCAGGATGATCATTAACGTTCTTGCTCAGTTCTGGGGAATGAAAAATGTTGTTAACAACTTTGCAGGCTTCAATATTGTCATACATTGTTGTTTCAGTTTCTTGCAGCTGAATTTTCTGAGAATCAGAAGTTGGGTTGTTGGTATCTTCAGAGTTCACGTTGTCAACTCCTTGGATTTTATCACTACGTAACTGCTCAAGCTCTGATTCAGCAAGGGGTTTGTGGGTCCTTGGATCTATCCCTTCACTGATCAGTTTTTTACTAAGGTGCGTATTCCAGTAGTTCTTGATTTCGTTATCAGTGCGCCCAGGCATTCGCCTAGCTATTAAGGACCACCTGAAAATCCAAATGGATGTGATGCACCTACTTTCACTCTAATCTAACCTAACCTAATGTACCCATATATCATTTTTGAATCTCATGAAGGCAAGGAAAGTACTGTTTCCAGGAAGGTGATGCAGTCTGAGAGTAAGGTCTTCCTCATTGAGCAAAATCTGTCCTCGTTTAACATAAGGCTGTAGATAATTCATCCATCACAGTCTATAGATTTTTTCACAATGCAGCAACCCTATAATTATACCAGAAAAGACAATTTACAGTGCAAATTATCAATAATTTTCTAACCATCTGCTTATACATTTGTTGCATCGGCCATATTTACTTTGTTTAAAGCCTGTACACAAAATTAAATAGTCAGAAAAATAATTTGAATCATGGGAAAAAATACTAATTGAATTCATTTGATTTTCATATATAGTTAGATTCGTGAAAATAAATGACGAGGAAACTTTATGATCATAATTTTTTTCTCTAAAAGCCTCACGGACCAAAGAGGGTCAGTCAAGTCCCTCGCTCAGCCAGCAAAAAGATCGGTGCGCACAAAGCCCCAACAACGTCTCCTAAATTCCGGTGAACCAGTGAAAAAATGGGGCGAATCACTCTAACCCCTCCCTCCGACCCTGTAAATCCAGGCAAATGCCATGGAAATCTTCTCCAACCAAAGAAAATCGGGTGCGGATTTCATTTTTTCAGTTTTATGCGCCTTTTATTTGGTGGGCTAATATTTAATAATTAATTATTTTTAAAATAATTATTGGGATAACTTTATTAAACTATAGAAAATGGGTTTTATATTAAAAATTCACCCTATTAAAATTTAAAATCCCTTAAAATTCGCCTTTGGGCTAAAATTCGCCAATAAAATTTTCCCTGCCTTAACCTTAACCTAACTGTAACCTTAACCTTTCCTTAACCTAACTTAACCTTAACCTTGACCTTGACCTTAACGTTAACCTTACCCTAACCTTACCCTTAACCTTCACCTTAACCTTAAATTTAACCTTAACCTTCCCCTAACCTTAACCCTAAACATAACCTTAAATTTACCCTTAACCTAACCTTAACCTTAACCTTAACCTTACCCTTAACCTTCACCCTTAACCTGACTAAACCCATAACCTTAACCTTAAGCTAACCTTAACATTGACCTTAACTATAACCTAACCCTAACCTTGACTAAACCTTAACCTTAACTTAACCTTAACCTTGACCTTAACTATAACCTAACCCTAACCTTGACGAAACCCTTAACATTAACCTTAAGGTTATAGCTAAGATAAGGATAGGGCTATGTTATAGTTAAGGTTAATGTTAGGTTAAGTTAAGTTTAAGGTTATGGTTATGGTTAAGGTTAAAGTCAAGGTGAAGGTAAAGTTAAGGTTAAGGTTAGGTTAAGGTTAAGATAAGGATAAGGTTAGGTTAAGGATGAGGTTACATTAATGGTAAGGTCAAGGTTAAGGTTAAGGTTAGGTAAAGGTTAAGGTTAAGGTTAATGTTAGGGTAAGGTTAGGGTTAGGTTATAGTTAAGTTTAAGGTTAAGGGTAAGGGTAAGGTTAAGGTTAAGATTATGGTTAAGGTTTGGTCAAGGCTAGGGTTAGGTTATAGTTAAGGTCAAGGTTAAGTTTATGTTAAGGGTAAAGTCAAGGTTAAGGGTAAGGTTAGGTTAAGTGTAACGTTAAGGGTAAAGTCAAGGTTAAGGTTAAGGGTAAGGTTAAGGTTAAGGTTAGGGTAAGGTTAAGGTTAAAGTTAAGGTTAAGGTCAAGGTTAAGGGTAAAGTTAAGTTTAAGGTTACGGTTAAGTGTAAGCTTAACGTTAAGGTTATGGTCAATGTTAGGTTAAGGTTTAGGTTAGGGTTAAGGTTAGGGGAAGGTTAAGGTTAAACTTAAGGTTAAGGTTAAGGGTTTGGTCAAGGTTGGGGTTAAGATTAAGGTTAAGGTTAAGGTTAACTATAACCTGACACTAACCTTGTCCAAACCCTTAAGGTTAAGGCTAAGGCTAAGGTGAAGGTTAAGGGTAAGGTTAAGGTTAAGGTTAAGGTTAAGGGTTTGGTTAAGGTTAGGTTAAGGTTAAAGTTAAGTTTAAGGGTTTGGTTATGGTTAGGGTTAGGTTAATGTTAGGGTAAGGTTAGGATTAAGGTTATCGGAAGGTTAAGGTTAAAGTTAGGTTAAGGCAAGGCTTAGGCTAAGGTAAGGTTAAGGTTAAGGTTATGGGTTTAGTCAGTTTAAGGTTAAGGTTAAGGATTTGGTACGGGTTAGGGTTAGGTTATAGTTAAGGTTTAGGTTAGGTTAAGGGTAAATTTAAGGTTAAGGGTTTGGTCAATGTTATGCGTAGGTTATAATTAAGGTTATGGTTAGGGTAAAGGTTCAGGTTAAGGTTAAGGTTAAGAATTTGGTCAAGGTTAGGGTTATCGTTAATGTTAAGGTTAAGCTTAAGGGTGTAAGTTAAGGTTAAGGGTTAAGCTTAAGGTTAAGGTTAGGGGAAGGTTAAGGTTAAGGTTAAGGTTAAGGGTTTGGTCAAGTTTTGGGTTAGGTTATAGTTAAGGTTAAGGTTAAGGTTAAGGGTTTGGTCAAGGTTAGGGTTAGGTTATAGTTAAGGTTAAGGTTTTTTTCAAGGTTAAGGTTAGGGGTTTGGTCAAGGTTAGGGAAGGGTTTGGTCAAGGTTAAGGTTAAGGTTAAGGTTTTGGTTACGGGTTTAGTAAGGTTAAGGTTAAGCTTCAGGTTAAGGGTAAGGTTAAGGTTAAGGTTAAGGGTTTGGTCAAGGTTAGGGTTAGGTTATAGCGAAGGTTAAGGTTAAGTTAAGGGTAAAGTCAAGGTTAGGGTTAAAGTTAAGGTTAAGGTTAACGGTAAGGTCAAGGTTAAGGTTACGGGTCTTAACCTTAACCTTCACTATAACCTAACCTTAACCTTAACCTTAACCTGAACCTGAACCTTAACCTTAACCTTAACTTTAACTTTAACTATAACCTAACCTAACCTTAACCTTAACTATAACCTAACCCTAACCTAGACCAAAACCTTAACCTTAACCCTAACCTTAACTTTAACCTTAACCTTAACCTTAACCTTAACCTAACCTTAACCTTAACCTTCCCATAACCATTACCTTAGCCTTAACCTTAACCTTAACCTTAACTATAACCTAACCGTAACCTTACCCGATCCATAACCTTAACTATAGCCTAACCCTCACCTTAACCTTACCCTTAACCTAACCTTCACCTTAACCTTGACCTTGACCTTGACCTTAAGATTAAGGTTAAGGTTAAGGTTAAGGTTACATTAAGGGTAAAGTCAAGGTTAAGGTTAGGTTATGGTTATGGTTAAGGTTAAGGTTATGGGAAGGCTAAGGTTAAGATAAGGTAAAGTTAATGTTAAGGTTAAGGTTAAGGTTAGGTAAGGCTAAGGTTAATGTTAGGTTAAGGGTTTGGTCAAGGTCAAGGTTAAGGTTAGGTTAAGGGTAAGGTTAAGGCTATGGGTAAATTTAAGGTTAAGGTTAGGATAAGGTTAGGGTAAGGCTAAGGTTAAGGTTAGTTTAAGATTAAGGTTAGGGGAAGGTTAAGGTTAAAGTTAGGTTAAGGTAAAGGTTACGGGAAGGTTAGGTTAAGCTTAAGGTAAAGGTAAGGTTAAGGTTAAGGTCAAGGTTAAGTTAACCTTGACTTTACCCTTAACCTAACCTTAACCTTAACTATAAACTAACCCTAACATTGACCTTAACTTTACCCTTAACGTTAACCTCAACCTTAACTATAACCTAACCCTAACCTTACGCTAACTAGAATCATAACCTTAACCTTACCTTAACCTAACTTAACCTTAACATTGACCTTGACCTTGACCTTAACCTTAACCTTAACTTTACCCATAACCTTAACCTTAACTTTACCGTTAAGATAACCTAAACCTTAACCTTACCCTTAAGGTTAAGATAAGTTCAACGGTAAGGTCAACGTTAAGGTTAAGGTTATGGTTATGGGAAGGTTAAGGTTAAGGTTATGGTTAGGAGAAGGTTAAGGTTAAGGTTAAGGTTAGGGGAATGTTAAGGTTAAGGTTAAGGTTACGGTTTGGTCAAGGTTAGGGTTAGGTTATGGTTAAGTTTAAGGTTAGGCTAAGGGTAAATTCAAGGTTAAGGTTATGGTTATGGGAAGGTTAAGGTTAACGTTAAGGGGTTCAGGTTAGGTTAAGGGTAAAGTCAAGGTTAAGGTTAAGGTGAAGGTTAAGGTTATGGTTATGTGAAGGTTAAGGTTAAGGTTAGGTTAAGGTTAAGGTTAAGGTTAATGTTAAGGTTAAGGTTAAGGTTAAGGGTTGGGTCAAGGTTAGGGTTATGTTATATTTAAGGTCAAGTTTAGGTTAGGTTATAGTTAAGGTTAAGGTCAAGGTCAAGGTTAAGGTTAAGGTTAGGTTAATGGTAAGCTTAAGGTTACGGTTCGGTTATAGTTAATGTTATGGTTAGGGTAAAGGTAGGGTTAGGTTATAGTTAAGTTTAAGGTTAGGTTAAGGTTAAGGTTAAGGTTAGGTTAAGGTTAAGGTTAAGCTTAAGCTTAAGCTTAAGGTTAAGGGTTTGGTAAAGGTTAGGGTTAGGTTATAGTTAAAGTTAAGGTTAGGTTAGGTTGTAGTTAAAGGTAAGGTTAAGGTTAAGGTTAAGGTTATAGTGAAGGTTAAGGTTAAGACCCATAACCTTAACCTTGACTTTACCCTTAACCTTAAGCTTAAATTTAACCTTTAACCTTAACCTTAAACTTACTAAACCCGTAACCTTAACCTTAACATTAAACTTAACTATAACCTAACCCTAACCTTGACAAAACCCTAAACCTTAACCTTGACCAAACTCTTAACCTTAACCTTAAACTGACTAAACTCGTAATCTTAACCTTAACTATAACCTAACCATAACCTTGACCAAACCTTGAACCTTAACCTTAAACTTAACCTTAACCCTAACCTTACCCTAACCTTAACCTTAAACTTAACCTTAATCATTAACCTTAACCTTACCCCCTTAACCTTAACCTTAACCTTGACCAAACCCTTAACCTTAAACTTAACCTGAACCTTTACCCTAACCTCAACCTTAACTATAAACTAACCCTAACCTTGACCAAATTGTTAACCTTAACTTTACCCCTAACCTAACCTTAACCTTAACCATAACCTAGCCCTAACCTTGAGAAAACCCTTAATATTAACCTTAACCTGACTAAACCTGTAACCTTAACCTTAACCTTACCTTAAACTTAAACTTGCCTCAACCTAACTTTAACCTTAACCTTCCCCTAACCTTAACACTAACCTTACCCTAACCAAAACCTTAACCTTAACCTTAACTTAACCCTTAACCTTCACCTTAACCTTAACCTTAACCTTAACGTCAAGGTTAAGGTTAGGTTATGGAAAAGGTTACGGGTTTAGTCAGGTTAAGGTTACTGTTAAGGGTAAAGTTAAGGTTAAGGTTAGGTTAAGGTTAGGGTTAGGGTTAAGGTTTAGGTTAACGTTAAGGTTAGGGTTAGGGAAAGGTTAAGGTTAAGGTTAAGTTTAAGGTTAAGGTTAAGGTTAACGGTGGAGGTTAAGGTTGCGGGTCTTAACCTTAACCTTAACCTTAACCTTCACCCTTAACCTTAACCTTAACCTTTACCTTTACCTTAACCTTCACTATAACATAAACTTAACCTTGACCTTACCTTTAACTTAACCTTAACTTTAACATTAACCTTACCCTTAACCTTAACCTTACCCTTAACTATAAGCTAACCTTGACCTTAACCTTAACCTTACCTTTAACTTAACCTTAACCTTAACCTTACCCTTAACATTAACCAAACCCTTAATCTTAACCGTAACCTAACCTTAACCTTATCCTTAACATTGACCTTAACCTTAACTTAACCTAACCTTAGCCTTAACCTTAACAATGACCTAACCCTAAACTTGACCAAACCCTTAACCTTAACCTTATTTTAACCTTAACGTTAACATTAACCTAACTATAACCTTACCCTTACCCTTAACCTTGACCTTAACTATAACCTAACCCTCACCTTGACCAAACCCTTAACATTAACCTTAACCTAACCCTAGCCTTGACCAAAACCTAAACTTAACCTTAACCTTAGCCTAACCATAACCTTAAACTTAACCTTAACCTAACCCTAACCTTAACTTTGCCCTCAACCTAACCTTAACCTTAACCTCAACCTAACCCTAACCTTAACTTTACCCTTAACATTAACCTTAACCTTAAACTAATCTTTACCTTAACCTAACCGTAACCTTAACCTAACCTTAACCTTAACCTTAACCTTAACCTTAGCCTAATATAACCTTAACCTTAACCTTAACCTAACCCTAACCTTAGCTTTACCCTTAACCTAACCTTAGCCTTAACCTTAACCTAACCCTAACCTTAAATTTACCCTTAAAATAACCTTAACCTTAACCTTAACCTTAACCTTATATTAACCTTAACCTATCCTTTACCTAACCCTTTAGCTAAACCTTAACCTTAACCTAAACCTTACCTTGACCTAACCCTTAACCTAATATTAACGTTAACCTTGAACATAACCTTAACCCTTAACCCTTAACCTTAACCTTTACCTAACCTTACCCTTAACCTAACCTTGACCCTAACTATAACCTAACCCTAACCTTAACCTTAACCTAACCTTAACCTTGACCTTAAGTGTATCCTAACATTAACCTTGACCAAACCCTTAACTTAACCTTAACCTTGACTTTACCCTTAACGTAACCTTAACCTTGACCTTAACCTTACCCTTAACATTAACCTTCACCTTAACTTTACCCTTAACCTTAACCTTACCCTAACCTTAACCTTAACCTTGACATTGACCATAACCTTAACCTTACCTTAACCTAACTTTAACCTTAACCTAAACCTTAACCTAAACCTTAACCTTAACTTTACCCTTAACATAACCTTAAGGGTTTAGTCATGTTAAGGTTAAGGTTAAGGGTTTAGTTAAGGTTAGGTTAAGGGTAAGGGTAAGGTTAAGGGTTTGGTCAAGGTTAGGGTTAGGTTATAGTTAAGGTTAAGGTCAAGGTCAAGGTTAACCTTAACCTTACCTTTACCTTAACCTTAACCTTAACATTAAGCTTACCCTTAACCTTAACCAAACCCTTAATATTAACCTTAACCTAACCTTAACCTTACCCTTAACCTTGACCTTAACCTTAACTTAACCTAACCTTAACCTTAACAATAACCTAACCCTAACATTGACCAAACCCTTAACCTTATCCTTATCTTAATGTTAACCTAACCTTAACCTTACCCTTAACCTTAACCTTGACCTTAACTATAACCTAACCCTCACCTTGACCAAACCCTTAACATTAACCTTAACCTAACCCTAACCTTGACCAAACCCTTAACATTAACCTTAACCTTAACCTTAACCTAATATTAACCTTAACCTAACCGTAACCTTAACCTAACCATAACCTTAACCTTAACCTTAACCTTAGCCTAACCATAACCTTAACCTTAACCTTAACCTAACCCTAACCTTAACTTTACCCTTGACCTAACCTTAACCTTAACCTAACCCTAACCTTAACTTTACCCTTAGCATTAACCTTAACCTTAACCTTAACCTTAACCTAATCTTAACCTTAACCTAACCGTAACCTTAACCTAACCTTAACCTTAACCTTAACCTTAGCCTAACCAGAACCTTAACCTTAACCTTAACCTTGTTAGCCATCAGTAAATTTTGATTGAGAAAATGATGGCTAAAATAAGTCTCAAACCTTCAAGATATTATTTTTATGAAAAAATTCTCATTCTTGAAGTCTTATGATTTTCTTTATCCTTGAGATTAATCTTCACTGCTTTTTCACTATGGAACCCTCAAGGACCTTGCTGTTTATAAAGAAAACTATCTTTTATGGCCTATTTCCATCTTCTTCCCCTCCATTTTTACCCTCATATTCCCCCTCATATCATTTATTTTTTCCTTCAAAACTTATAAATTCCCTTTATCAGTTTTGAAAACCTCCTTTCCCTCCCATTGGAACCCCTAAAAAGCCAAAAAATCCAACTTTTTAGGCTAAAAACCCATTCTGCAAACAAATAAGTCCTAAGCGCTTTTTCAGCTTAGCCCTCATCCTCTGCTCCCCATAAAATCTCAGTGATATAACCAAGCACTTTAAGGACTAAGATCTTTCAACATCACTCCTGGTCACGCATCTCTCCATATGCCCCAGTTTCGCACTCGGCGCTAAGCCCTCTCTTTCCTCCTCGATCCCTTTTTCTTGTATATTTTCTTTTCATTATTTGAAAAGCCCACTATTCACCTTTCTCCTATTCCCCCTTTCTCCTATTCCCCCTTCCTTCCAAATCCTATCATTTACTCACCCTTGCGAGTGAATCCTATCCGTCAATCCATTTGATCTAATGGTCCACATTAAACCTGATGACCCAGCTCCACCGGGGCCTACCATCCACGATATATAAATGCCTGCCCAATCTAATTATGAAACCTGGCCTCCACTCCAACGACTCAACGCACAACTTTTTCATCGCACTCATTCTGCATCATTGGATCTGGAACCTCCGATCCAACGGTTGACGACGCATATCGCAAAATTTCTGTGCCCAGGGTTTAATGCTTCAAAATTTTGCAAAATCGATGGTATCAAAAAATACAGGTGTCGACTGATGTATGGAATCACATTGCCTTTGGGAAAAACCACTTACTACCTTTTGATTATGCGATAACCACTCATGGTATTGCGAAAAATTCTTTCACCCAATACGTGCCAAATATTGTTTTGAACTAGTTTTCTGGCCCATTTTTTTTCAAAAGCCCCCTTTGCCGCTATAAAGCCTTTTTCCCCCTCACTGCTCCTCACCCTCATTAACCTCTAACGTAGTTATCCCCCATTCTCGCAGGGTTTTATAATATGGTTTATGTTTTATGTTGCAGGCAAACATGGAAAATGGGCTGCAGAGCCATCCCACAGTGATGATAAGGTGACCAAGGGCCAAGGATGACGATCCTCAGGCAAGTATTCATGAAGAAAAGGAATCCATAGGGTTCAAAACCATGATTTGACCCGTGCCTCATGAGCATTGGTTATACCATGAAACCCTCGACGCGCCCATGCACCTGCCAGCAAACAGAAACACAGTGAGCATCAATCAATTGAAGGATCAAAGCATAATCAAAGGATTAAAGGTGTTAAACATAGATAAAGCAAACAAGCACAACCATCAAAATTCGAAATATGGTCTAAAAAGGCTTAGTGCTAAACAGAGAGCCTAATCAGGCATAAACACAATATTAAATTAAATCAGTGTTTGAAGGGAAGTAAAAGAAGACAAAACAATGAAGGACACCTTAGTGCCACCTCAGAGGCGTTAATTGAATCCCCAACTACTCAAATGCCACCTGCAGATCTATTTTTGCAAAATAATGCACAATGAATGCACAATTAGATATCTTTTGCCAAAAAACAGCTCAGAATTTATGCTCTACCTACTACAGCCTCCGAAGTCAACAATAATAACCAAGGTTGATGAAATCCAATGTAAAAACATTGAAACAGAGACGAGCACTCGAAATATTCTCCCTTAGGCCTCCCAAAGGTCAAGGCACCATTACTCTGTATTAATTGAACTAATGAACCCTTCCTACACTCCACCTCCTCATTCTTCTATAAATACTGCTATAGAAGACATTATAGGGGTTGGTATCTGGATATTTGTTGCATGTAAATAGAATTTTGAAGCTGCTATAGCTCTGCTTGTAATTGAAGAAACATAAGCTGAGATGAGAAGTTTGAAGCTATAGAGACCCATTGGACATGAAGATTGTAACTGGTTTGAACATCAAATAGAAATAGCTGATTTATGGGATCTTGGTCTATGTCAATGGTGATTTGTTCTTCACTATAAATTGTTATTTTCTTTTGTTCCCATTCTGTCCACTTTTCTTTGATAAAGAACAAAAAATATAGATTAGGATTTACTTCTAAAGTACCCTAAATCTCACTAAAAATCTTTATCCTTTATGTTTTCTGCTGATTGTTTATTTAAAGATGATTCAATAGAGTATAACCAGGGAAGTGTTGGTGAGCCCATGTTTCTTGAGTACATCTTGAGATGTTGTTTTTGAATGTCCTTGATAAGTTTTCTAATTAAATATTGAACTAGGGAAGTCTATGGTTAGCCCTATCCTCTGGTTTCTTCTCCAATAGTTGTTTTGAAAAGATCCGTTAAGAGTATGTTGAAAGCAGGCTAGTTTCGAAGTACTTACCTGATCTTAGACTACTTTTTTTGTGTTATCACGAATGTTTCCCTTTGAATATGCTGAAAGCAGGTTAAGTTAAAAGTCTTTACTTGATCTTAATATGCTCTGTGTGTTTTAAATGTTTTCTCTTGAAAGTACATCAAAATAAGGCTAGTTTATAAGTACTTACCTGATCTTAGATTACTTTGTGTCTTTCCTTAAGTGCATGCCAAAAGCAGGCTAAGTTAAAATTCTTTACCTAATCTTAGGCTGTTCTTTGTTCCTTCATCTGTTTGATTTTCCTTCACTCCAATTTTTAATGTTTCATTCCATAAAATCAACTTAAAGAGATCCTTTGACATAGATGACTTGCCCCATGGACCACTCTTGAGCCTTGCTGTCCAATTAAAGCCTATTATGACTCCATAGCCCAATGGATTGATGTTTCTCCTTGCCTATCTTATCAGCTGAACCATTCCTTCACCTATTTCACATCTTCACCCTTCATAAAGACTTCCTTCATCTTCATTATATCCTTGCCCAACCAAACAAAACAAACAAAAAACCGTGTTCTTCATAACTAGACTAATTACACTTCAAGCCTTAAAGATCACATCTTTAAACACATAAATAGAGAGATCCTGTTAGGTCCCTATATTACTAGTATAGTCCCTTATTGTTATTATTGTAACCCCATTATTGTTATTATTGTACGCTTGTAACCCCCATTTTGTTATTATTGTGCCCTTAAATTATTATTGTTAGGTCGGCTAGGATTACATTGTGGCCCACTAGGATTACATTATGGCCACATGGACTCCTATATATAGAAAGGAGGTTTTTTAAATTGTATCATCCAAGAATTTTTTATTTATGTAATGTATTGGAGGTTGACCCCTCGAAGTGGCTTATTTCTAAGGCATTGATATCTCTTTTCTTCTATTTTTGAAGCTGGTTACACAACATTTGGTATCAAAGCTTTGAAGAAAGGCGTGGAAGCTAAGATGGATGGCATGGAAGCTGGTATGTAAGCTAATATGGATGAAATGAAAGAAAACATGGAAAACAACATCGAAAACATGAAGAATGATCTAAAAGCATACATCGAAGGTTTGACAAAGTTGATACAAGAAATGTTTCCTAATGGTGAAAAGATAGTAGAAGAACCTCATGATGAGAACAAAATAAATGTTAATCATGATTTCATAAACTCTAATGTTGGCGGGAAGAACCACCATATTCAATAAATGGATATGAGGAAGTTTGATGGAAAGGATCCTATAACATGGATACTACAGATGGAGCAATATTTTGATCTCCATAACGTGCAAAACACACAAAAGGTACACATTGAAACTTTACATTTAGAACAAAATACATTTGTATGGTATCGATGGCTTTGCTCCTGTAAAAAAATTGTCACTTGGTCAATTTTTACGGAGGAAATGATAACACATTATGAGGATACAAAGAGCAACACCTTCTTTAGCCAATTGATAAATCTCAAACAAAAGGGTTTAGTGGGGGAGCATATTGAGGAATTCCAAAAATTGAATATAAGGGTAACTGATATTCTAGAGGAACACAGGATCGACCTCTTCATAGGCACTTTAAAGGATAACATCCAACAGGAAGTTCGCGTTTTGGAACCGGATTCATTGGAGAAGGCATTCAGGTTGGAAAGAAAAGTTGAATTTAAAATAATGGTGACAAGGAAGCCTACCACTCAATTATATAAAGAAGGAAGTGTTGCTACGCCTAGATTTCCACAACCTAAAAGGTTGACACCACAACAATTGGAAGAAAAAAGAGCAAAAGGGCTTTGCTACAGTTGTGATAGAAAATACACTAAAGGTCATAAGTGTGCTGAGAAGAAATTATTTTACATAGATTGTGAAGAGGAAGAAGAAAATGAACATGAAGAGGATATACACCAGGAACCAGCCCCAGAAGAGGAAGAAATGAATCCAACCATATCGTGTAATGCACTGGCAGGAATTACCACTCCTCAAACTCTCAAGATAAAAGGACAAATCAAGAAGAGAAAGGTAATAGTGTTGATTGATTAAGGTAGCACCCATAATTTTATTCATTGTAAGGTAGCCAAGGAATTAAATTGTTTCCTATACCCAGCACCAGAATGTCAAGTGATGGTTGCAAATGGAGGAACTATAAATTGCTCTGGAAAATGCCTTAATATCAAGCTAACCATGGGGGAATATGTATTGACTATTCCAATGCTTGCCATTCCTATGGGAGGTGCTGATGTTGTACTAGGAGTACAATGGTTACAATCTTTGGGGACGGTAGCTTTTAATTTTCAAGAACTTTTCTTGAATTTTTTTTCAGAAGGAAAGGAAGTCGAATTACGGGGTATTGTGGGGAATCCAGGAAGGATAATAAGCTCTAATGTCATGACAAAGCTTCTAAAGAAAGAACAGCGAGGCGTAATTGCACAATTATGCTCACTAGAAATTCCAACATCAAAATCATCTATTTCTGTAGATCTCCAACAAGTCTTGGACAATCATTCCAAGGTGTTTGAAACTCCCAAAGGACTCCCACCTATTCGTGATCATGATCATGCTATTCATTTGATTCTAGGAAGTGTTCCTCCAAACATCAGGCCTTATAGATGTCCTTACGTCCAAAAGAGCGAAATTGAACGTATGATTGCAGAAATGTTAGAGGCGGGTATAATTCAACCTAGTCAAAGTTCTTTCTCTGCTCCTGTACTATTGGTACACAAGAAGGATGGATCATGGCGAATGTGTCCGGATTATAGGGAGCTCAATAAGCTCACCATTAAAGATAAATTTCCCATTCCTGTGATTGATGAATTATTGGATGAATTACATGGAGCAATTTATTTTACCAAGTTGGATCTTCATTCGGGATATCATCAAATTAGAATGAAGTCTGAAGATATTCCAAAAACAACATTTCGAACTCATGAGGGTCATTATGAATTTTTGGTCATGCCTTTTGGCCTTACCAATGCACCTTCTACATTTCAAGGGTTGATGAATTCCATTTTCAAACCCTTCCTTAGAAAATTTGTGCTAGTATTTTTTGATGATATACTAAAATATAGCAGGTCTTGGAAGGATCATGTTGAACATGTTGACATGGTGCTGAAACTATTGTAGGAGAAACAATTATATGAAAAAACATCCAAATGTTTCTTTGGAGTACAAGAGGTGGAATATTTGGGTCATATTGTATCTCATGAGGGTGTTAAAGTAGACCCTAACAAAATTAAAGCCATTAAGGAATGGAAAGTCCCCACAACCATAAAGTAGTTGTGAGGATTTATCGGGTTAACAGGGTATTATCGCAAGTTTGTTAGGAATTATGGGAGAATAGTAGCACCTCTAACAACATTATTGAAGAAAGATGCATTTTCATGGACTCCTGAAGCAACTAAGACCTTTGAACATCTTAAAGAGGCAATGTGCATAGCACCGGTCTTAGCTACGCCAGACTTCACAAAAACCTTTATTGTGCAATGTGATGCCTCAAGAAATAGATTTGGTGCTTTTTTAATGCAGGAAGGAAGACCCATTGCTTTTGAAAGTCGTCCAATCAAAGGAAAGTATTTACAGAAACCTTTTTATGAGAAGGAAATGTTAGCAATACTGCATGCACTAAATAAATGTAGAACTTACGTAATGGGAAGACACTTCAAGGTAAAAACTGATCATGATAGTCTTAAACACTTTTTGGAACAAAGACTATCTTCAGAAGAGTAGAAAAAATGGGTCACAAAGATGTTGGGTTATGACTTTGAAATAGTCTACAAAAAAGGAAAGCTTAATGTTGTTGCAGATGCACTCTCAAGAAAGAATGAAGAGGTGGAAGCATTGCTTTGTGCCATTTCTATTATCAAACCAGATTGGATAACCGAAGCAAGAGATTAATGGAATAAGGACAAAGATGTATGGACAATCATTCAAAATTTGCAGCAATATCCTAGTACATCTAATACATTTAGTTGGAAAAATGATTCCTTATGGTACAAATATCGCTTATATCTTTGTAAGAATTCCCAACTAAAACAAAATATTCTTCTGGAATTGCACACTTCTCCTTTAGAAGGACACTCGGGATTTTTAAAAACTTACCACAAGGTGAAGAAAGAATTCTTTTGGGACGGCCTTAAATTTGATATTCAAAATTTTGTGGTGGAGTGTTTGGTTTTCCAGCAGAATAAAGTTGAGAAAATTAAGACCCCAGTACTTCTACAACCTTTATCCATTCCAAGTCAACGTTGGGAGGAGATTTCAATGGATTTTATCACAGGTTTACCTAAGTCCGAAGGAAAGAGTGTCATCATGGTGGTAGTTGATAGACTTACCAAGTATGCACACTTTTGTGCATTATCTCATCCATTTAAACCAAGTACAGTTGCTACTACATTTATGGAAAAAATTCAAAAGCTACATGGAAGCCCAAGGGTTATTGTGAGCGACAAAGATCCCATTTTTACTGGAAATTTTTGGACGAAGTTATTTTCTTGTTTGGGTACTCAATTAGCTCATAGCTCATCTTATCATCCTCAATATGATGGTGAAACTGAGATAGTAAATAAATGTTTGGAAGGATATCTTCGTTGTTTTGTATCTGATAAACAAACATAATGGGTCAAGTGGCTACCTCTCGCTGAATGGTGGTATAACACTTCCTTCCATACTGCAACAAAAATGACCCCATTTATAGCACTTTATGGATACCATCCACCATCCATCACATCATCTTTAAGGGAAAATTCGAAGTTCCAAGCAGTGGAAGATCACATCGGTCATCAGCAATAATTTCTCCAACTCTTAAAGGATAACCTGAATTTGGCACAAAATCGAATGAAACAACAGGCTGATCAATATCGCAGCGAGAGAAGTCCCTCAAACAAATGTCCCTCAAACCATACAAACAAATGTCCCTCAAACAAGCTAAGAAGGATAATAAATTATCACCAAAGTACTATGGTCCTTACAAGGTGTTGCAAAAGATTGGTACTATGGCATACAAATTGGAGCTTCCTGCTTCTTTGTGAGTGCATCCAGTTTTCCATGTTTCATGCTTAAAGAAGGTTATAGGTGAAAATCTTCCATTTCAAACAATATTGCCAGAACTTGATGAGGAAGGAAAAATCATATTGGAACTTAAAGTGGTCACGGAAACAAGAACTCGACAGCTACGAAATCGATCAATTTCAGAGTATCTCATCAAGTGGAAGAACTTACCCACTGAAGATTCTACATGGGAGGATGAGAATTTTATACAGAAGCACCCAGAGCTACTCAAGCGTTGAGAACAACACTTTTTTGAAGGAGAGGGGCATGTTAGGTCCCTATATTACTAGTATAGTCCCTTATTGTTATTAGTGTAACCCCCTTATTGTTATTATTGTACC
Source organism: Pinus albicaulis (assembly GCA_034641835.2). NCBI lineage: Eukaryota > Viridiplantae > Streptophyta > Pinopsida > Pinales > Pinaceae > Pinus > Pinus albicaulis. Next base: position 163,196 of record JAXQQM020058610.1, on the reverse strand, counting down.
CTTGTAACCCCCATTTTGTTATTATTGTGCCCTTAAATTATTATTGTTTGGTTAGCTAGGATTACATTGTGGCCCACTAGGATTACATTATGGCCACATGTACTCCTATATATAGAAAGGAGGTTTTGTAAATTGTATCATCTAAGAATTGTTCATTTATGTAATGTATTGTAGGTTTCCCCCTCGTAGTGGCTTATTTCTAAGGCGTTGATATCTCTTTTCTTCTATTTTTGAAGATGGTTACACAAAAAATCCCTCTCTGAATCTAGGATGGATAGGTCCTCAGATTCCAAAGCGGTTTTGATGTAGGCTCTGCAGCATTTGTACTTGTCAATCTTGCAAACTACGTAGAGACCAACATACTGGCGACCATACTGGGGAATTCTGAGTAGAATCCTTAAAACAAAACACTCAGTATTCAGTTCAAAATGAATAGTTTTCTCCAAGCACTACCAAGCATATTGGTTTTTATGTTAGGACTTGTCTGAATTAGTGGCAATCTAAGTACTCAGGATTCTTACAGACCCTTATCAAACCTTGGAGAAATCATCTAGTAAGCCACAGAGTAAATCTGTTTGTCTCATCACCATAGCTAAGTGCTGAAATAGATTTAGGACACTCTCATAACCCATAGGACTACAAAAACTCAGAAAACCAAAAAATATTTCAAATTGGTATTCAAACCTATTAAGGGTGGTGGACCATAAAAAAATTTACCTTCTAAAGCTAAAAATTTCCACCTGGTGACTCCAAAAACGTGAATAGACCTAAAGACTCCACTAAGAAACCCATTTATATCATAAACATCATATAAACTCAGTTAAGGAAAATTTAATGATTGAGTTGTCATGTTAAAAGATCAGTTAGCCTAACAAAGATTGTCATATTTGGGTGAAATTTTCTTATCATTGGGTCTGCAAACATGGCATAGTGGCTTCTAGAAGAGTTCATACTAGAGCCTATCTTGACCCAAACCCTCATGAGATAGTTGAAAATCCGGAAAGTATACTTAGGAAGTCTCCTAAAGCGAAAACTTCAACTGTTGTCAGGCCATTCTATAGAGCTAATTCTATTCCTGAAGACCTTACAAGATTCACAAGTTGACTTAAGAAATCCATTCAGAACCAGGTCACTTGATGATATAGATCAGATATATTTTTAGTCTCCACCTTCATCACAAGATAGAGGTGAACATCCTGGTAGCAGAGAAACTACCCCTCCTGATTTCCATATTGTTCATAGTTTTGGTTTCCCTCATCCAAGATCCAATCAACATTCTCTTGCTGATCCATCCACATCTATTCTTCAAACACCCACTATTCAAACCACCTCATTCCATCAACCCCCTCTCATCTTACACCCTCCACCTGTAAACCCCCCGTTTTTCCCACAACCTCCTATCATGGCAACATGGTATGCCCCTCTAGTCCTTCCTTTACCTTTAGTCAATCTGCCATAGGACTATCAGTCCAAAATACCATTGTATGATGCTAGTGGTGCAACTACTGCTTCACAACATTTGGATAAGATGAATGACCATTTTGACAGAAATGAGATTGATGATAAAACTGTCAAACTCAGATTGTTTGCTCAAAGCTTAGGGGGAAAAGCAAGAAAATGGTTTAAAGGCTTAACCTGTCATGGTATTAATGACCTTCAAACCATCCATCAGTCATTCCTAAACAAATGGGAAGTCAGAAAAAACCCTCTTCAAATACTTTCAAACTACAATAACCTTAAAAGAAACACTGGGGAAAGTGTTCAAAATTATTGCACTAGGTTCAATAGTGTTTATAATGCACTACCCCTAGACTTGAAACCTCCTCAAGGCTCAGCCTTGGCCAAATTTCTCGAAGGATTTGATCCTGAAATGGCCTATCAGCTAAGAGAAAGAGATCCCTTGACTTTAGAAGACATGCAGAAGAGAGCTCTAGCTGTGGAAGTGAATCTAATTGAGAAAAGATCTAGGATGAGGAATGAAAAGAAAGTATCATTTAGGGAGGAAATGTAGAAATTTGAATAATAGATGAGTTATTCACCGAGATTATCCTAATTACACACTATTTGAGCTTCATGCATAATACATAATCTCTTCTACCATTGATCATCAATTTGCGGAATTAGAAGCAGTTGCATGTGCACATTAAAACGTAATCAAGCACACATATGACACAGTATGTAATGGGGAAAGCTTACAGCTGAAAACCCCCAACTATCTGTATATTATAATGATAGAGAAAATGTAACAATACATAGCACAAACTCCTCACAAGCTCTCAACACTATCTCCAATTGTTACACACTAACTAGCTCAGATATGAACAAGTCACAAGTTCAAATCTCCTCCACCTGTTAGCCTGCCTCTACTGCGCAATACAAGATGAATAATGATGAGATCCAAGTTTGAATCCCACTGGATTGTACTGCACAATCCTCATTGGCAATCTTAATCAATGTGTGTGCAAATCTCATGCACAGCTATAGTCACAACTGATAGTAGACTCACCCTTTCACCCACCTCTAACACTGGTCTCCACTGAAATGTCCATGCACTGAGTTAACTGATGTATTCTTTCGTTGATTTATGAGTTAATAATTAGTGAATTAATTAATAATTAATTCACACCACTCATCACTAGTGTATTTATCAGTTAGACTAAATACAACTAGTTCAACAAAGTTAAATTGAACACAACTCCATCAACTGTCTCATCAACTCCACCAAACTCTAGCACATGAGTTCTAACTGAAGTCAACCATGCAATAGCTCAACTAACCCCTAGGAATAGTGTAATTCCTTCTATCATCTGCATGTGCCACATCCATAGCTCGAACTGAAGTGCTCCAAGAGGATAAGATAATGTTTATAGTCCAAATATTATTAAGAGCTAATAATATTCGACTAATCTATTTTTAGACTGGCAGTCTAAAAATAGACTCCGCCCGGTATGTCTAAAAATAGAGGTCCATGTATTTTTACCAACTTGACCAACCATCCATAAATAAAATCCTACAACTCATAGACCATGATCCATATGTCTAAAAATAGACTTTGCGCCAAAAATAGCCTGCGGGGCCACTTAGTGAAGGTGACTTCTTTTCACTAAGCTCCATCATCTTTTTGCATTCTCAACACTCCCTCTCAACAAGATATGGATTATCTGCAACCCCTATCTTGCCTCTATGGTATTCGAATTTTCTCCTGTTGAGCGCCTTCGTCAAGATATCAACATCCTGATCCTCCGTGGGAATGTATGAAAGTAACATGATCCTCCGCTGCACACAATCTCTGATATGATGGTACCTGATGTCGATGTGTTTGGATCTATCATGAAATAATGGATTAGTCGAGAGTTTAATGCAACTCTGGTTATCACAATAAATCACAATAGGCTCCAAGTGTGACCCGAACAACCTGACCAGGATCTTCCTCATCCATATAGCCCCGCATGCAGCCAAGCTTGCTGCCATATACTCGGCCTCTGCTGAACTAAGTGCCACGGATCTCTGCTTCCTGTTGTACCAAGAAACTGCTGCCAACCTGATACTGAAGATCCCTCCAAATGTTCTCTTTCTGTCCGTTGGGCTTCCTGCCCAATCTACATCCATGAAGCCACATAGCTTCACCTCATCCTCCTGTCTGTACCACAATCCATATCCCGATGTGCCTCTAAGATAACGCAATACATGCTTGCCTACCTTCCAGAAGAGCTTGGTTGACTTAACCATAGCTTGTGAAATCTGGTTAACAGCATAACATATATCGGGTCGTGTATTGACTAGATACATAAGCGACCCCACCAACTGTCGATAAACAGTGGCATCCACTACCTCCGTCGAATTAGCATCCTCCTTCCTCCAACCTCCAGGAAGAGGAGTATCAACAGGCTTGCAGCCATGCATGTTGAACTTCTCCAGTATCTCCCGGGCATACTTACCTTGAGAAACAAATAGTCCATCACTGCGCTGCCAAATTTCCAATCCCAGGAAATAATGAAGGAGGCCCAAGTCCTTCATCTCAAAATCTCTTGCAAGATCCTCCTTGCATGAAAGTATCAACAGCTCATCACCTGTCAGAATAAAATAATCTACATAAATTACAATGATTAGCAACTTACCCTCCACCACAATCTGGTATAGGTTAGGATCCGCCTCACTCTTGGAGAATCCAAGTCCGGTGAAATAACTGTCTCTCCGTGTGTACCAAGCACGAGGTGCTTGTTTCAACCCATACAACACTCTCTTGAGCCTGCACACATGCGACTCACTGTTGAAGATCTCGAAACCTTCAGGCTGCTCTATGTACACCTCCTCCTCAATGACTCTGTTGAGGAACACAGTCCTCACAATCATCTGATGAATGTGCCACCCCATCTGCGCTGAGAGAGCTAGGATCATCCGTATGGAATAATACCTTGTGACAGGTGCAAAGGTCTCCTCATAATCAATCCCCTCTATCTGTGAGAAGCCTCTGGCAACAAATCTTGCCTTGTACTTCTCCACACTCCCCTCAGCTGCCTGCTTCACTTTGTAGATTCATCTCGAACCCACCACTAATTTCCCTTCCGGCATTGGGCAATCTCCCATGCACTGTTTCTGACAATCTAATCATACTCTTCCACCATGGCATCTACCCATGCGGGGTCCTCCACAGCTTCCTCGAAAGAGGATGTCTCTGTCACGACACATTTGCTCATAAGAGCCATGTATCCAGTGTACCGGTCCGGTGACTATCTCTGTCTGCGCTGTGTTGTAGGTGGTCCTACAACCTTCTCTACATCTTGAGCCAGTCGCTCAACTTCTGTAGTGCACTTTTGCCCTCTGATGGTTGGCACTGCATGAGTGGTCTCTTCCACTCCATGAAATTCGTCTTGTGGCTGATCCACATCCTGAAACTCATCCTTAGGAAATAATAGCTCCTCCTCTGCATGCAAGTGTGGCTCCCTCTCAAGCGAACACTTCATGGATTTCTCCTCCTGAAATTTGATATCCAGTCGCACAACAGTCTTGCGACTTTCTGGAAAATACACATGATAGTTGTGGGGCGTATCAGTGTACCCCACAAATATCCCAACCTCTGCGGTCAGCTCCAGATTCTTCCTGGCATCCTTTGTCACATGAATGTAAACATGTGAACCAAAAATCCTCAAATGGGAAATATCAGGCCTCTTACCAGAAAATGCCTCCTTGGGTGTACTCATGCCAAGTATCTTGTGAGGACAACGGTTTTGCACATATACTGCAGTATTGAATGCCTCCGCCCACAAGTGAATGGGTAGGCCCTGATCATACAACATCGCCCATGCAGCACCCACGATCGTTCTGTTCTTCCGCTCAGCAACCCTGTTCTGTTGTGGGTTATGAGGTGCTATGAGCTCTCTTCAAATTCCTTCTACGCTACAAAAGTCCTTGAATTCGCCAGAGATTAATTCACCACCATTGTCGCTCCTCAGAGACTTCAACTGCTTCCCCGATTCCTTCTCAACCAGCACCTTGAACTCACAAAACTTTGAGTATGTCTTGTTCTTCTTCCGCATGAAGAAGATCCATCACTTTCGAGAATAATCATCAACAAAGATCACATAGTACCTGTGCTTTGTTGTCGAAGCTACTGAGAAAGGTCCACACACGTCTGTGTGAATTCTCTCAAGGATCGTCATGGCGCTAATATCCTTCTCGTGAAAGGTGGCTTTCACAAATTTTCCCAAGGTACATCCCTTGCACTGATCTGACTGCGCAAGAGTACCCTTAGGAAGCCCAGTAAAAATATGCTGCAGTATCTTCAAAGCTCCATGGTGAAGGTGGCCCAATCTCCGGTGCCACAACTCGCCATCATCCTGGCTCACCACTCCTTCTACCTTGCATGCCATTGCTGCGCAGCCATCTACTTGCAATTGATAAATATTCTTGACTCGAAACCCTATCTTCCGGGTTTATCCAGTTGTCTTACTGCGCAGGAAAGCCTTTCCCTTGCTGAAGACAACATCATATCCCTTGTCTTCTAACATCGCCACATAGATAAGATTATTCTTCAATCCTAGGACATGCATCACTTCCTTCAATAAGAAGGTTTTACCAGACTCCCTCTTAAAGGAAATGGTACCGATACCAGTTGCACTGTATCTACCATCATCGCCCATCTCGATGTGCACTCCAAGATCTTTCTCATGTAGATCAGAAAACAAATCTCGATCTCCTGTCATGTGAAAAGACGCACCACTGTCCAAGAACCAAACTGAACCCATCACACTTGATACCAATCATGCGATCACTAAAAAATCTAGCTCAAACTGCGAGGCTAATGCCTCTCTTGCTACAGATCCAGCAGCCTGCTTATTTTTCTTCTTCTGCGGAAAATTTGTGGCATAATGTCCATGCTGGTGATAGTGAAAGCACTTCACCTTGGACATGTCCTGCTTCTTTCCTTTTGCACCAGACTGAGAAGCTTTCTTGCTCTTCCCCTTCTTTGCTTTGGCAGCCAAAACACAATTCTCTTCATCATATGCCTTTGATGAAGATCCGTCCCTGGTACTCCACCTTATCTCCTCTTGCACAAGATCCTACCAAAGTCACTCCCATCCTGGGAATTTCTCCTGACCATTGAAAGAGTCCTGATAGGAGTGCCAACTCTTCGGAAGCCCAAGGAGAGCCAAGCTCACCAAGTCCTCATCATCTACAGTCACCCCCACACTTCCCAGCTCATCCCTGCATTGGATGAACTTCGTGAGGTACTTGGGCATACTGTCGCCTTTCTCCATATTTATGTTTCTGAGTTTATCCTTGAGCGCCAACTTCCTCTAGTCGCTCTTGCTTTGGAATAAATCTGTCAATGCTTTCCACATTAAGTATGGAGAAGCTTTTCCATGTAGGCTGGATACAATGTGATCCTTCATGCCCTCCAACAGAATCCTTTGACACTTTGTTGTGTTCTTTTGCCAAGCCTCAACTTGAGCAGCATCAGTAGGCTTTGGGACTTCAGCATCTATGAACTCCTTCAGCCCATTGTCATCTAACACTACCTCCATCCTATCCTTTCATGCGATATAATTCAATCTGCCTTCAAGGGCATACTCCAATCGCAATCCGTTGAAAGACATCTCAACTTTCAACACCAAGAAAACATTGTTGCAAATTCGAATTCCACCAGCTGAAAACTCAACCACTTCTGATCTGTGAGAAAAAAATATTTCTAGCACATAGATCGCCTGTAGAGGCATTTACTGGATTTTTCACCTTTCAAAGAAAGGATGGATCCAGAGGCTACCTGTCCCTCTTACAGACTCTGTCTACCGAAATAAAATGTAATCACTGTAATAGATCCGATGATCAATATTTCACTTTGATACCATGTAGAAATTTGAATAATAGATGAGTTATTCACCGAGATTATCCTGATTACACACTATTTGAGCTTCATGCATAATACATAATCTCTTCTACCATTGATCATCAATTTGCGGAATTAGAAGCAGTCGCATGCGCACATTAAAACATAATCAAGCACACATATGACATAGTATGTAATGGGGAAAGATTACAGCTGAAAACCCCCAACTATCTTTATATTATAATGGTAGAAAAAATGTAACAATACATAGCACAAACTCCTCACAAGCTCTCAGCACTATCTCCAATTGTTACACACTAACTAGCTCAGATATGAACAAGTCACAAGTTCAAATCTCCTCCACCTGTTAGCCTGCCTCTACTTTGAATCCAAGATGAATAATGATGAGATCCAAGTTCAAATCCCACTGGCTTGTACTGCGCAATCCTCATTGGCAATCTCAATCAATGTGTGTGCAAATCTCATGCACAGCTATAGTCACAACTGATAGTAGACTCACCCTTTCACCCACCTATAACACTGGTCTCCACTGAACTGTCCATGCACTGAGTTAACTGATGTATTCTTTAGTTGATTTATGAGTTAATAATTAGTGAATTAATTAATAATTAATTCACACCACTCATCACTAGTGTATTTATCAGTTAGACTAAATACAACAAGTTCAACTAAGTTAAACCGAACACAACTCCATCAACTGTCTCATCAACTCCACCAAACTCTGCCACATGAGTTCTAACTGAAGTCAACCATGAAATAGCTCAACTAACCCATAGGAAAAGCGTATTTCCTTATTAAATTGCATGGCCTTATGCGTAGCTGTTACTTGAATTTTGTGCAAGGAGATAAGATAATGTTTATAGTCCAAATATTATTAAGAGCTAATAATATTCGACTGATCTATTTTTAGACTGGCAGTCTAAAAATAGACTCCGCCCAGTATGTCTAAAAATAGAGGTCCATATATTTTTACCAACTTGACCAACCATCCATAAATAGCATCGTGCAACTCATAGACCATGATCCATATGTCTAAAAATAGACTTTGCGCCAAAAATAGCCTGTGGGCCCACTTAGTGAAGGCGACTTCTTTTCACTAAGCTCCATCATCTTGTTGCATTCTCAATAGGAAACTGCACCCTCCACATCTATCTAAAAAATGGAAAGAATGATGGAGGAAATGATGAATAAAATGAGCATACTTGAGAGAGAAAAATCTAGAGAAAACCAATCAGCCCCCCAAAATAGAAATTAGTCTCAAAATCAAAATTATAACTTTAGGAGAAATCAACCTCAAAACAGAAAAAGAGAGGATGATCAACAGATCAGACCTCCTTTCCAAGAAAATTATGTTAATGAGGATGAAGAAACCAATGAACAAACAGAGGATTACAACATGAATATGTTGGGAGTAAGTAATGAGGATTCTGATCTCATTTATGAAAGAAAACAAGGTCTGTATACACCTTATGATGACAGAAGACTAAAAACTGACTATTATGATCAATATTATGAAAATTCCATCATAGGGTCACCTAAACAGTATGACCTCAAAAGTAAAAAGAATCAAGAAACTCCCAAGAAAAAGACCTCTGATAAATCTGCCAAAAACAGCCCCGAAAATACACCCAAAAAGACAATTGAAAATCATAAAACAGTGGTTGTAAATTCTGATTTAAACTAAGGGAAAAATGCTCAAACCAGTGAAAAACAGAGTATTAACCCTAGTAGCACTATCACCTCAGCTAGTGCTCCTAAAAAAACCATTCTAACTATTGTAAATAATAAAAATCAGCAAGCTGAAGTTGTTGATCAGATAGTGACTAAGAAGGTTGAACTAAACATGTTGAAAAACCAGATCCCCTTCAGCCTAGAGAGTGAAATATCCAAAATCAAGATCTCTGTCCCTATCACTGAATTATTCACCCAAAATGTATATAGAGGTCAAATTTTGAAATATTTGAACATAGAAGATATTCATGACACAGTCAACTTAAATGATGACACCCCATAACTAATTTTTGGACCGAAAATCGAAGGGAAATTTCAAGAAGGAACCACCCTTCCTTTCTACATCAGCTTAAACATGCAGATGGATATGACTTGTGCCACCATCCCTGTCTTCAGTCAACCTAGAAAACTCTATAGGGAAACACACATGAAATATATGGTAAGTAACCAAGATAGACTAGAGAATTCCCCTCTTTACTCCATAGACACTGACCTTGACTCTTTTATTCTTTTTAATGATGATATTCCAAGAGAGAAAGAACTAATTAGTGGAAAAACATCAAATTTTTTAATCACTTCACATTCAAACATAGTTGCAGTCATGGATGATAAGGAAAATAGAGAGGAAATTAAAAAAAAGTCTGTTGATTGGGAAATTCACAGCAAACAGATTAGAGGTCTTGAGGTCCAATACAGTCATATGAATAACGTAGATCATGAAAGTGAGGAGGTAAAACCTCAAAACATTGAAAACCTTGAGGACCGAAACACAGAGAAATATAGTGTAGACCCTTGTACAAAACAGAATGATAAAGAAGACAAAGAGGACAATAATGAAAGAAATCTCAAATCTAAAACAGTCCTCTTTGGAACATGAATTTTGATGGGTCTTGCACTAAAAATGATGCAGGAGCTGGCATATGGTTACACAACACACAAAATAATCATGTTGAGGGGAATTCCTACAAATTAAACTTTCAATGTACCAACAACATAGCTGAGTATGAAGATGTCCTTTTAGGCCTGCATTTATTGACAAAACTAGGGGCCAAAAGGTTAAAGGTTCATGGGGATTCTGAATTGATCATTAGGCAAGTAAATGGGGCATATAGTGCTAAACATCCTAGAATTAGAGCCTATAGAGATGATGCCATGGATTTGTTAAGAACTTTTGATAAATTCCAACTTATCTTTGTCCGAAGAAACCAAAATATCCTTGCCAATGGTTTAGCCTTTGCTGCTAGAACTTGTCTTACACCTTATGAAACCAAGCAATGCACCACCCAAGTCAAATTTAGATCAGCTGTCCCAGACAATGAAAGATACTGGCGAGTTTTTGAGGGAGATAAACAAATAGAAGACTTCTTACAATCAAAAAATGAATTTGAGACATTAAGCTCAGATTCAGATTATGATAAAGATTGTCCTATTGAAGAAAATCCACTTGTTAAGGAAGAGAACTCTCCCAAGATTGCTAAAATAAATTTGTTAACCTGTGAATCTAGTCATGAAATAGAGAATAACACCGATTTAGAAAATGAAGACCTGGAGCTGCTCCAATCTAAAGACCAAAGCTTGTCACAAGGGCTTGTCCCCTTAGAAGAAATTTTTGACTTGAATGACGTGGCCAAAAAGCCAAAACTGGAACCCATAGAATTTGAAGTAGAGGAATGCAATATAGGTAGTGAGGAAAATCCCCAAAAAATCAAAATAGAATCTAAAACACTGCCAGCTCACATTAAACTGAAATACATTGAGCTCTTTAAGGAATTTTTTAATGTGTTTGCATGGAGCTATGAAGATCTAAAGTCCTATGATACAGAAATAATTCAGCATAAGATACCCCTCAAAGAAAACTAGAAACCTTTTAAACAGAAATTGCGCAAAATCAACCCTGTTCAATTACCTCTAGTAGAGAAAGAAATTAAAAAGATGTATGAGACTGGAATTATTGTCCCTGTTAGATACTCAGAGTGGGTGTCTAATCTTGTATCAGTGAGGAAGAAAACAGGAGAGATAAGGCTTTGTATTGATTTTAGGAACTTAAACAAAGCCTCACTGAAGGACAACTATCCTTTGCCCAAAATGGATCACATTTTAGAAAAGGTAGTTGGGTCCAAAAGAATTTCTTTGCTAGATGGCTTCTCAGGTTACAATCAAATTTTGGTACATCCTGATGATCAACTTAAAACAGCCTTTACCACACACTGGGGTACTTTCATGTATTTGAAGACACCTTTTGGTTTGATGAATGCTGGTGCCACATTTCAGAGAGCCATGAATATTGCATTTTCGGAAGAAATACATTACTTCATTATAATTTACCTTGATGATATAACTGTTTATTCTAAAACAGATGAAGAACACCTAATACATTTGAGAAAAGTCCTTGAAAAGTGCAGAAAATTTGGATTGTCCTTAAACCCAAAGAAAACATTGTTTGGTCTCCAAGAAGGCAAAATTCTTGGACATATCATATCAGAAGAAGGGAGAAGGATAGACCCAAAGAGGATTGATGGCATATTGCAAATCAGCCATCCCAGAAACATCAAGTAACTTCAATATTTCATTGGAAAGATTAATTTCTTGAGAAGGTTCATACCCAATTTGGCTGAACTCCTTAGAAACATAACAAACATGCTTAAAAAGGAAGAATGAGTTAAATGGACCTTAGAAGCAAAGAAGTCATTTGAACTGGTAAAACAGGCACTCACCAAAAACACCAGTTCTTATTAGTCCTGATTTTTCCAAAAATTTCTTCATTTTTTCATTTGCATCAGAACACACTATAGCTGTTGTCCTATTACAGAAAAATTTGAAGGGACAGGAGCAGCCCATTGCATTTTTTAGCAAGGCATTAAGAGATGAACCTCTGAAGTATAACATAATGGAAAAACAAGCCTTTGCCTTAGTCAAAGCGTTAAAGGACTTCAGAGTTTACATTTTACACTCCCACATCATAGTATTTGTGCATCATTCAGTAGTGAAAGACATATTGACCCAAGATCCAGATGGAAAAAGAGGAAATTGGATTGCTATAATTTTAGAGTATGACTTAGAAATCAAGCCCACTAAACTCATAAAGGGTCAAGGACTAGCAAAACTGATGGTTGAATCCAACTTCCAAGCTCTTGATATAAACATGTTTAATGCATTAGATGAACAGGAGGAGTTTTTAACTCCAAGTATTGAAGATCATTTCCTAAATTCATCTTGGTATGCTGACATTTTGTTTGTTTTTCTCAATCTCAATGTTCCTCCCAGTTTGTCTAAAACAAAGGCAAGATTTTTAAAGTTAAAAGCTGTAAATTACTACATTTAGAATAAAGGTTTATATTGGAAAAATGCTAGTGGATTATTGCTTAAATGTTTTCCTGAGAATGATGTAGATAAGATCAAGCATGAGTTTCAGGAAGGAGAATGTGGAGGCCACCTCTACTGGAAATCAACAATCAACAAAACCCTTAGAGTTGGTTATTACTGGCCCACTCTCTCTCAGGATGTCCATAAGATGATTATTGCCTGCCACAAATGCCAAATATTTGAAGGCAAAAGAAAACTGCTCCCCTTACCTCTGCAACCAATCAATGTTGAAGCTCCTTTTCAGCAGTGGGGTCTATACTTCATTGGGGAAATCCATCCTCCCTCATCTACCCAACATAGATGGATCCTCACAGCAACAGAATATTTTACCAAGTGGATAGAATCCATTCCATCTAAGAATTCCACAGACTCAGTCATCATCTCATTCCTTGAAAACCATATACTTTCCAGATTTGGCTGTCCTAGAAAGATCATCACTGATAATGCTACTACATTTAGTTCCAAGAAGATGGTAGAATTTTTTCATAAGTATCCGATTATATTGGGTCATTCCACAACTTACTACCCTCAAGGTAATGGGCTTGCAGAATCATCAAATAAAATTCTGGTTAACATTATCAAGAAGTTGTTGGAAGATAATAAGAAATCATGGCATAATAAGCTAGTACATGCTTTATGGGCAGACAGATTGACAATTAAAAAATCCATTGGAATGTCTCCTTACTAGCTAGTTTATGGAACTGTTCAATATTTCCAACCAGTTTAGGAGTGCCAGTCATGAAGCTGATCCAAGAAGTATAGTCTGAATATGATGATGTAACAAGAAGAATAAACCATACTATACATTTACAGAAAACCAGAGAGGAAGTATACATTAGAGCACAACAACTACAAGAAAACATCAAGAAGCTGTTGGACAAAAGAACCAAGGCAAGTGATTTCAAAATTGGTGATAAAGTTTTGAAATGGGACTCAAGAAGAGATGATAAGGGCAAACATGGAAAATTTGATAACCTATGGCAAGGCCCCTATCTCATCCAATCTACTATTGGAAACAATGCATTCTTTCTGCAAGAATTGGATGGAGCTGAATACTTTGGAGGTCCTATTAATGGTAGGGTTCTCAAACATTATTTCTGTTGACCAATATTTTAATTCCAAGGATTTTTATCCATTGTATATAACATTGTTTTCCAAGTTGAAGAAAGAGAAAAACAAAAACAAAAGAAAAAGAAAAAGAGGGCAGAATAAAACAAGAAAGGTACAGCCCCATACCAAAAAAGAGAAAAGAAAATCTAAAGTGTGCAAGCTTAAATGCCACTACCAAAAACAACACTACTATGTTAGTCATACAACCTAACCATGACTAAGATAGCTTTCAATTTTTCTGCTGATAAACTAGTGAAGAAGATTTGCCAAACTATTCAATATTGGCTTATCAGTAGATTAGATTATGATAGAAAACAACGGTTCATACAATCTGAAAATATGGACCTATGAGATTGATAAAATATTGGTTCTAATATGCTCAAAATCTGAACCAAGAGAAAAGAAAATAACAACTCAAATAGATTAAAACCAAAGCTGAAATAAAGGATGAAGGATGTTCTATATTTTCCAGATTTCTAGCCTTCATATTTTTGTTTTGAATTTCTGCAAATAAAGTCTGTGTGCAACTTGTACATTCAGCCATAGACATCATGGCAAATCACACAGCCTAACCCTGATTTGACTATGTTTAAATTTCTGTTTTATAAAATAGAGAATAAAATCTACCAAACAGTCTAATCCTGGCAGATAGTAGCTTAGGTAGAGAATTCATGAGTTGAACAGTCTAATTTTAACTCATGGAAGAAATAAGGGTAGACTTAGACTAGTTTTTCATGTTTTAAAAAGAATAAAATGATGATGTTTAAGGTCTCCAAGTCCAAATGCACTTGCTGAAGAAAAAATGTTAGTAATTAGGCTGTGTAGGTAGTTGTTTGGGGAAGTAACTTTGTTTGATATAAATACTGATCATGTTTCAAAACTGCATGATTAAAGGAGAAGTTTTTATGGATAAAGGCATAGGTCTACATCCCAGAGATCAAATTCTAAGATTCTTGACACCTCCAAGGAGCTGCCATCCCCAAGTCGAGCCACTGTTAGCCATCAGTAAATTTTGATTGAGAAAATGATGGCTAAAATAAGTCTCAAACCTTCAAGAGATTGCTTTTATGAAAAACTGCTCATTCTTGAAGTCTTATGATGTTCTTTATCCTTGAGATTAATATTCATTGTTTTTTCACTATGGAACCCTCAAGGACCTTGCTGTTTATAAAGAAAATTGTCTTTTATGGCCTATTTCCATCTTCTTCCCTTGCATTTTTACCCTCAAATTCCCCCTCATCATTTATTTTTTCCTTCAAAACTTATAAATTCCCTTTATCAGTTTTGAAAACCTCCTTTCCCTCCCATCGGAACCCCTAAAAAGCCAAAAAATTCCAAATTTTTAGGCTAAAAACCCATTCTGCAAATAAACAAGTCCTAAGCACTTTTTTAGCTTAGCCCTTAGACTCTGCTCCCCATAAAATATCAGTGCTATAACCAAGCGCTTTAATGACTAAGCTCTTTCAACACTGCTCTTGGTCACGCATCTCTCCATATGCCCCAGTTTCGCACTTGGTGCTAAGCCCTCTCTTTCCTCCCCGATCCCTTTTTCTTGTATATTTTCTTTTCATTATTTGAAAAGCCTGTTGTTCACCTTGGACCGTTCATCTAAACAGATCGACGGAAATCGCACCCGTTTCTCTTATTCCCCCTTTCGTCCAAATCCTATCATTTACTCACCCTTGCAAGTGAATCCTATTCGTTGATCCATTTGATCTAACAGTCCACATTAAACCTGATGACCCAGTTCTGCCGAGGCCTACCATCTACCATATACTAACTCTCGCCCAATATAATTATGACACCTGGCCTCCACTCCAACGACTCATCGCGCAACTTTTTCATCCCGCTCATTCTGCATCGTTGGATCTGGAGCCTCCGATCCAATGGTTGACGATGCATATCGCAAAATTTTTGTGCCCAGGTTTTAACGCTTCAAAATTTTGTGAAATCGGTGGTATCGAAAAAGACAGCTGTCGACTGATGTATGGAATCATATTTCCTTCGGAAAAACCGCTTTCACCCAATACGCGCCAAATACTCTTTTGAACTGGTTTTCTCTCCCTTTTTTGTTCAAAAGCCCCCTCTGCCACTGCAAAGACTTTTTCCCCCTCACTGCTCCTCACCCTCATTAACCTCTAACGCATTTATCCCCCATTCTTGCAGGATTTTATAATATGGTTTATGTTTTATGTTGCAGGAAAACATGGATGACGATCCTCAGGCTAGTATTCACGAAGAAAAGGAATCCACAGGGTTCAAAACCATGATTCGACCCGTGCCTCATGAGCATTGGTTATACCATGAAACCCTCGACACGCCCATGCACCTACTAGCAAACAGAAACACAGTGAGCATCAATCAACTGAAGATCAGAGCATAATCAAAGGATTAAAGGTGTTAAACACAGATAAAGAAAACAGGCACAGTCATCAAAATTTTAAATATGGTCTAAAAAGGCTTAGTGCTAAACAGAGAGCCTAATCAGGCATAAAAAAAATATTAAATTAAATCAGTGTTTTAAGGGAATTAAAAGAAGAAAAAACAATGAAGGACACCTTAGTGCCACCTCAGAGGGGTTAATTGAATCCCCAACTACTAAAATGCCACCTGCAAATCTATTTTTGCAATGAATCCACAGTCAGAGATATTTTTCCAAAAAACATCTCAGAATTTATGGTCAGCCTACTACAGCCTCCGAAGTCAACAATAATAACTAAGGTTGATGAAATCCAATGTAAAAACATTAAAACAGAGATGAGCACTTGAAATATTCTCCCTTAGGCCTCCCAAAGTTCAAGGCACCATTACTCTGTATTAATTGAACTAATGAACCCTTCCAACACTCCACCTCCTCATTCTTCTATAAATACTGTTGTAGAAGACATTATAGGGGTTGGTCTCTAGATATTTGTTGCATGTAAATAGATTTTTGAAGCTGTTGTAGCTTTGTTTGTAATTGAAGACACATAAGTTGAGATGAGAAGTTTGAAGCTATAGAGACCCATTGGACTTGAAGATTGTAACTAGTTTGAACATCAAATACAAATAGCTGATTTATGGGATCCTGGTCTATGTCAATGGTGATGTGTTCTTCACTGTAAATTGTTATTTTCTTTTGTTCCCATTCTGTCAACTTTTCTCTGATAAATAACAACAAATACAGAATAGGATTTACTTCTGAAGTACCCTAAATCTCACTGAAAATATTTATCCTTTATGTTTTCTGCTGATTTTTTATTTAAAGATGATTCAATAGATTATAACCAGTGAAGTTTTGGTGAGCCTATGTTTCCTGAGTAAAACTTGAGATGTTTTTTTTGAATGTCCTTGATAAGTTTGCTAATTAAAGATTGAACTAGGGAAGTCTATGGTTAGCCATGTCCTCTGGTTTCTTCTCCAACAGTTTCTTTGAAAATTTCCCTTAAGAGTATGTTGAAAGCAGGCTAGTTTCAAAGTACTTACCTGATCTTAGACTACTTTTTTTTTGTGCTGGGTATAGGAAAATTTTTAATTCCTTGGCTACCTTACAATGAATGAAATTATGGGTGCTACCTGAATATTTTCAACACTATTACCTTTTTCTTCTTGATTTGTCCTTCTATCTTGAGAGTTTGAGGAGTGGTAATTCCTGCCAGTGCATTACACGATATGGTCGGATTCATTTCTTCCTCTTCTAGGGCTAGTTCCTGGTGTATATCCTCTTCTTGTTCATTTTCTTCTTCCTCTTCACAATCTATGTAAAATCATTTATTCTCAGCACACTTATGACCTTTAGTGTATTTGCTATCACAACTATAGCAAAGCCTTTTTGCTCTTTTTTCTTCCAATTGTTGTGGTGTCAACCTTGTAGGTTGTGGAAATCTAGGCGTAGCAACACTTCCTTCTTTATAGAATTGAGTGGTAGGCTTCCTTGTTGCCATTATTTTACATTCAACTTTTCTTGCCAACCTGAATGCCTTCTCCAATGAATCTGGTTCCAAAACACAAACTTCATGTTGGATGTTATCCTTTAAAGTGCCTATGAAGAGATCGATCCCGTGTTCCTCTGGAATATCAGTTACCCTTATATTCAATTTTTGGAAGTCCTCAATGTGCTGCCCCACTAAACCCTTTTGTTTGAGATTTATCAATTGGCTAAAGAAGGTGTTGCTCCTTGTATCCTCATAATGTGCTATCATTTCCTCCGTAAAAATTGACCAAGTGACAATTTTTTTACGGGAGCAAAGCCATCGATACCATACAAATGTATTTTTTTCTAAACGTAAAGTTGCAATGCGTACCTTTTGTGTGTTTTGCACATTATGGAGATCAAAATATTGCTCCATCTGTAGTATCCATGTTACAGGATCCTTTCCATCAAACTTCCTCATATCCATTTTTGGAATATGGTGGTTCTTTCCGCCAACATTAGAGTTTATGAAATCATGATTAGCATTTATTTTGTTCTCATCATGAGGTTCTTCTACTATCTTTTCACCATTAGGAAACATTTCTTGTATCAACTTTGTCAAACCTTCGATGTTTGCTTTTAGATCATTCTTCATGTTTTCCATGTTGTCTTTCATGTCATCCATCTTAGCTTCCATGCCAGCTTCCATGCCATCCATCTTAGCTTCCATGCCATCCATCTTAGCTTCCATGCCTTTCTTCAAACTGTCCATCTTCACTTCCACGCCTTTCTTCAAAACTTCCATTTCATTTTTTTTTGTTCTTTGCGAGAGTGAAATTTGTTGCACTTGCTCTTGTAATTTTGATAGATCATGTTGCAATTCTTCATCTTCATGAGTCATAGTAGAGCCTTCTGAAGGCTTAATGGGTGTTGAATTATTTTTACGAGGCATCTTTTAGAACCCAATACTGCTATATATTCTTTTTCTTGCTTTTGAGGAGCTCGATATTGAAATTGGATAATCTCTATGATTGCAACACTTCAATAATTGAATTTCAGTATCAACGTAGCCCTCTAAATTATCTTTTGAATGCCACAAGTCTGACCTGATTTGGATTCTCCAAGACAAAGTTGTGTCCAATCTCCCACAATGACCTAATTCTGGACTGGTTCAGTAGAGCGAACTTGTACGACTTGCCACGTGTCACTGTTTTGTCCTTTGTCTCTAAAATTGATAGCGAAGAAACTACAGGCCGTGTACTTGTGACCAATTTTGACGGCACTCCAATCCAATCTTCAGAGAGAGAGTTATTGAACTTTTCCCACGATCACCTCTTTGAGATGAAATTCAGGAGCCTGAAAAAGCACTACCTTCCACAGATCATATCTCCAAAAATATTTCGAACCAAGCTCTGAAATTTTTTGACGAATTTCCTCAGGATTTCAGCTTATATGAATTTCAGATTCTGAACCTTCGTAGAAATTTTTTTATAGCGCAAATGCCACGATGACCTGTTTAGGAGCCTGAAAAAATACCTAACTTCCACAGATCATATCTCCGAAAATATTGCGAACCAAGCTCTAAAATTTTTAGACAATCTTCCTCAGGATTTCGGCTTCGCACCCTAAAAATTTCAGCTTCTGAAACTTCGTAGAAAAAAAGTTATAGCGAAAATGCCACGATGACCTGTTTGGAGCAGCGAAACCCTAGAATCCAAAGCTCCGATACCAAATGTTGTGTAACCAGCTCCAAAAATAGAAGAAAAGAGATATCAATGCCTTAGAAATAAGCCACTTCGAGGGGGAAACCTCCAATACATTACATAAATGAACAATTCTTGGATGATACAATTTACAAAACCTCCTTTCTATATATAAGAGTCCATGTGGCCATAATGTAATTAAGTACACAATGTAATCCTAACCGACCTAACAATAATAATTTAGGGGCACAATAATAAAAAAATGGGGTTACAAGGGTACTAAATAATAAAAATAAGGGACTAGTAATATAGGGACCTAACATATTCCCCCTTCCTTCCAAATCCTATCATTTACTCACCCTTGCGAGTGAATCCTATCCGTCGATCCATTTGATCTAACGGTCCACATTAAACCCGATGACCCAGCTCCACTGGGGCCTACCATCCACCATATACAAATGCCCACCCAATCTAATTATGACACCTGGCCTCCACTCCAACGACTCATTGCGAAACTTTTTCATTGCGCTCATTCCGCATCATTGGATCTGGAGCCTCCGATCCAACGATTGACGACGCATATCGAAAAATTTCTGTGCCTAGGGTTTAATGCTTCAAAATTTTTCAAAATCGACGGTATCGAAAAATACAGGTGTCGACTGATGTATGGAATCGTATTGCCTTTGGGAAAAACCACTTACTACCTTTTGATTATGCGATAACCACTCATGGTATTGCGAAAAATGCTTTTGCCCAATACGGACCAAATACTCTTTTGAACTGTTTTTCTCTCCCTTTTTTGTTCAAAAGCTCCCTCTACCACTGCAAATACTTTTTCCCCCTCACTGCTCCTCACCCTCATTAACCTCTAATGCAGTTATCCCCCATTCTCGCAGGGTTTTATAATATGGTTTATGTTTTATGTTGCAGGCAAACATGGAAAATGGGCCACAGAGCCATCCCACAATAATGATAAGGTGACCAAGGGCTAAGGATGACGATCCTCAGGCCAGTATTCATGAATAAAAGGAATCCATAGGGTTCAAAACCATGATTTGACCCGTGCTTCATGAGCATTGGTTATACCATGAAACCCTCGACGTGCCCATGTACCTGCCAACAAACAGAAACACAGTGAGCATCAATAAATTAAAGGATTAGAGCATAATCAAAGGATTAAAGGTGTTAAACATAGATAAAGCAAACAGGCACAACCATCAAAATTTGAAATATGGTCTAAAAATGCTTAGTGCTAAAAAGAGAGCCTAATCAGGCATAAATACAATATTAAATTAAATCAGTGTTTGAAGGGAAGTAAAAGAAGACAAAAAAATGAAGGACACCTTAGTGCCACCTTAGAGGGGTTAATTGAATCCCCAACTACTCAAATTCCACCTGCAGATCTATTTTTGCAAAAGAATGCACAATGAATGCACAGTTAGAGATCTTTTGCCAAAAAACAGCTCAGAATTTATGGTCGGCCTACTACAGCCTCCGAAGTCAACAATAATAACCAAGGTTGATGAAATCCAATGTAAAAACATTAAAACAGAGATGAGCACTCGAAATCTTCTCCCTTATGCCTCCCAAAGGTCAAGGCACCATTACTCAATATTAATTGAACTAATGAACCCTTCGTACACTCCACCTCCTCATTCTTCTATAAATACTGTTGTAGAAGACATTATAGGGGTTGGTCTCTGGATATCTGTTGCATGTAAATAGATTTTTGAAGCTGTTGTAGCTATGCTTGTAATTGAATACACATAAGCTGAGATGAGAAGTTTGAAGCTATA
This sequence comes from Pinus albicaulis, assembly GCA_034641835.2. Taxonomy (NCBI): domain Eukaryota; kingdom Viridiplantae; phylum Streptophyta; class Pinopsida; order Pinales; family Pinaceae; genus Pinus; species Pinus albicaulis. The sequence goes on along the minus strand of JAXQQM020058610.1, from coordinate 142,253 downwards.
GAGACCCATTGGACATGAAGATTGTAACTGGTTTGAACATCAAATACAAATAGCTGATTTATGGGATCCTGGTCTATGTCAATGGTGATGTGTTCTTCACTATAAATTGTTATTTTCTTTTGTTCCCATTCTGTCCACTTTTCTTTCATAAAGAACAACAAATATAGATTAGGATTTACTTCTGAAGTACCCTAAATCTCACTGAAAATCTTTATCCTTTATGTTTTTTGCTGATTGTTTATTTAAAGATGATTCAATAGAGTATAACCAGGGAAATGTTGGTGAGTCCATGTTTCCTGAGTACATCTTGAGATGTTGTTTTTGAATGTCCTTGATAAGTTTTCTAATTAAATATTGAACTAGGGAAGTCTATGGTTAGCCCTATCCTCTGGTTTCTTCTCCAATAGTTTCTTTGAAAAGTTCCCTTAAGAGCATGTTGAAAGCAGGCTAGTTTTGAAGTACTTACCTGATCTTAGACTACTTTTTTTGTGTTATCATGAATGTTTTCATTTGAATATGCTGAAATCGGGATAATTTAAAATTATTTACTTGATCTTAATATGTTTTGTGTGTTTTAAATGTTTTCTCTTGAAATTACATCAAAAGAAGGCTAGTTTAAAAGTACTTACCTGATCTTAGATTACTTTGTGTCTTTCCTTAAGTGCATGCCAAAAGTAGGCTAAGTTAAAAGTCTTTACCTGATCTTAGGTTTTTCTTTGTTCCTTCATCTGTTTGATTTCCTTCACTCCACTTTTTAATGTTTCATTCCATAAAATAAACTTAAAGAGATCCTTTGACATAGATGACTTGCCCCATGGACCACTCTTGAACCTTGTTTATCTGATTAAGCCTATTCTGTCCTGTGATGGATTGATGTTTCTCTCTATTTCCTGTCTGTTAATTGATCAAACCCTTCTTTGTTTCCATGTACCTTACTTCCATAACTTCAGCTGTCCCATTTATGTCTTTACAACCAAACCAAACAAACAAACCCTTGTTCTTCATAAGCCCAGACTAAAATTGCACTTCAAACCTTAAGATCACATGCTAAGCAAATAAATAGAGAGATCATGTTAGGTCCCTATATTACTAGTATGGTCCCTTATTGTTGTTAGTGTAACCCCCTTATTGTTATTATTGTACCCTTGTAACCCCCATTTTGTTATTATTGTGCCCTTAAATTATTATTGTTAGGTCGGCTAGGATTACATTGTGGCCCACTAGGATTGCATTATGTACAAAAGACTCTCTATATGTAGAAGAAAAGGGCTAATATAAATTATATAATCCAAATTATTCATTGCTGTTTTGTGTTGGAGTTATTGGAGAAATTAGCTTATTTCCAAGCGTTTCAATGTCTCTTTTCTATTTGGTGGTTACCTAAACATTTTAGTGCTCGGAGCTTTGTGAAGAAAGGCGTGGAGGCTAAGATGGATGGCATAGAAGCTGGCATGGAAGCTAAGATGGATGAAATGAAAGACAACATGGAAAACATGAAGAATGATCTAAAAGCAGACATCGAAGGTTTGACAAAGTTGATACAAAAATTGTTTCCTAATGGTGAAAAGATAGTAGAGGAAACTCATGATGAGAACAAAATAAATGTTAATCGTGATTTCATAAAATCTAATGTTGGCGGGAAGAACCACCATATTCCAAAAATGGATATGAGGAAGTTTGATGGAAAGGATCCTGTAACATGGATACTACAGATGGAACAATATTTTGATCTAGCATTATAAAACACACAAAAGGTACGCATTGCAACTTTACATTTAGAACAAAATACATTTGTATGGTATCGATGGCTTTGCTCCCGTAAAAAAATTGTCACTTGGTCAATTTTTACGGAGGAAATGATAGTACATTATGAGGATACAAAGAGCAACACCTTCTTTAGCCAATTGATAAATCTCAAACAAAAGGGTTTAATGGGGGAGCACATTGAGGACTTCAAAAATTGAATATAAGAATGCTTGATGTTCAAAGACATAGAGGATCGACCTCATTCGCATTGCACAAGGATAATTTCTCTCATCTATGGGAAGTTTGTTCATGAGCTGGTTATTGGAAAACATGGATTTATGAAAAAGTTGAATGCCGAAATAATGGCGACAAGGAATCATACCACTCAATTATATAAAGTATTGCCTCGCTAGATTTCCCTAACTACAAGATTGACCTTTGCTGGTGGAAAAAAAAAAAAAGAAAAAGAGAACTTTGCCTCTGATTACAATGAAGAAAAATATTTTTAAAGTCTATCGTGTCTTGAGAAAGTGTTTATAGATTGTGAGAGAAGAAGAAAATGAACAAGAAGAGGATATACACTAGGGACAAGCCCTAGAAAGAGGAAAAAATGAATCGACCATATCGTGTAATGCATTGGCAGGAATTACCACTCTCAAACTCTCAAGATAGAAGGACATATCAAGAAGAAAAAGGTAATAGTGTTGATTGATTCAGGTAGTACCCATAATTTTATTCATTGTAAGGTAGCCAAGGAATTGAATTGTTTCCTATACCCAACACCAGAATGTCAAGTGATGGTTGCAAATGGAGGAACTATAAATTGCTCTTGAAAATGCCATAATATCAAGCTAACCATGGGGGAATATGTATTGACTAGTCCAATGCTTTCCATTCCTATGGGAGGTGCTGATGTTGTACTAGGAGTACAATGGTTACAATCTTTGGGGACGGTAGCTTTTAATTTTCAAGAACTTTTCTTGAAATTTTTTTCAGAAGGAAAGGAAGTCGAATTAAGGGGTATTGAAGGGAAGCCGAGAAGGATAATAAGCTCTAATTTCATGAAAAAGCTTCTAAATAAAGAACAACGAGGCGTAATTGCACAATTATGCTCACTAGAAGTTTCGACATCAAAATCATCTATTTCTGTAGATCTCCAACAAGTCTTGGACAATCATTCCAAGGTGTTTGAAACTCCCAAAGGACTCCCACCTATTAGTGATCATGATCATGCTATTCATTTGATTCCAGGAAGTGTTCCTCCAAACATCAGGCCTTATAGATATCCTTACTTCCAAAAGAGCGAAATTGAACGTATGATTGCAGAAATGTTAGAGGCGGGTATAATTCAACCTAGTCAAAGTTCTTTCTCTGCTCCTGTTGTATTGGTACACAAGAAGGATGGATCATGGCGAATGTGTCCGGATTATAGGGAGCTCAATAAGCTCACCATTAAAGATAAATTTCCCATTCCAGTGATTGATGAATTATTGGATGAATTACATGGAGCAATTTATTTTACCAAGTTGGATCTTCGTTCAGGATATCATCAAATTAGAATGAAGACTGAAGATATTCCAAAAATAGCATTTCAAACTCATGAGGGTCATTATGAATTTTGGTCATGCCTTTTGGCCTTACCAATGCACCTTCTACATTTCAAGGGTTGATGAATTCCATTTTCAAACCCTTCCTTAGAAAATTTGTGCTAGTATTTTTTGATGATATGCTAATCTACAGCAGGTCTTGGAAGGATCATGTTGAACATGTTGACAGGGTGCTCAAACTATTGCAGGAGAAACAATTATATGCAAAACATCCAAATGTTTCTTTGGAGTACAAGAGGTGGAATATCTGGGTCATATTGTATCTCACGAGGGTGTTAAAGTAGACCCTAACAAAATTAAAGCCATTAAGGAATGGAAAGTTCCCACAACCATAAAGTAGTTGCGAGGATTTCTCGGGTTAACAGGGTATTATCGCAAGTTTGTTAAGAATTATGGGAGAATAGCAGCACCTCTAACAACATTATTGAAGAAAGATACATTTTCATGGACTCCTGAAGCAACTAAGGCCTTTGAACGTCTTAAAGAGGCAATGTGCCTAGCACCGGTCTTAGCTACACCAGACTTCACAAAAACCTTCATTGTGGAATGTGATGCCTCAGGAAATGGAATTGGTGCAGTTTTAATGCAGGAAGGAAGACCCATTGCTTTTGAAAGTCGTCCAATCAAAGGAAAGTATTTACAGAAACCTATTTATGAGAAGGAAATGTTAGCAATACTGCATGCACTAAAGAAATGGAGAACTTACCTAATGGGAAGGCACTTCAAGGTAAAAACTGATCATGATAGTCTTAAACACTTTTTGGAACAAAGACTATCTTCAGAAGAGTAGCAAAAATGGGTCACAAAGATGTTGGTTTATGACTTTGAAATAATCTACAAAAAAGGAAAGCTTAATGTTGTTGCAGATGCACTCTCAAGAAAGAATGAAGAGGTGGAGGCATTGCTTTGTGCCATTTCTATTATCCAACCAGATTGGATAAACGAAGCAAGAGATGAATGGAAGAAGGACAAATATATATGGAAAATCATTCAAAAGTTGTAGAAATATCCTTGTACATCTAATACATTTAGTTGGAAAAATGATTCCTTATGGTACAAATATCGCTTATATATTTGTAAGAATTCCCAAATAAAACAAAATATTCTTTTGGAATTACACACTTCTTCTTTAGGAGGACACTCAGGATTTTTAAAAACTTACCACAGGGTGAAGAAAGATTTTTTTTGGGATGGCCTTAAATCTAATATTCAAAATTTTAGGACATTTGGTTTTGCAATGAATAAAGAGATGGTTTCAATTAAGACCACAATACTTCTAAGCTTTATCTGTTCCAAGTCAATGTTGGGAGGAGATTTCAATGGATTTTATCTATGAGGTTTACGTAGAGTGAAGGAAAAAGTCTCATCCATAGTGGTAGTTGAGTTGCTTACAAGTATGCACTTTTTGTGCATTATCTCATCCATTTAAAGCAAGTACAGTTGCTACTACATTTATGGACAGAATTCAAAAGCTACATGGAAGCCCAAGGGTTATTGTGAGCGACAGAGATCCCATTTTTACTGGAAATTTTTGGATGGAGTTATTTTCTTATTTGGGTACTCAATTAGCTCATAGCTCATCTTATCATCCTCAATCTAATGGTCAAACTAAGATAGTAAATAAATGTTTGGAAGGATATCTTCGTTGTTTTGTATCTGATAAACAAACACAATGGGTCAAGTGGTTACCTCTCGCTGAATGGTGGTATAACACTTCCTTCCATACTGCAACAAAAATGACCCCATTTATAGCACTTTATGGATATCATCCACCATCCATCACATCATCTTTAAGGGAAAATTCAAAGTTTCAAGCAGTGGAATATCACATCGAGCATCAGCAAGAATTTCTCCAACTCTTAAAGGATAACCTAAATTTGGCACAAAATCAAATGAAACAATAGGCTGATCAACATCGTAGCGAGAGAAGTTTTGATGTAGGAGATTGGGTATTTTTACGGCTACAACCATACAAAAAAATGTCCCTCAAGCAAGCTAAGAAGGATAATAAATTATCACCAAAGTACTATGGTCCTTACAAGGTGTTGCAAAAGATTGGTACTATGGCATTTTACATACAAATTGGGAGCTTCACCTTCTTGTGAAGTTATCGATTTCATGTTTCGTGGCAAAATGTTATAGGTGGCATATTCAGTTCGATAACATTTCGAACTTGATGAATGAAAAATGTATTGGAACTGGTCGAAACAAAAAGAACACAAACAACTATGGAATCATTAATTTGAAGTATCTCAATTGATGGAAGAACTGCCACTAAAGATTCTTTATTAGGATGAAATTTTATCTGAAGCACAGGAAGTTCTCTAAAGCGTTAAGACAACGCACTTTTTGAAGAAGGGCATGTTAGGTGCATATTGCTAAATGTGATCCTTATTATTAGTGGCTTACTTATTGTTATTATTGTACCCTTGTAACCCCCATTTTGTTATTATTGTGCCCTTAAATTGTTATTGTTAGGTCGGCTAGGATTACATTATGGCCACATGGACTTCTATATATAGAAAGGAGGTTTTTTAAATTGTATCATCCAGGAATTGTTCATTTATGTAATGTATTGGAGTTCCCCCCCTCGAAGTGGCTTATTTATAAGGAATTGATATCTCTTTTCTTCTTTTTTTGAAGTTGGTTACACAACAAATCCCTCTCTGAATCTAGAATGGCTAGGTCCTCAGATTCCAAAGCAGTTTTGATGTAGGATCTAGAGCATTTGTACTTGTCAATCTTGCAAACTACGGAGACACCAACATACCGGCGACCATACTGGGGAATTCTAAGTAGAATCCTTAAAACAAAACACTCAGTATTCAGTACAAAATGAATAGTTTTCTCCAAGCACTTTAAGCATATTGGTTATTATGTTAGGACTTGTTTGAATTAGTGGAAATCTAAGTACTCCTTAGGATTCTTACAGACCCTTATCAAACCTTGGAGAAATCATCTAGTAAGCCACAGAGTAAACTTTGTTTGTCTCATCATCGTAGCTAAGTGCTGAAATAGATTTAGGAAACTCTCATAACCCATAGGACTACAAAAACTCAGAAAACCAAAAAATATTTCAGATTGGTATTCAAACCTATTAATGGTGGTGGACCATAAAACATTTTACCTTCTAAAGCTAAAAATTTCCACCTGGTGACTCCACAAACCTGAATAGACCTAAATACTCCACTAGGAAACCCATTTATATCATAAACATCATATAAACTCAGTTAAGGAAACTTTAATGATTGAGTTGTCATGTTAAAATTTTAGTTAGCCTAATAAAGATTGTCATATTTGGGTGAACTTTTCTTATCATTGGGTCTGAAAACATGGCATAGTGGCTTCTAGAAGAGTTCATACTAGAGCCTATCTTGACCCAAACCCTCCTGAGATAGTTGAAAATCCAGAAAGTATACTTAGGAAGTCTCCTAAAGCCAAAACTTCAACTGTTGTCAGGCCAGTCTATAAAGCTAATTCTGTTCCTGAAGACCATACAGCTCTACAAGATTCACAGGTTGAATTAAGAAATCCATTCAGAACCAGGTCACTTGATGATATAGATCAGATAGATTTTGAGTCTCCACCTTCATCCCAAGATAGAGGTGAACATCCTGGTAGCAGAGAAGCTACCCCTCCTGATTTCCATATTGTTCATAGTTTTGGTTTCTCTCATCCAAGATCTGCTCAACAGTCTCTTGCTAATCCATCCACATCTGTTCTTCACATACCCACTATTCAAACCACCTCATTCCATCAACCCCCTCTCATCTTACATCCTCCACCTGTAAACCCCCCATTTTTCCCAAAACCTCCTATCATGGCAACATGGTATGCCCCTCTAGTCCTTCCTTTACCTTTAGTCAATCTTCCATAAGACTATCAGTCCAAAATACCATTGTATGATGCTAGTGGTGCAACTACTGCTTCATAACATGTGGATAAGATGAATGACCATTTTGACAGAAATGAGATTGATGATGAAACTGTCAAACTCAGATTGTTTGCTCAAAGCTTAGGGGGAGAAGCAAGAAAATGGTTTAAAGGCTTAACCCCTCATAGTATTAATGACCTTCAGACCCTCCATCAGTCATTCCTAAACAAATGGGAAGTCAGAAAATACCCTCTTCAAATACTTTCAAACTACAATAACCTTAAAAGAAACATTGGGGAAAGTGTTCAAAATTATTGCACTAGGTTCAATAGTGTTTATAATGCACTACCCCCAGAATTGAAACCTCCTCAAGGCTCAGCCTTGGCCAAATTTCCTGAAGGATTTGATCCTGAAATGGCCTATCAGCTAAGAGAAAGAGACCCCTTGACTTTAGAAGACATGCAGAAGAGAGCTCTAGTTGTGGAAGTGAATCTGATTGAGAAAAGAGCTAGGATGAGGAATGAAAAGAAAGTATCATTTAGGGAGGAAAATGCACCCTCCACATCTAACTCAAAAATGGAAAGAATGATGGAGGAAATGATGAAGAAAATGAGCATACTTGATAGAGAACAATCTATAGAAAACCAATCAGCCCCCCAAAATAGAAATCAGTCTCAAAATCAAAATTAGAAATTTAGGAGAAATCAACCTCAAAACAGACAAAGAGAGGATGATCAACAGATCAGACCTCCTTTCCAAGAAAATTATGTTAATGAGGATGAAGAAACCAATTAAAAAACATAGGATTACAAAATGAATATGTTGGGAGTAAGTAATGAGGATTCTGATCTCATTTATGAAAGAAAACAAGGTCTGTATACACCTTATGATGACAGAAGACTACAAACTGACTATTATGATCAATATTTTGAAAATGCCATCATAGGGTCACCTAAACAGTATGACCTCAAAATTAAAAAGAATCAAGAAACTCCCAAGAAAAAAATCTCTAATAAATCTGCCCTTAACAACCCTGAAAATACACCCAAAAAGACAATTGAAAATCATAAAACAGTGGCTGTAAATTCTGATTTAAACTAAGGGAAAAATGCTCAAACCAGTGAAAAACAGAGTATTAACCCTAGTAACACTATCACCTTAGCTAATGCTCCTAAAATAACCATTCTAACTATTGTAAATAATAAAAATCAGCAAGCTGAAGTTGCTGATCAGATAGTGACTAAGGAGGCTGAACTAAACATGTTGAAAACCAGATCCGCTTCAGCCTAGAGAGTGAAATATCCAAAATCAAAATCTCTGTCCCTCTCACTGAATTAGTCACCCAAAATGTATATAGAGGTCAAATTTTGAAAGCTTTGAACATAGAAGATACTCATTACACAGTCAACTTAAATGATGACACCCCAGAACTAATTTTTGGACCGAAAATCGAAGGGAAATTTCAAGAAGGAACCACCCCTCCTTTCTACATCAGCTTAAACATTCATGATAATATTTTACACAATACCATGCTTGATTCAGGAGCATCACACAACCTCATGCCCAAGGTGATAATGGAAAGATTAAGCTTAGAGGTGACTAGACCCTACAAAGATTTATATTCCTTTGACTCAAGTAGGGTGAGATGCCTGGGCCTAATAAAGGATCTGTGTGTCAACTTAGCCCAAATACCAGCCAAAATTTTAGTAATGGACATTTTAGTGGCTGATATACCCCCCAAATATGGCATGATCCTTTCAAGATCATGGGGTGCTAAGTTACAAGGTACAATGCAGATGGATATGACTTATGCCACCATCCCTGTCTTTAGTCAACCTAGAAAACTCTATAGGGAAACACACATGAAATATATGGTAAGTAACCAAGATAGACTAGAGAATTCCCCTCTTTACTCCATACACACTGACCTTGACTCTTTTATTCTTTTTAATGAAGATATTCCAACAGAGCAAGAACTAATTAGTGGAAAAACATCAAATGTTGTAATCACTTCACATTCAAACATAGTTGCAGTCATGGATGATAAGGAAAATAGAGAGGAAATTAAAAAAAATTCTGTTGATTGGGAAATTCACAACAAATATATTAGAGGTCTTGATGTCCAATACAGTAATATGAATAACGTAGATCATGAAAGTGAGGAGGTAAAAGCTCAAAACATTGAAAACCTTGAGGACCAAAACATAGAGAAATATAGTGTAGACCCTTGTATAGAACAGAATGATAAAGAAGACAAAGAGGACAGTAATGAAATAAATCCCAAACTAAAACGGTCCTCTTTGGAACATGAATTTTGATGGGTCTTGCACTAAAAATGATGCAGGAGCTGGCATATGGCTACACAACACACAAAAAAATCATGCTAAGGGGAATTCCTACAAATTAAACTTTCAATGTACCAACAACATAGCTGAGTATGAAGCTCTCCTTTTAGGCCTACATTTATTGAAAAAAATAGGTGCCAAAAGGATAAAGGTTCATGGGGATTCTAAATTGATCATTAGGCAAGTAAATGGGGCATATAGTGCTAAACATCATAGACTTAGAGCCTATAGAGACGATGCCATAGATTTGTTAAGAAATTTTGATAAATTCCAACTTATCTTTGTCCGAAGAAACCAAAATATCCTTGCCAATGGTTTAGCCTTTGCTGCTAGAACTTTTATTACACCTTATGAAACCAAGCAATGCACCACCCAAGTCAAATTTAGACCAGTTGTCCCAGACAATGAAAGATACTGGCGAGTTTTTGAGGGAGATAAACAAATAGAAGACTTATTACAATCCAAAAATGAATTTGAGACATTAAGCTCAGATTCAGATTATGATAAATACTGTCCTATTAAATAAAATCCACTTGTTAAGGAAGAGAACTCTCCCAAGATTGCTAAAATAAATTTGTTAACCTGTGAATCCAGTCATGAAACATAGAATAACACGGATTTAGAAAATGAAGACCTAGAGCTGCTCCAATCTAAAGACCAAAGCTTCTCACAAGGGCTGGTCCCCTTAGAAGAACTTTTTGATTTGAATGATGTGGCCAAAAAGCCAAAACTAGAACCCATATAATTTGAAGTAGAAGAATGCAATATAGGCAATGAGGAAAAGCCCCAAAAAATCAAAATATATAAAACACTGCCAGCTGACATTAAACTGAAATACATTGAGCTCTTTAAGGAATTTTCTGATGTGTTTGCATGGAGCTATCAAGATCTAAAGTCCTATGATACAGAAATAATTTAGCATAAGATACCCCTAAAAGAAAACTAGAAACCTTTTAAACAGAAATTGCGCAGAATCAACCCTGTTCAATTACCTCTGGTAGAGAAAGAAATTAAAAAGGTGTATGAGGCTGGAATTATTGTCCTTGTTAGATACTCAGAGTGGGTGTATAACCTTGTATCAGTGAGGAAGAAAACAGGAGAGATAAGGCTTTGTATTGATTTTGGGAAATTAAACAAAGCCTCACTGAAGGAAAACTATCCTTTGCCCAAAATGGATCACATTTTACAAAAGGTAGTTGGGTCCAAAATAATTTCTTTGCTAGATGGCTTCTCAGGTTACAATCAAATTTTGGTACATCCTGATGATCAACTTAAAACTACCTTTACCACACCCTAGGGTACTTTCATGTATTTGAAGATGCCTTTTGGTTTGATGAATGCTAGTGCCACATTTCAGAGAGCCATGGATATTGCATTTTCGGAAGAAATAGGTTACTTCATTATAATTTACCTTTATGATATAATTGTTTATTCTAAAATAGATGAAGAACGCCTAATACATTTGAGAAAAGTCTTTGAAAAGTGCAAAAAATTTGGACTGTCCTTAAACCCAAAAAAAACATTGTTTGGTCTCCAAGAAGGAAAAATTCTTGGACATATCATATCAGAAGAAGGGATGAGCATAGACCCAAAGAGGATTGATGGCATATTGCAAATCAACCATCCCAGAAACATCAAGAAACTTCAATCTTTCTTTAGAAAGACTAATTTCTTGAGAAGGTTCATACTCAATTTGGTTGAACTCCTTAGAAACATAACAAACATGCTTAAAAAGGAAGAAGGAGTTAAATGGACCTTAGAAGCAAAGAATTCATTTGAACTGGTAAAACAGGCACTCACCAAAACACCAATTCTTATTAGACCTGATTTTTTCAAAAAAAATTTCATTTTTTCATTTGCATTAGAACACACTATAGCTGTTGTCCTATTACAGAAAAATTTGAAGGGACATGAGCAGCCCATTGCATTTTTTAGCAAGGCATTAAGAGATGCACCTCTGAAGTATAACATAATGGAAAAACAAGCCTTTGCCTTAGTCAAAGCCTTAAAGGACTTCAGATTTTACATTTTACACTCTCACATCATAGTATTTGTGCCTCATTCAGTGGTGAAAGACATATTGACCCAAGATCCAGATGGAAGAAGAGGAAAGTGGATTGCTATAATTTTAGAGTATGACTTAGAAATCAAGCCCACTAAACTCATAAAGGGTCAAGGAATAGCAAAACTGATGGCTAAATCCAACTTCCAAGCTCTTGATATAAACATGTTTAATGCATTAGATGAACAGGAGGAGTTTTTAACTCCAATTATTGAAGATCATTTCCTAAATTCATCTTGGTATGCTGACATTTTGTTTGTTTTTCTCAATCTCAATGTTCCTCCCGGTTTGTCTAAAACAAAGGAAATATTTTTAAAGTTAAAAGATGTAAATTAATGCATTTTGAATAAATGTTTATATTGGAAAAATGCTAGTGGATTATTGCTTAAATGTTTGCTTGAGAATGATGCATATAAGATCAAGCATGAGTTTCATGAAGGAGAATGTGGAGGCCACCTCTACTGGAAATCAACTATCAACAAAACCCTTAGAGCTGGTTATTACTGGCCCACTCTCTTTCAGGATGTCCATAAGATGATTATTTCCTGCCACAAATGCCAAATATTTGAAGGCAAAAGAAAACTGCTCCCCTTACCTCTGCAACCAATCAATGTTGAAGCTCCTTTTCAGCAGTGGGGTCTAGACTTCATTGGGTAAATCCATCCTCCCTCATCTACCCAACATAGATGGATCCTCACAGCAACAGACTATTTTACCAAGTGGATAGAAGCCATCCCATCTAGGAATTCCATAGACTCAGTCATCATCTCATTCCTTGAAAACCATATACTTTCCAGATTTGGTTTTCCTAGAAAGATCATCACTGATAATGCTACTGCATTTAGTTCCAAAAAGATGGTAGAATTCTGTCATAAGTATCAGATTATATTGGGTCATTTCACAACTTATTACCCTCAAGGTAATGGGCTTGCAGAATCATCAAATAAAAGTCTGGTTAACATTACCAAGAAGTTGCTGGAAGATAATAAGAAATCATGGCACAATAAGCTTGCACATGCTTTATGGTCGGACATATTGACAATTAAAAAATCCATTGGAATATCTCCTTACCAGCTAGTTTATGGAATTGATTCAATATTTCCAACCAGTTTAGGAGTGCCAGTCATGAAGCTGATCCAAGAAGTACAGTTTGAAGATGATGATGTAACAAGAAGAATAAACCAGACTATACATTTACAGAAAAACAGAGAGGAAGTATACATTAGAGCACAACAACTACAAGAAAACATCAAGAAGCTGTTGGACAAAAGAACCAAGGCAAGTGATTTCAAAATTGGTGATAAAGTTTTGAAATGGGACTCAAGAAGAGAATATAAGGGCAAACATGGAAAATTTGATAACCTATGGCAAGGCCCCTATCTCATCCAATCTTATATTGGAAACAATGCATTCTTTCTAAAAGAATTGGATGGAGCTGAATACTTTGGAGGTCCTGTTAATGGTAGGGTTCTCAAACATTATTTTTGTTGACCAACAAAAATAGGGCAGAATAAAACAAGAAAGGTACAGCCCCATACCAAAAAAGAGAAAATAAAATCTGAAGTGTGCAAGCTTAAATGCCACTACCAAAAAAAACACTACTATGTTAGTCATACAGCCTAACCATAAATAAGATAGCTTTCAATTTTTCTGTTGATATACTAGTGAAGAAGATTTGCCAAACTGTTCAATCTTGGCTTATCAGTGGATTAGATTAGGATAGAAAACAATGGTTCACACAATCTGAAAATCTGGACCTATGAGACTGATAAAAGATTGGTTCTAATATGCTCAAAATCTGAACCAAGAGAAAAGAAAAGAACAACTCAAATAGATTAAAACCAGAGCTGAAATAAAGGATGAAGGATGTTCTATATTTTCCAGATTTCTAGCCCTCATATTTTTGTTTTGAATTTCTTCAAATAAAGTCTGTGTGCAACTTGCACATTCAGCCATAGACATCATGGCAAATCAGACAGCCTAACCCTGATTTGACTATGTTTAAATTTCTATTTTATAAAATAGAGAATAAAATCTACCAGACAGTCTAATCCTGGCAGATAGTAGCTTAGGTAGAGAATTCATGAGTTGAACAGTCTAATTTGAACTCATGGAAGAAATAATGGTAGAATTAGACTAGGTTTTCATGTTTTAAAAAGAATAAAATGATGATGTTCAAGGTCTCCAAGTCCAAATGCACCTGCTGAAGAAAAAATGTTAGGAAGTAGGTTGTGTAGGTAGTTGTTTGGGGAAGTAAATTTGTTTGATATAAATACTGATCATCTTTCAAAACTTCATGATCAAAGGAGAAGTTGTTATGGATAAAGGCACAGGTCTACATCTCATAGACCAAATTCTAAGATTCTTGACACCTCCAAGGAGCTGCCATCCCCAAGTGGAGCCACTGTTAGCCATCAGTAAATTTTGATTGAGAAAATGATGGCTAAAATAAGTCTCAAACCTTCAAGAGATTGCTTTTATAAAAAACTGCTCATTCTTCAAGTATTATTATGTTCTTTATCCTTGAGATTAATCTTCACTGTTGTTTCACTATGGAACCCTCAAGGACCTTGCTGTTTATAAAGAAAACTGTCTTTTATGGCCTATTTCCATCTTCTTCCCCTCCATTTTTACCCTCAGATTCCCCCTAATCATTTATTTTTTCCTTCAAAACTTATAAATTCCCTTTATAATTTTTGAAAACCTCCTTTCCCTCCCATCGGAACCCCTAAAAAGCCAAAAAATCCAAATTTTTAGGCTAAAAACCCATTCTGCGAACAAACAGGTCCTAAGCACTTTTTTAGCTTAGCCCTCAACCTATGCTCCCCATAAAATATCAGTGCTATAACCAAGCGCTTTAATGACTAAGCTCTTTCAACACTGCTCCTAGTCACGCATCTCTCCATATGCCTGAGTTTCGCACTCGGTGCTAAGCCCTCTCTTTCCTCCCTCATCCCTTTTTCTTGTATATTTTCTTTTCATTATTTGAAAAGCCCGCTGTTCACCTTGGACCATTCATCTAAACAGATCAAAGGCCATCGCACCCCTTTCTCCTATTCCCCCTTTCGTCCAAATCCTATCATTTACTCACCCTTGCAAGTGAATCCTATCCGTCGATCCATTTGATCTAACGGTCCACATTAAACTCGATGACTCAGTTCTGCCGGGGCCTACCATCCACCATATACTAACTCCTGCCCAATCTAATTATGACACCTAGCCTCCACTCTAATGACTCATCGCGCTCATTCTGCATCGTTGGATCTGGAGCCTCCGATCTAATGGTTGACGATGCATTTCGTAAAATTTTTGTGCCCAGGGTTTAACGCTTCAAAATTTTGTGAATTCGGTGGTATCGAAAAAGACAGGTGTCGACTGATGTATGGAATTGCATTGCCTTCGGGAAAAACCACTTACTACCTTTTCATTATGCTATAACCACTCATGGTATTGCGAAAACCGCTTTCTCCCAATACGCGCCAAATACTCTTTTGAACTGGTTTTCTCGCCCATTTTTGTTCAAAAGCCCCCTCTGCCACTGCAAAGCCTTTTTCCCCCTCACTGCTCCTCACCCGCATTAACCTCTAACGCATTTATCCCCCATTCTCGCAGGCTTTTATAATATGGTTTATGTTTTATGTTGCAGGAAAACATGGATGACGATCCTCAGGCTAGTATTCACGAAGAAAAGGAATCCATAGGGTTCAAAACCATGATTCGACCCGTGCCTCATGAGAATTGGTTATACCATGAAACCCTCGACGCGCCCATGCACCTGCCAACAAACGGAAACATAGTGAACTTCAATCAACTGAAGGATCATAGCATAATCAAAGGATTAAAGGTGTTAAACACAGATAAAGCAAATAGGCACAATCATCAAAATTTGAAATATGGTCTAAAAAGGCTTAGTTCTAAACAGAGAGCCTAATCAGGCATAAACAAAATATTAAATTAAATCAGTGTTTTAAGGGAATTAAAAAAAGAAAAAACAATGAAAGACACCTTAGTGCCACCTCAGAGGGGTTAATTGAATCCCGAACTACTCAAATGCCACCTGCAGATCTATTTTTGCAAAAGAATGCACAATGAATCCACAGTCAGAGATCTTTTGCCAAAAAACATCTCAGAATTTATGGTCGGCCTACTACAGCCTCTGAAGTCAACAATAATAACTAAGGTTGATGAAATCCAATGTACAAACATTAAAATAGATATGAGCACTTGAAATATTCTCCCTTAGGCCTCCCAAAGTTCAAGGCACCATTACTCTGTATTAATTGAACTAATGAACCCTTCCTACGCTCCACCTCCTCATTCTTCTATAAATACTGCTATAGAGGACATTATAGGGGTTGGTCTCCAGATATTTGTTACATGTAAATAGATTTTTGAAGTTGTTGTAGCTCTGTTTGTAATTGAAGACACATAAGCTGAGATGAGAAGTTTGAAGCTGTAGAGACCCATTGGACTTGAAGATTGTAACTGGTTTGAACATCAAATACAAATAGCTGATTTATGGGATCCTGGTCTATGTCAATGGTGATGTGTTCTTCACTGTAAATTGTTATTTTCTTTTTTTCCCATTCTATCCACTTTTCTCTGATAAATAACAAAAAATATAGATTAGGATTTACTTCTAAAGTACCCTAAATCTCACTGAAAATATTTATCCTTTATGTTTTCTGCTGATTTTTTATTTAAAAATGATTCAATAGATTATAACCAGTGAAGTTTTGGTGAGCCCATGTTTTCTGAGTACAACTTGAGATGTTGTTTTTGAATGTCCTTGATAATTTTTCTAATTAAAGATTGAACTAGGGAAGTCTATGGTTAGCCCTGTCCTCTGGTTTCTTCTCCAACAGTTTCTTTGAAAAGTTCCCTTAAGAGTATGTTGAAAGCAGGCTAGTTTCGAAGTACTTACCTGATCTTAGACTACTTTTTTTGTGTTATCATGAATGTTTTCCTTTGAATATGCTGAAAGCAGGCTAAGTTAAAATTATTTACTTAATATTAAGATGTTTTGTGTGTTTTAAATGTTTTCTCTTGAAAGTACATCAAAAGTAGGCTAGTTTAAAAGTACTTACCTAATCTTAGATTACTTTGTGTCTTTCCTTAAGTGCATGCCAAAAGCAGGCTAAGTTAAAATTCTTTACCTACTCTTAGGTTGTTCTTTGTTCCTTCATCTGTTTGATTTCCTTCACTCCAATTTTTAATGTTTCATTCCATAAAATCAACTTAAAGAGATCCTTTAACATAGATGACTTGCCCCATGGACCACTCTTGAACCTTGTTGTCCAATTAAACCCTAGTATGACTACATAGCCCAATGGATTGATGTTGCTCCTTGCCTATCTTATCAGTTGAACCATTCCTTCACCTATTTCACATTTTCACCCTTCATAAAGACTTCCATCATCTTCATTATATCCTTGCCCAACAAAAAAAACAATAAAAAACCCTTGTTCTTCATAACTAGCCTAAAATCACACTTCAAAACTTAAAGATCACATCTTTAAACACATAAATAGGGAGATCCCTCTCTGAATCTAGGATGGCTAGGTCCTTAGATTCCAAAGAAGTTTTGATGTAGGCTCTGCAGTGTTTGTACTTGCCAATCTTTCAAACTATGGAGACACCAACAAACCTAACCATAACCTTAACTTTACCCTTAGCCTAACCTTAACCTTAACCTTAACCTAACACTAACCTTAACTTTACCCTTAACCTAACCTTAAACTTAACCTTCTCTTAACCTTAGTCTAACCTTAACCTTTACTTTACCCTTAACGTAACCTTAACCTTAACCTTACCTTTACCTTAACTATAACCAAACCCTAAACTTGACCAAACCCTTAACCTTAATCTTAACTTGAACCTTTACCCTAACTTTATCTTAACCTTAACCTAACCTTAACCATGACTTTACCCTTAACATAACATTAACCTTAACCTTAACCTAACCCTTAACCTAACCCTTAACCTTAACCTTACCTTGACCTCACCCTTAACCTAATCTTAACCTTAACCTTGACCTTAACCTTAACCTTAACCCTTAACCTTAACCTTTACTTAACCTTAGCCTTAATTTAACCTTGACCTTAACTATAACCTAACCCTAACCTTAACCTTAACCTAACCTTAACCTTGACCTTAACTGTAACCTATCCATAACCTTGACCAAACCCCTAACGTAACCTTAACCTTGACTTTACCCTCAACGTAACTTTAACCTTGACCTTAACCTTACCCTTAACATTAACCTTAACCTTAACTTTACCCTTAACCTTAACCTAACCTTGACCTTAACCTTGACCTTAACCTAAATTTAACCTTAACCTTTACCTTAACCTTCACTTTACCCTTAACCTAACATTAAGGGTTTATTTAGGTTAAGGTTAAGTGTTCGGTTAAGATTAGGTTAAGGTTAAGGTTAAGGGTTCAGTTAAGGTTAGGTTAAGGTGAAGGTTAATGTTAAGGGTTTGGTCAAGGTTAGAGTTAGGTTATAGTTAAGGTTAAGGTCAAGGTAAAGGTTAACCTTTACCTAACCTTCCCTAACCTTAACCCTAACCTTAGGTAAAGTTAAGGTTAAGGTTAAGGGGTTAAGGTTAGGTTAAGGTAAATTCAAGGTTAAGGTTAGGTTAAGGTTAAAGTTAAGGTTAAGGTTAAGGTTTGGTCAGGTTAAGGTTAAGGTTAAGGTTAACCTTACCCTTACCTTCAACCTACCCTTAACCCTAACCCTAACCCTAACGTTAACCTTAACCTTAACCTAAACTTAACCTTAACTATACCCTTAACCTAACCTTAACCTTGAATTTAACCTTAACTTAACCTTAACTTTAACCAAACCCTTAACCTTAACCTTAAGCTAAACCTTAACCTTACCCTTAACCTTGACCTTAACCTTAACTTAACCTAAACATTAACCTTAACCTTACCTTTAACCTTATCTTAACCTTAACCTTAACTTTAACCTCCCCAAACCCTTAAGGTTAGGTTAAGGTCAAGGTTAAGGTTAGGGTTAAGGTTAAGGTTAGGTTAACTTTAGGTTAAGGTTTGGTCAAGCTTAGGGTTAGGTTAAGGTTAAGGTTAAGGTTAGGTTAATGTTAAATTTAGGTTATATTTAAGGTTAAGGGTAAATTCAAGGTTAAGGTTACGTTAAGGGTAAAGTCAAGGTTAAGGTTAGGTTAAGGGTAAGGGTAAGGTTAAGGGTAAGGTTAAGGTTATGGTTAAGGTTAGGTTAAGGGTAAAGTTAAGGTTAAGGGTAGGTTAAGGTTAAGGTCAAGGTTATCGTTAAATTTAAGGTCAAGGTTAGGGTTAGGTTATAGTTAAGGTTAAGGGTTTGGACAAGCTTAGGGTAAGGTTAAGGTTAAGGTTAGGTTAGGATAAGGTCAAGGTTAAGGTTAAGGTTACGAGTTTATTTGTTAAGTCACTGTATTAATAGTGTAGTCCCTTATTATGTTAGTGTCGCCCCACTTATTGTTATTATTGTACCCCTGTAACCCCCATATTGTTATTATTGTGCCCTTACATTATTATTGTCAGGTCGACTAGGATTATATTGTGGCCCCATGGACTCCTATATATAGAAGGAGGTTTTTTTCATTTGTATCATCCAAGATTTGTTCATTTATGCAATGTATTGGAGGTTGCCCCCTCGAAGTGGCTTATTTCTAAGGCATTGATATCTCTTTTTTTTAATTTTTGGAGCTGGTTACACAACATTTGGTATCAGAGCTTTGGATTCTAGGGTTTCGCTGCTCCAAACAGGTCATCGTGGCATTTTCGCTATAAATTTTTTTCTACGAAGTTTCAGAAGCTGAAATTTTTAGGGTGCGAAGCCGAAATCCTGAGGAAGCTTGTATAAAAATTTCAAAGTATCTCAGCAAGTGGAAGAACTTTCCTGTAGAAGATTCTACATGGGAGGATGAAATTTTTATACAGAAGCATCAAGAAATAATCAAGCGTTGAGGACAACACTTGTTTGAAGGAGAGGGGCATGTTAAGTCCCTATATTAATAGTGTAGTCCCTTATTATGTTAGTTTAGCCCCACTTATTGTTATTGTTGTACCCCTGTAACCCCCATATTGTTATTATTTTGCCCTTACATTATTATTGTCAAGTCGGCTAGGATTATATTGTGGCCCCATGGACTCCTATATATAGAAGGAGGATTTGTTCATTTGTATCATCCAAGATTTGTTCATTTATGTAATGTATTGGAGGTTTCCCCCTCGAAGTGGCTTATTTCTAAGGCGTTGATATCTCTTTTCTTCTATTTTTGGAGTTGGTTACACAACATTATTTAGGTTAAGGTTAAGGTTACGGTTAAGGTTAAAGTCAAGGTTAAGGGTTTGATTAAGGTTAAGGTTAAGGTTAGGTTAAGTTAAGGTTAAGGTTAGGTTAAGGGTAAAGTTAAGGTTAAGGTTAGGGGAAGATTAAGGTTAGGTTAAGGTGAGGGTTAGGTTATATTTAAGGTTAAGGTTAAGGTTAAGGTTAGGTTAAGGTCAAGGTCAAGGTCAAGGTTAAGGTTAAGGTCAAGGTTAAGGGTAAAGTTAAGTTCAAGGTCAGGGTTAGGTTATAGTTAAGGTTAAGGTTAGGTTAAGGGTAAAATCAAGGTTAAGGTTAAGGTGAAGGTTAAGGGTAAGGTTAAGGTTATGGGTTACGAGTTTAGTCAGGTTAAGGTTAGGGTTAAGGTGAAGGTGAAGGTGAAGGTTAAGGGTAAGGTTAAGGTTAAGGTAAAGGTTAAGGTTAAGTTATGTTAAGGGCAAGGTATAGTTAGGTTAAGGTTAAAGTGAAGTCTAGTGTAGCTAAGACTAGTGCTAGGCACATTGCCTCTTTAAGATTTTCAAAGGCCTTAGTTGCTTCAGGAGTCCATGAAAATTCATCTTTCTTCAATAATGGATTTAGAGGTACTGATATTCTCCCATAATTCTTAACAAAATTGCGATAATACCCTGTTAACCTGAGAAATCCTCGCAACTGCTTTATGGTTGTGGAAAATTTCCATTCCTTAATGGAATTAATTTTGTTAGTGTCTACCTTAAAATCCTTATGAGATACAATATGACCCAGATATTCCACCTCTTGTACTCCAAAGAAACATTTCGATGTTTTGGCATATAATTGTTTCTCCTGCAATAGTTTGAGCACCCTGTCAACATGTTCAACATGATCCTTCCAAGAGCTGTTGTAGATTAGTATATCATCAAAAAATACTAGCACAAATTTTCTAAGGAAGGGTTTGAAAATGGAATTCATCAACCCTTGAAATGTAGAAGGTGCATTGGTAAGGCCAAAAGGCATGACCAAAAATTCATAATGACCCTCATGAGTTCGAAATACTGTTTTTGGAATATCTACACTCTTCATTCTAATTTGATAAAGGTGAAGGATTTGGTAAAGGTTAGGGTTAGGTTAAGGTTAAGGTTAAGGTTATGTTTATGGGGTTTTTAATGTTAAGGTTAGGTTAGGTTAAGCGTAAGGTTAAGGGTTACCAGTTTAGTCAGGTTAACGATAAGGTGAAGGTGAAGGTTAAGGGTAAGGTTGAGGTTAGGGTTAGGGTTAGGTTAAGGGTAAGGTTATATTTAAGGTTAAGTCTAGGTTAAGTTAAGGTTAGGTTAATGGTAAAGTTAAGGTTAAGGTTAGGGTAAGGTTAAGGTTAGGTTAAGGTTAAGGTTAGGTAAATGTTAAGGTTATGTTCATGTTAATTTTAGGTAAGGGTAAGGTTAACCTTAATGTTAAGGTTATGGTTAAGGTTAGGTTAAGGGTAAAGTTAAGGTTAAGGTTAAGGTTACAGGTTTAGTCAGGTTAAAGTTAAGGTTATGGGCTTAGTCAAGTTAAGGTTAAGGTTAAGGCTAAGGGGGTAAGGTTAAGGTTAAGGGTATGGGTAAGGTGAAGGTTAAGGTGAAGGTTATGGTTATGGGAAGGTTAAAGTTAAGGTAAAGGTTAACGGTTTCGATAAGGTAAGGGTTAGGTTATAGTTAAGGTTAAGGTTAAGTTTATGGTTAAGGATAAGGTTAAGGTTAAGGTCAAGGTTAAGGTTAAGATCAGGTTAAGCGTAAGGCTAAGGTTAGGTTAAGGTGAAGGTTAAGTTAAGGTTAAGGTTAAGGCTAAGGGTTTGGGATGATTAAGGTTAAGTTCAAGGTTAAGTTAAGGTTAAAGTTAGGCTAAGGTTAGGTTAAGGTTAAGGGTTTAGTTAAGGTTAAGGTTAGGCTAAAGTAAAGGTTAATGTTAAGGGTTTGTTCAAGGTTAGGGTTAGGTTATAGTGGTCAAGGTTAAGGTTAGGTTAAGTTAAGGTTAGGTTATAGTGAAGGTTAAGGTTAAGACCCGTAACGAAAACCTGAACCTTAATATTTAATTTACCTTAACCTTAAATATAACCTAACCCTAACCTTGACCAAACCCTTAACCTTAAACTTAACCTAACTAAACCCATAACCTTAACCTAACTTAACCTTATCCTTGACCTTGACCTTGACCTTAACCTTACCCTTAACCTTCACCTTAACCTTGACCTTAAGTATAACCTAACCCTAACCTTAACCTTTACCTAACCTTTACCTTTATTTAAGGTTAAGGTTAAGGTTAAGGGTAAGGTCAAGGTTAAGGTTAGGTTAAGGGTAAGGTATAAGTTAAGATTAGGTTAAGGTTATTGTTAAGGTTAAAGTAAAGGCTGATGTTAAGGGTTTGGTCAAGGAGGTTAGGGTTATGGTTAAGGTTAAGGCTAAGGCTAGGGTTAAGGTTAGGGTTAGGTGAAGGTTAATATAAGGATAAGGTTAAGGTTAAGGTTAGGGTTAGGTTTAGGTTAAGATAAGGATAAGGTTAAGGTTAAGGTTAGGGTAAAGTTTAAGGTTAAGGTTAAGGTTAAGGTTAACTTAAGGGTAAATTCAAGTTGTAACCTTAACCTTAACCTTAACCTTAACTTAACCCTAACCTTGAACAAACCCTTAACCTTAACTATAACCTAACCTTAACCTTTACCAAACCCTTAACCTTAACCTTGACTTTAATCTTAACTTAACCTTAACCTTAACCTGAATTCTAACCTTAAGCTTACCTGAACCTAACTTAACCTTGACCTTGACCTTGACCTTGACCTTAACCTTAACCTTATCCTCGCCTTAAGGGTTTAGTCAGGTTAAGGTTAATGGTTTGGTCAATATTAGGGTTAGGTTAAGGTTAAGGGTGAAGGTTAAGGGTAAGGTTAAGGTAAGGGTTAAGGTTAGGATTAAGGTTAGGGGAAGTTTAAGGTTAAATTCAAGGTTAAGGTGAAGGTTAAGGGTAAGGTTAGGGTAAAGTTAAGGTTAAGTTAGCTTAAGGTAAGGTTAAGGTTACGGTTAGGTTAAGGTTAAGGTTACGTTAGCTTTAAGGTTAAGTTTAGGTTAAGGTTAACATTAGATTAAGGGTAAAGTTAAGTTTAAGGTTAGGTTAAGGTCGGGGTTAAGGTTAGGTTAAGGGTAAAGTCAAGGTTAATGTTAGGTTAAGGGTAAGGGTTTGTTCAAGGTTAGGGTTAGGTTATAGTTAAGGTTAAGCTTAAGGGTAAAGATAATTTTATGGTTAAGGTTTAGGTTAGGGTTAGGTTTTAGTTAAGGTTAAGATTAGGTTAAGGGTAAAGTTAAGGTTAAGGTTAGGGTTGAGGTTAGGGGAAGCTTTTAATTAAGGTTATGGTTAAGGTTAAGGTTATGTTAAGTTTAAGATAAGTTAAGGTTAAGCTTAGTTCAAGGGTAAAGTTAAGGTTAGGTTAGGTTAAGGTTAAGGTTAGGTTAAGGTTAAGGTTAAGGTTGAGGTTAAGGTTTTGGTCAAGGTTAGGGTTAGGTTATAGTTAAGGTTTGGTTAAGGTTAGGTTAAGGGTAAAGTCAAGGTTAATGTTAAGGTTAAGGTTATGGGTTTAGTCAAGTTGAGCCTACGGTTAAGGGTTTGATCAATGTTAGGGTTAGGTTAAGGTTAAGGTTGATGTTAGGTTAAGGGTAAATTCAAGTTTAAAGTTATGGTTAAGGTTAAGGGTAAGATAAAGTTAAGGTTAAGTGGGTAAGGTTAAGGTTAAGGTTAAGGTTATGGTTAGGTCAAGGTTAAGGTAACGGTTACGGTTAGGTCAAGTTTAAGGTTAATGTTAAGGTTAAGGATAAGTTAAGGTTAATGGTAAGATAAGTTAAGGTTAAGGTTAAGGTTGAAATTAGGTTAAGGGTAAAGTCAAACCTTAACCTTAACCTTAATTTTAACCTTAACCTTCTCTAACCTTAACCCTAACCTTAAACTTAACCTGTAAATTAGCCTAACCTTAACCATAACCTTAACCATAATATTAACCTTAACTTTATGCTTAACCTAACCTTAACCTTACCCTAACCATAACCTTAAATTTACCCTTAACCTAATCTTAACCTTAACCTAACCTTAACCTTGACTTTACCATTAACCTAAACTTAACCTTACCTTAACCTTAACCATAACCTTAACCTTAACCTTAACCTTAACCTTAACCTTGACCTTAACTATAACCTAAGCCTAACCTTAACCAAACCCTTAACCTTAACCTTAAATTGAATAAACCCATAACCTTAACCTTAACCTTACCCTTAACCTTAACTTATCCTTAACCTTAACCTTAACCATAATCTTAACCTCAGGTTAAGGTTAAGGTTAAGGGTAAGGTTAGGGTTAAGCGTAAAGGTTAAGGTTAAGGTTAAGTTTACAGGTTTAGTCAGGTTAAGGTTAAGGTTAAGGGTTTGGTCAAGGTTAGGGTTAGGTTATAATTAAATTCAAGGTTAAGGTAAAGGTAAAGGTTAAGGTTAAGGTTAAGGTTAAGTTTATGGTTAAGGTTAGGTTAAGGTTAAGGTCAAGGTTAAGGTTAAGGATAGGTTATCGTTAAGGGTGAAGGTAAAGGTTAAGGTTAAGGTTATGGTTAAGGTTAGGTTAAAGTTCAAGTTAAGGTTAAGGTTAGGTTGTAGTAAGGTTAAGGTTAAGACACGTAACCTCAACCTTGACCTTACCCTTAATATTAACCTTAACCTAACTTTAACCTTGAATTTACCCTTAATTTAACCTTAACCTTCACTATAACATAACCCTAACCTTGACCAAACCCTTAACCTTAACCATAATCTTACCCTTAGCCTTAACCTTACTAAACTTGTAACCTTAACCTTAACCTTAACCTTAACCTTATCCTTAACCTTAACCTTAACTATAACCTAACCCTAACCTTAGTCGTAACCTTAACCTTAACTTTACCCTTAACCTAACCTTAACCTTAACTATACCTTTAAGCTAATCTTTACCTTAACCTAACCTTTACCTTACCCTTACCCTTAACCTTGACCTTAACTTAACCTAACCTTAACCTTAACCTTAACTATAACCTAACACTAACCTTGACCAAACCCTTAAATTTAACCTTATCTTAACCTTATCCTGACCTTAACCTTAACCTTAACCTAACTATAACATTACCCTTAACCTTAACCTTGACCTTAACTATAACCTAACCCTATCCTTGACCAATCCCTTAACCTTAACCTTAACCTGATTAAACCCGTAACCATAACCTTAACCTTAACTTGACTAAACTCATAACCTTAACCCTAACCTTACCCCCTTAACCTTAACCTTGACCTAATATTAACCTTAATTAAAACCTAACCCTAACCTTAATGAAACCCTTAACCTTAACCTTAACCTGGACCTGAACCTTAACCTTAACCATAACCCTAAACTTAACCTAACCTTAACCTTAACCTTAACATTAACCTAACTTTAACCTTAACCTAACCTTAAAGTTAGCCTTAACCTAACCATAGCCTTACCCTTAACCTTAACCTTAACCAAACCTTAACCTAACCTTAACCTTAACTTTACCTTAACCTTGACTTTACCCTTAACCTAACCCTTAACCTTGACCAAACCCTTAACCTTAAACTTAGCCTTAACTTTACCCTTAACCTAATATTAACTTTAACCTGGCCTTAACCTTGACGTTACCATTAATAACCTTAACCTTGACTTTAACCTGAGGTTAAGATTATGGTTAACGTTAAGGTTAAGTGTAAGGTTAGGGTAAGGTAAGGGTTAGGTTAAGGTTAACATTATGTTAGGTTAAGGTTAGGTTAAGGTTAAGGTTAATGTAAGGTTAAGATTAAGGTTAAGGTTATGGTTAAGGTTAAGGTTAAGGTTAAACTTAGGGTTAGGTTATAGTTAAGGTTAAGGTTATGTTAAGGGTAAGATAAGGTTAAGGTCAAGGTTAGGTTAAGGTTAAGGTTAGGTTATGGTGAAGGTTAAGGCTAAGGTTATGGGTTTGGTCAAGGTTAGGGTTAGGTTATAGTTAAGGTCAAGGTTAAGGCTAGGTTATAGTGAAGGTAAAGGTTAAGATAAGGCTAAGGTTAAGGTTAATGTTGAGGGTCTGGTCAAGGTTAGGGTTAGGTTATAGTTAAGGTTACGGGTTTGGTCAAGTTAAGGTTAAGGTTAAGGGTAAGGTTAGGCTAAGGGTAAAGTTAAGGTTAAGGGTAAAGTCAAGGGTTTAGTCATGTTAAGTTTAAGGTTAAGGGTAAAGTTAAGGTTAAGGTTAGGTTAAGGTTAAGGTTAAGGTTAAGGGTTTGGGAAGGTTAAGGTCAAGGTCAATGTTAAGTTAAGGTTAAGGTTGGGATAAGGTTAAGGTTAGGTTAAGGTTAAGGTTAAGGTTAGGTTAAGGTTAAGGTTAATGTTAAGGGTTTGGTCAAGGTTAGGGTTAAGGTTAAGGTTAAGGATAAGTTAAGGTTAAGGGTAAGATAAGGTTAAGGTTACAGTTAAGGTTAAGGTTAGGTTAAGGGTAAAGTAAAATTTAAGGTTAGATTAACGTTAGGTTAAGGTTAAAGTTAAGGTTACAGTTAAGTTTTGGTCAAAGTTAGGGTTAGGTTATAGTTAAGGTTAAGATAAGGTTAAGGTTAAGGTTAAGGTTAAGCTTAGGTTAAGTTAAGGTTAAGGTTAAGGTTTGATCAAGGTTAGGGGAGGGTTAAGGATTATGGTCAAGGTTATGTGTTAGATTAGGGGAAGGTTAAGGTTAATATTAGGTTAAGGATTATGGTCAAGGTTAAGGGTTAAGTTTAAGGTTAAGGTTATGGTTATGGGAAGGTTAATGTTAAGGTTAAGGATAATTTAAGGTTAATGTTAAGGTTTGGTTAATGTTAGGGTTAGGTTATAGTTAAATTTAAGATTAAGGTTAAGGTTAAGGTTAAGTTAAGGGCAAGGTTAAGGTTAAGTTAAGGGTAAAGTTAAGGTTAAGGTCAAGTTTAAGGTTAAGGTAAAGGTTAATATTAAACTAAAGGTTAAGGTGAAGGTTATGGTTAAGGTTAAGGTTAAGGTTAGGTAAAGGTTAATGTTAAGGGTAGGTTATAGTGAAGGTTAAGGTTAAGACCCATAACATTAAACCTTAACCTTAACCTTAACCTAACCTTACCCTTACCCTTAACCTTCACCCTTAACGTTAACCTAAACCTAACCTTGACCAAACCCTTAACCTTAACCTTAACCTGACTAAACCGTTAACCTTGACCCAATGTAACCTTAACCTTACCTTAACCCAACTTAACCTTGAGCTAACCGTAACCTTAACCTTACCTTAACCTAACCTAATCATAACCTTAACCTTAACCATAACCTTGACCTTAACCTTAAATTTACCTTTAACCTTCACCCATAACTTTAACCTAACCCTAACCTTGACCATACCCTTAACCTAGCTAAACTCTTAACCTTGACCTAACCGTAACCTTAACCTAAATTAACCTTGACCTAGCTATAAACTTAACCTTACCTTAACCAAACTTGACCCTGACCTTAACCTTATCTTACCCTTAACCTTACCCTTAACCTAACATTATCCTTAACTATAACCTAACCCTAACCTTGACCAAACCCTTAACCTTAACCTTAACCTTAAGTTTACCCTTAACCTTACCTTAACCATAACCTTATCTTAACCTTACCTTAACCATAAAATTAGGTTAAGATTAGGTTAAGGGTAAATTTAAGGTTAAGGTTAAGGGTTTGGTCAAGGTTAGGGTTAGGTTATAGTTAAGGTTAAGGTTAGGGGAAGTTTAAGGTTAAGGTTAAATTTAAGGTTACGGGTCTTAACCTTAACCTTCACTATAACCTAACCTTAACCTTGAACTTAACTATAACCTAACCCTAACCTTGACCAAACCTATAACCTTAACCTTAACTTTACCCTTAACCTAATCTTAACATTAACCTAACCTTAACCTTGACCAAACCTTTAACATTAACCTTAACCTTAACCATAACCTTGACTTTAGGCTTAACCTAACCTTAACCTTAACCATTAACCTAACCTTAACCTTAACCTTACCCTTAACCTTAACGCAACCCTAACCTTGACCAAACCCTTTGGTTAAGGTTAGGGTTAGGTTATAGTTAAGGTTAAGGTTAGGTTAAGGTTAAGGTTAAGGTTATGGTTATGGGAAGGTTAATGTTAAGGTTAAGGTTAAGGTTTGGTTAATGTTAGGGTTAGGTTATAGTTAAGGTTAAGGTTAGGTTAAGGGTAAGATAAGGTTAAGCTTAAGCTTAAGGTTAATTTAAGGGTAAAGTCAAGGTTAAGGTTAAGGTTAAGGTGAAGGTCAAGTTGAAGGTGAAGGTGAAGGTGAAGGTTAAGGTTAAGGTTAAGGGTTTGGTCAAGGTTAGGGTTAGGTTATAGTTAAGGTTAAGGTTAGGTTAAGGGTAAGATAAGGTTAAGGTTAAGGTTAAGGTGAAGGTTAAGATAAGGGTAAAGTCAAGCTTAAGGTTAAGGTTGAGGTTAAGGTTAAGGTTAGGTTAAAGTAAGGTTAATGTTAAGGTTAAGGTCAATGTGAAGGTCAAGGTCAAGGTTAGGTTAAGGTTAAGGTTAAGGTTAGGGTAAGGTTAAAGTTTCAGGTTAAGGTTAAGGTTAGGGTAAGGTTAACCTTCTCTTAACCTTAACCTAACCTTAACCTTAACTTTACCCTTAACCTAACCTTAACCTTAACTATAACATAACCCTAATCTTGACCAAACCCTTAACCTTAACCTTATCCTTATCCTTAACATTAACCTTAACCTTAACCTTAACCTTACCCTAACCTTAACCTTAGATTTACCCTTAACCTAACATTAACCTTAACCTTAACCTTACCCTTAGCCTTAGCCATAACCTTAAGTTTAACCTTAACCTTCCCATAACCTTAACCTTAGCCTTAATGATAACGTAACCTTAACCTTAACCTTAACCTAACCTAAAACTTAACTTAACCTTAACCTTAACCTGATTAAACCTCAAACCTTAACCTTACCCTTAACCTTCACCCTTAACCTAATATTAACCTTAACCTAACCTTAACCTTGAATTTACCATTAACCCTAACCTTGACCAAACCCTTAACCTTAACCCTAACCTTATCTTACGCTTATCCTTAACCTGACCAAAACCTTAAGGTTACGGGTTTATTTAGGTTAAGGTTAAGGGTGAGGTTAAGGTTAAGGTTAAGGGTTTGGTTAAGGTTAGGTGTAGGTTATAGTTAAGGTCAAGGTAAGGTTAAGGTTAAGGTTACAAGTTTAGTCAGGTTAAGGTTATAGTTAAGGTCAAGGTTAAGGTGAGGTTAAGGTTAAGGTTAAGGTTACGTTAAGGGTAAAATCAAGGTTAAGCTTAGGTTAATGTTAAGGTAAGATTAAGGTTAAGGTTAGGTTAATGGTAAAGTTAAGGTTAGGGCTAGGTTAAGGTTAAGGATAAGGTTAGGTTAAGGGTAAAGTTAATGTTAGGGTTAGGTTAAGTTTAAGATTAAGGTTATGGTTAGGCTAAGGTTAAGGTTAAGGTTAGGGTTAAGGTTAAGGTCAGGTTAAGGTTACGGTTAGGTTAATGTTAAGATTAGGTTAAGGTTAAGGTTAAGGTGAATGTTAAGGGTTTGGTCAAGGAGGTCAGTGTTATGGTGAAGGTTAAAGTTATGGTTAAGGTTAGGGTTAGGTAAAGGTTAAGATAAGGATAAGGTTATGGTTAAGGTTAGGTTATGGTTAAGGTTAAGGTTAACGTTAAGGTTAACATTAAGGTTAGGGTTAAGGTTAGCGTTAGGTTAAGGTTAAGATAAGGATAAGGTTAAGGTTAAGGTTTGGGGTAAGGTTAAGGGAAGGTTAAGGTTAAGGTTATGGTTAGGGTAAGTTTAGGGTTAGGTTATAGTTAAGGTTAAGGTTAAGATTAAGGCTATGGGAAGGTTAAGGTTAAGGTTAAGGTTAAGCATGAAGGTTAAGGGTAATGTTAGGTTAAGGTTAAGTTAGGTTAAGGGTTTGTTCAAGGTTAAGGTTAGGTTATAGTGAAGGTTAATTTTAAGATAGGGTAAGGTTAAGGTTAGGGTTAAGTTATAGTTAAGGTTATGGTTAGGGTAAGGTTAGGGTTAGGCTATAGTTAAGGTTAAGATTAATGTTAAGGTCAAGGTTAAGGATACGTTAGGTTAAGGTAAGGTTAAGGTTAGGTTAAGGTTAAGGTCAAGGTTAGGTTAAGGGTTAAGTGAAGGTTAAGGGTTAAGGTTAAGGTTAAGGGTTTTGTTAAGGTTAGGTTAAGGTTAATGTTAAGATTAAGGTAAGGTTAATGTTAGGTTAAGGCTAACCTTGATCTTGACCTTAACCTTAACTATAACCTAATGCTAACCTTGACCAAACCCTTAACCTTAACCTTAACCTTAACCAAACCCTTAACCTTAACCTTAGCCTTAACCTTAACCCTTAACCTTAACCTAACCTAACCTTAACCTTAACCTTAACCTAACCTTAAGCTTAAGCTTAACCTTGTCTTAACCTTAACCTAACCTTAACCTTGACCTTAACATAACCTTAAGGTTATAAATAAATTTAAGGTTAAAGTCAAGGTTAAGGTTAAGGTTAAGGGTTTGGTCAAGGTTAGGGTTAGGTTATAGTGAAGGTTAAGGTTAAGTTAAGGGTAAATTCAAGTTAGGTTAAGGGTAAAGATAAGGTTAAGGTTAAGGTTTGGTCAAGGTCAGGGTTAGGTTATAGTTAAGGTTAAGATAAGGTTAAGGTTAGGCTAAGGTTAAGGTTAAGGTTAGGGTTACGGTTAAGGTTAGGTTAAGGCTACGGTTAGGTTAATGTTAAGATTAGGTTAAGGTTAAGGTTAAGGTTAATGTTAAGGGTTTGGTCAAGGAGGTCATGGTTATGGTTAAGGTTAGGGTTAGGTAAAGGTTAAGATAAGGATAAGGTTAATGTTAAGGTTAGGTTATGGTTAAGGTTAAGGTTAACGTTAAGGTTAAGATTAAGGTTAGGGTTAATGTTAGCGTTAGGTTAAGGTTAAGATAAGGATAAGGCTAAGGTTAAGGTTTGGGGTAAGGTTAAGGTTATGGTTAGGGTAAGTTTAGGGTTAGGTTATAGTTAAGGTTAAGGTTAAGGTTAAGGCTATGGGAAGGTTAAGGTTAAGGTTAAGCATGAAGGTTAAGGGTAATGTTAGGCTAAGGTTAAGTTAGGTTAAGGGTTTGTTCAAGGTTAAGGTTAGGTTATAGTGAAGGTTAAGGTTATGATAGAGTAAGGTTAAGGTTAGGGCTAGGTTATAGTTAAGGTCATGGTTAGGTTATGGTTAGGGTTAGGTTATAGTTAAGGTTAAGGTTAATGTTAAGGTCAAGGTTAAGGATACGTTAGGTTAAGGTAAGGTTAAGGTTAGGTTAAGGGTTAAGTGAAGGTCAAGGGTTAAGGTTAAGGTTAAGGTTAAGGTTAAGGGTTTCGTTAAGGTTAGGTTAATGTTAATGTTAAGGTTAAGGTAAGGTTAAGGTTAGGTTAATGTTAACCTTGACCTTGACCTTTACCTTAACTATAACCTAACGCTAACCTTGACCAAACCCTTAACCTTAACCTTAACCTTAACCTAACCTTAACCAAACCCTTTACCTTAACCTTAACCTTAACATTAGCCTTAACCTTAACCCTTAACCTTAACCTAACCTAACCTTAACCTTAACCTTAACCTAACCTTAACCTTAACCTTAAACTTATCTTAACCTTAACCTAACCTTAACCTTGACCTTAACATAACCTTAAGGTTATAAATAAATTTAAGGTTAAAGTCAAGGTTAAGGTTAAGGTTAAGGGTTTGGTCAAGGTTAGGGTTAGGTTATAGTGAAGGTTAAGGTTAAGTTAAGGGTAAAGTCAAGGTTAGGTTAAGGGTAAAGATAAGGTTAAGGTTAAGGTTTGGTCAAGGTTAGGGTTAGGTTATAGTTAAGGTTAAGATAAGGTTAAGGTTAGGTTAAGGTTAAGATTAGGTTAAGGGGAAAGTTAAGGTTAAGGTTAGGGTAAGGTTAGGGTAAGGTTAGGTTAAAGTTAAGGTTAAGGTTAGTGTTAATGTTAAGGGTAAGGTTAAGGTTAAGGTTAAGGTCAAGGTTAAGGCTAAGTAAAGGTTAAGGTTAATTTTAATGTTAAGGGTTTGGTCAAGGTTAGGGTTAGGTTATAGTTGTTACACAACATTTTGTTACCGTCCCTGCAATCCCTCATCCTGTACATTGGAGGACTATTTCCATGACCTGTGAATGGTAAAATGTCCTAAAACACCTTCATGGCATCCTCTTGCATAAGGAAAAACATTCTCCTGGAGAACATTTCCTCTAAAAAACCCTAAAAATAGATTATTTAGCCTTGGCACGACTAGCCAATTCATCCTTCATGCCAAAGAGGGAAATCCACACTAGAGGGTGCGCCAACTGGTGCTTTGTCCCTATGTTTCACTCGCGCTAAGCTTATTAAGGGATTTTTTTTAAAAATAAATGGCGGAAGTTTGATTCTAACAAACCCCAGAATGAATCATCAAAAGAATTTGAGTGGTTTGGCTCCGAATCTCCATGTATAGGAAGTGGTTTTCCACCTCTCATGGAACCTTCGTAAGAGATAGGACCTATCCCATGATTATAGGGATCCAAAATTCCCTTCCTCTATATATAAAAGCTTGCCCTCTCTATTTGATAGCTAGATGAACTGGTAAGAAGGAAACTATAGCCGGGAAACTATTGAGAGCAGAGCCGAAGAGAACCCCATAAGAGAGATCTTTGTCCAGATTCCTGACAGGATATGTTGAGACACACTTCACTGGAAGCCATGCCGAAGGAATATCATAGCGTCAGAGCACTTGGTTGTAATCTCCCTTTCGTAATTTATAATATAAGTGACTCTAATTTTGGTTCCATTCCTGTTTTTACTCTTTCATGTGATGCAATGAATTATATCCTCTCTAACTGACATATGGTTACATGCTTTAAGTATTACGTTGTATGTCGTCATTTCTATGCGTGTGTACAGGTGTCCGGACGTGACGAATGAAAGGATTGTGATCTGTCAAGCTAGGGATGAGGAGCACCGATTATTCATCGACAACAACAACGTGGGATTTGAGGTAGG
This sequence comes from Pinus albicaulis, assembly GCA_034641835.2. Classification (NCBI taxonomy): domain Eukaryota; kingdom Viridiplantae; phylum Streptophyta; class Pinopsida; order Pinales; family Pinaceae; genus Pinus; species Pinus albicaulis. The sequence goes on along the minus strand of JAXQQM020058610.1, from coordinate 109,237 downwards.
CTACTTATCATGGTCGTTGTCTTTCTTGTAACTAGGAACCAACGTCATTGCATGATTCGATTGTTGCTAGACCCAATCTAGGGCTAGTGGGATTGCCTCTGTCCGCAGAGGGGATTTACCTCCTAAAAAATTTGGCAACTCCACTAGGGATTTAGTGGGAGTTATTCCTTCCTCCTTTGGGTTCTTTCTTGGATTTTGATTCATTTATTTGTGTTTCTAGTTCACCTTCCTTGGTGTTAAACCCTTGTTCAACCCCCAGAAGACTAGATATAGTCTCTTTTGGTCCTTTTTCTTTATTTTTCTAGTTTAAACTCGATTGGCGTGTTTTTTATCCTTACAGTCATGCCAGCTGGCGCTAGTTGCTAGTTAGGCCCCCACGCCAATGCCCTTTTGGCACAGATTACAACCAAACAGGTGCACCAACACTGCTTGGTGCTAGGGTTTTCTTTCTTTTGGGCTCTCTGAGTTTGAGTTTTGGTCCTAGTGTCATTTTTCTTATTGATTGAGTGCCTTGAAGTTATTTTTTACTATGTTTGGCCCTTGTCATCCAATTTTTTTCCCTTTACTATCAGTTTTTCATTCTAGCCCTAGGGCTTCTAGGTGCTTTAGTGTGCTGAGTCTCCCGTGGGAGTTTTGGGTCTTTACTTGCCTGATCAATTTTTTTTTTGCTTCTCTTCATTCGTCTTGTTCCATCTCATTGAATCATTGCATTAATTGAGTTATTGTCCTTTCTTTCGTTCGATTTCGCTTTATGTTACTCCAAGCCTAGATTACACGGTTTGTTTGAGTCTCTTTCGAGATTCTTACTTGCTTTGAGGGATTTTGTCATCAATTTGAGTGTTGATCATATGCATTTGAATTGAGTGAACTTGTTTGCTTCATCTCTCTCTTTGTCATTGCTCGAATTGGTGTTTTCATTAGTTTTTCATTCATTTAGTGCATTTGCTCCAATATATTGAAAAATACAAAAACAAATCTTTTGCGTTTTGATTGGCTTAATGAAAATTGAAAGCTATTTCACATTGCTCATGTTATATAACTCTAGAAAGAAGTTTTATAATTTCATTAGCTTGCATTGGAAACAATAGTGGATGTTTTTGTGCGTTCGTTTTGTTGTCATTTGAAAGCTCTCAACCCTCCCGTAGATAGCTCTTCATTCAACAAAATGACGTTTTGTGGCATGTAGATTGCATTTAGAGGTTTTATGAGATCTGAATTTTGATAGGGCCTTGAAACTGAAACGTAAATTGAAGATCAAATTTAAAATTTACTGAATTAACCTAAGGCAACATTGGAACTGTTAACCACCTATAAAGTTTTGTTATATCAAAAGGTGGCTAAATCATTTTTTGAGTCTTCAAGAAACAAGTTTTATTGCTAAAAATGTTATCTCTTGAAGACTCATGAAGACATCATGCCCTTTTTTTAACATTCATTGCTATTTCCCTTTCAAAATGTTGAAAATATGTTATTTTTATAGAGAAAAGACTACTGCAAAATCCCATTTTTCCCCTCCTCCACTCAAAACTAACCTTCATTTTATTCCTTTTTTCCCCCATCAAATTCCTCTATTTTTCATGATTTCCCATTTTCCCTTCATGAAAATCCTTTTACAAATTTTAAAACTCATTTTTAAAACTTTACCGAAACCCCCAAATCCATCAAAAACTTTGAAAAATTTCATCAAAAATAAGTGTTTTGACTATAGGCTTAAGCCCATTTGGGCTAAGTCCTAAACCACTTCCCCACATATGCCCTGGTGCTAGAACCAAGTGCTAAACCCTTTCGGCGCTTATCGCATCGGAAGCAAATGAAGAATGCAAGTCTTTTTGGCCTTTATAAAACTTCCGATGCGATTAGCCCTCTTACGATGTAAACTCCTGATTCCTTGTTTTATTTGAAAAACCATGAGTTTAAGACCAAAAGCGCGTCTCACATTGGAAAATTTTTATGTGCGCAAGTATTTTTCTCATATTAAAGTCTCCGATCCGATGAGCCCCTTTTGTTTATAAGTCCCGATCCCATTGCCACTTCATATAACCCTTGGGCCTGCAATCAGGTCCTAAATTTTGTAAATAAACCCATATCCGATGTATTTTTCCTTTGAAAATAATAAAAACCCCCTTTTTCCTAAGTTTTGAACTAAACACACCGGTGCAATCATTTTATTAATAAACATTGTTGATCTTAAAACTCGATCAACGATCCGCGCGTTGTCACATCGGAGAAATTGAAATGGGTAGATTGAGAAGCCCATCTCCTCACCCTGATTCCCATTGGCCCTTATACATATAAGCCCTGGGCCTTTTCTTGTTCATATGAATCAATGGCCCCGTAGTCAGGCACCAAGCCTTTTATATAACGCGCCCTCGAAGCCAAAAACTTTGTATTTCATTAATTTTTGGTTTTCATATGTTTTAAAGGGTTTCCGTTGGTTAAATATTTGAGATAATATCCACCGTCGATATGAAGTGATCAGAAGGATTGCACAATATCGCATCGGGAATATTCATTGGTGCATTTTAATATTTTATTTCTCCCTCTTCGATTGGAAATACCCCGATGAATTCTCTTCCATCGATCTGATCTACAGATCGACGACCCACAACCAATTGCATTGGTGACATTCAAGTCCTCTCCCCACCAATCGCATGCCTCCAATTACATCTGGGTTGTCCACGTGTCTAGATTGGACGGTCCAGATTGCATCTCCCGACTTTGGTTAAGTTCATGTGCCCGCTTCATAATGTTTTAAGCCAAATCCGGGCCGTTGATCTCTGCAGATCAACGGTCCTTATTCACCCTTTCTCCGCCTCGTTTATTTTTTCCATTTATCCGAGATATGATCCTAAACATTGATCTTGCACATCCAACGACTCATATTAACCTCGACAGGCCTGACCCCTATGGGTCCTACCTCCCTCCAGATCTGATCTCCACCGTCGATCCCTTGATCAGATGGTCCATAATCAAACCACCCTGCCTTTTTATCCACTGTGCATCTGGTCTATATCATGCTCACTCCTCACCTTTAGATATGAGACCCTAGATCCAACGGTTGATGTGTGTTTTCGCATAACTTCAAGCGTGAAGTTTATTTTCCCAATGGCTACATGATATAAGTTGTTTTCAAAAGCCACATGTTGACCTCTGACGCATATCACGTCCAAAAAGCTAATACCGCTTTCTAGCCCTTCTGCCACGCGAAACTCGTGTTTTTCCCTCCCAAAACCACTTTCCTCATTTTCTATTATATTTTATCGCGTGTGCCTCCCACCGTTGATCTCTACAGATAAATAGTTTAGATCTAATCTCTCATTACACCATCGCCCTCCGCCTTTTCCAAAGGGGCTTCTCAAAAGCGATCTCCACCATTGATCTCATTGAGCTGATCTAATCTGACGACCCACGATCACCCAGGAAACCTCAAATTTCCTCAATGCATTTCCCCCCCGCCAAAGGTTTTAAACCTTTTTCCTTTGCACTTTCTCCCATTTCATTATAAATCGGCCTTTCCACATTATGTTTCCTCAGTTGCTCCCACCCGTCGATCTCTGCAAGACTGACGGATCTAACTTGATTTTCACCACCATTTCTTCCAAACTGCCTCCATTTGACTTTTGCGCACAATCTCCATCGTTGGATGCTGGCATCCAACGACCACACTCCAGAACTAAGCCTCCTAAGAATTTTTTCCCTAATACGTAGGATTTTCTAATTTTTATTGTATTATGCAGGATTTAAAAGGTTTTCAAATGTTTTAAAAGAAATAAAAGTCGAGGACGACGATCCTCCAGGCTTTGTTTATTAAGGAGTATATGTTCAGAGGGTTCAACGCCACATTTTATCAGTGCCTCATGAGCACTTATAAAAATTATAAAGCCCTGTGGCACCTGCACATCAACACGACACACAAAATTAAAACAAATCAAATAGTATCAGTGTTGAAGACCTAACCACAACAGAGTTGAAGATTATTTTCACAATTTTAGTGGATTACGACTAAGATTGATTGTCAAAAGCCTAATCCATTAAAAAAAACACAATTAAAGGCAAATAAAAGATATTTATCAGGCAGAGGATACCTCCACTGCCACATCAGAGGCTAATTGATTCCTCTCAGCTACCATATTGCCACTTGTGGCCTCACAGCATTTAATAGAGGTCGAGTAATGACCAGAACAGAGGATATTTGCCTCAGGACAGCCGAACAGTTAATTCATCCAAAGAATTTATTGCAAAATATCTGTTGAGTTACTACAGAGATGACACGGGGCCTCAATGTCAATAAAAGCATCCCACCAAGCTTAAATATTTAATGTAAAGGAAAATATTTGTAAACTTCTCCATTGAGCCCCTCAAAGGCCGAGAAGCATTAACTGTATTAATTGAACCCTTAGATATTTTCTCTTTCGACCTCCTCATCCTTCTATAAAATCTTATTAAGGAGTTCATTGTAAACATTGGTTGATCACTAGTTTTAATACTGAAACTCTATGAAATAATACATAGTATATAGAAGTTGAAGAATAAATTGAGGTCTTGGAAGCCTTGATGATGTTTTTGCATGCTTGTTCTTGAGAAGGCTCTATCATTGGATCCATGAGCTTAGCTGTTGGCGAAGTATTCTGAACTGTTTAATGTTTTCCCCTGTTTTAATTTTGTTCCATAAATTCTTACTACAGTAGGATGAAAGTTTGAGGCTAAGAAATGACTCTTGGAAGCACCTTAGACCTGTTTATCCTTCATTGTTTTATGTTTTCTTCTGATGAGGTATTTTAGAGTCTTTAATATCTCTCTTTATTCCTCTTGTTTATTTCTCTAATATTTGGAATAGTTGGTTTTAGCATGATTTATGGTTCTCCCTGCTTGTATGCTGCCACTTAAAGGTTGTTATTGAAGTCTCCCTTTGAAGTATCTTTTTTTACAATGAGCCAAGGAGGTCTATTCTGATCATTCCCCTTGTCCTTGCTTGAACAGTTGGTTTAAAGGTCTTTATAGTTGTGATCATATATGTATTTAGGTGTTCCCTCTTCTGTGACCATAATTATCAATGAATCTTTTATGTTTTTTAAGTCATTTGAAAAAAAATATTTGAGGAAATAGAGCGTTCCCCGAATCTTAGATTTCATTTTAAAATTTGTTTTGAAGTCATTATTTGCTTAAAGTGTGATTTTTAGAATTCATGGTTAGCCTTGTCTATCAAATAACTCTTTATTGTTCAAGTTGTGCTTTCAAATTCCCTTTGTTGAGAATTAAACTTCTTTTTTCCAAATCATTGATGTCTATCTCATTCCGAAACCAAAGGATCCTGTGGCCAAGTTAGATTTTCCCTTTGATATCCCATATCCATTGATAAGTTTTTTATAACCTCTTTTTGACTCCATTTCCCAATGAAACTAACATTTCCCCTTTCTATCTATCTTTCCTAGACCTTTTATGTTCTGCTATATCAATCCAACCAAACAAACCAACAAACACTTGCACTTAATAACTAGTCTAAAACCAATACCCAAATCACACAAGATAAACCTTTGCAAAAAAAATAATAATTTGAGAGATCCCTCTCTGAGAGTATGAGGACTAGATCCTGTAACTCTAAAGATTGGTTCTGATGTTTCCTTGTCTTTTGATTTTCCAAACTATCAAAACACGGGGGACCAACATAATGGTTATCACGGTGGGACCCTGAGGAAAATCTTTAAAACAAAACACTCCTTGTCTAGTATAACATAAGTAGCCTCCTTCAAGCACTACCTAACAAAAATGGTATTCATGATAGGACTTAATTGAGTTAGTGACAAAATAAGTAACCCTTAGGATTCCCGTAAGACCTTATCAAACCTTGAACGAACCAGTACCAAACCATAAGAGTGAACTCTATAGGTTCTTGACACCTTAGCTAAGTGTTAAAATCAGATTTAGGACACTCTCTTAACCCATAGGTTTAAAAAACCAGAAAAAATTTCAGTTTGCCTTCATAATAAACATGGTGGTCGAACCATCCAATGTTTTACCTTCATAGAAGCTAAATAGTTTCCACCTTAGCAACTCCGCTAGCCCCGTGAGGCCTATCACCCAAGTAAGTTCCCCGGATATTTTTAGGATTGTGTTAACCAGACCTTAGAGAAGTTTAGAATCCTAGTCCCATACTAGATAAGGCATTGTGAGAGGTAAAACTCCCAAAAAACAATCCCTAAACTTTAACCTCTCTCGATTTTTGAAAAAGCGATCAGGCTTCACATAGGATCAACACTAGATCCTATCTAGACCCAAATCCTCCTTTAATCGTTGAAAATCCGAGAGAAAATTATGTGGTAGACTTCTAAATCCGAAGAATCAGCCGCTAATAGGAGCCTCTTAAGAAAAAAAATATGTCCCTCAAAACCTTGTTGTCTTAGGGATTTACACATTGATTTTACAAAGAACATCTTTAGAACTAGATCTCAAGGTGGCTTAGACCAAAATGATATTAACATTGCATATTTGCAACAAAGCTTCGAGAGAGAAGCCTCACCTTCCACTCTTCCCGATTCCCTAGCCTTCTTCATCACTTTAGCCTTTTCCATAACAAGTCTCGCCCAAAATAAGTTTGTTGGCCCAAGTCTTTCTTCCACTCCAATCCATATTACCACCTGCGAAAAAACACTCTCGTTCAGCCCCACTTTCACCCTTGTAAATCCACCTCTTGTAAATCCACCCTTATTTCTAGCCATGGCAACATGGTATGCCCCATTAGTGTTACCACAACCTCTCGCTTCCCTTACTAAATGATTACCAATCCAAAATTCCTCATTTCACTCGGGAAACGAGTCTACAACGAACCTCAAAATCATGTAGATAGGATGGAAGATGCATTTGATTACATGGAGATAGAAGAAGAAAATATGAAGATGAGGATATTTGCCCAAATTTTAGGAGGAGATGTAAAGAAATGGTTTAAAAACCTACCTCCTAACAAAGATAAATGATCTCCCCCTGCCTTGCATCAAACATTCATCAACAAATGGGAAATTAAAAAGAACCCTCTCCGAATACTAGCAGAATATAGCAGCCTCAAGAGAAATCAAGGGGAGAGTGTTCATGACTACTCCACTAGGTTCAATAGCGTTTACAATGCTCTTCCACCTCACATGAAACCTCCCCAGAGGCATGGCCTTAGTAAGGTATCCCGAAGGCTTTGATCGTCGAAATGGCTTATCAATTGAGGGAGAGAGATTACTCGACCTTAGAAGACATGTGGAAAGGAGTTGTGAGAATAGAAGAAAATATAATTGAGAAGAGAAATAGGTTGAGATTAGAGAAGAGGATAACTTATAAATATGACCTACTACCCTCGAACCTCAACTTCGACGTAAAAATAGACAACCTAGTGAAGGTGATGGAGAGGATGCTTGAAAACATCAATTTGAATGATAGAGTGACACCAGAGAGAACCTCAGAATAACCAAAATAGAAATAGAAATAAGAATTATAGAAGAGAAAACAATCAAGATAAGCAAAAGGAAAGTGACCAACAGGTTATACCTCCTTCCAAAAAAACTATGTCGATCAATATGAAGAAGATAGGGAGATGGAAAGGTTGGGAGAAGCTCATGTAAACTTGATTGGGTCGATGACGATGGGGATGATTTTTTCCTCACCGAGGAAGAACAAGATTTCTTCTCTAATCAAAATATAAACACCTATGAATATTCTGATGATTATAGAATTGGGTTTGAAAATGCAATCATGGAGGTACACAAACAGTATGATCTAAGGAGCAAAGGGAATGTAGACAATTCAAAAGACAAGAACACTAGTAATGTTGTCAAGAAAAATGCGAAATTCAGACCTAAGAAGACAAGAGACAAATCCATCATATTGGCTAAAAAAACTAGATTTAAAGAAAAGAGAAAAATAGCCACCCAAATGTTGAACAAATTACCCCTAGCACTTCATCTAGTGGTCCTAACAAAACTATCCCAATTACCATTCCAAACAAAGTTCGAGCAAATGAACAACTGCTGAAAAAGAATTCAATTGAAAAAAAAATGTAAATATGAACAAATCAATTTTTCCTTCTAGCCTTGAGGGATAGATTGCTAAGATAAAAATTAACATCCCCATAGCTGAACTTGTAACCCAAGAATTGTACAAAAACCAAGTTTTAAAAGCTTTGAACCTAGCAAGTGATATCGACACTTTAAACTTGACGGATGACAAACCCGAGTTGTTGTTTGGTCTAGAAGTTGAAGGAAAATATCAAGAAGGGGCTATCCCTCCCTTCTATGTTAGTTTGAACATACATGAGAAAATTTTACACAATGCCATGCTAGATTCTAGAGCTTCACACAATCTGATGATCAAGGTAGTAATGGAAAGCTTAGGCTTAGAAATTACTAAACCATACAAAGATTTGTATTCCTTTGACTCAAGCAGAGTCAAATGTTTGGGTCTAATCAAAGATTTATCTCGTTAACTTAGCTCAAATCCCCTGCTAAGAGTCTAGTAATGGACATAGTTGTAGATGACATTCCAACTAAGTATGGCATGCTCTTATCAAGATCGTGGGGAGCCAAACTTCGTGGAAGCCTTCAAATGGACATGTCTTATGCCACCATCCTTGTTTTTAACCAAAAACATAAGACTATACAAGGAATATCACATGAAGTACATGATGAGCAACATAGACAAACCAAAAAAACTCTCCAATCTATTCTATTCAATCAAGTTTAGATTCCTTTATCTTGTGCAATGAAGATGAAATTACTCAACAAGAAAACGAAAACATAGATCCAACCGAGTTTACTAGAACAATCAAAACTTCCCTTAAATCGGGATACAAAACATTGGTAATCAACAACAACAAGAAAATGAAAATGAAGCAAATATACTTTGGACAATAAACTTTGATGGGTCCCTGTAATAAGACGAGTGTTTGGATTGAAAATACGAATCAAAATTTTTTCATAGAAATTAGATTTCCCATGCACTAACAATATTGCCGAGTATGAAGCACTTCTCCTAGGCTTACAATTGCTTAAACAATTAGAATCCCAAAAGATATCAATCTTAGGAGATTCCGAACTTATCATAAGACAAATCAAAGGGGAATACTCGGCTAAAAATCCAAGGCTTAGGGAATACCGGAACGCCGCACTTGATTTATTGAAAACTTTTGAAAAGTATGAACTTGTTTTCATTCCTAGAGCACTAAATCATCTAGCAAATGAACTCGCTTTCAATGCCAAAGCAAGCGCCAAATACCCGAGATAAATGAACAACTTAGCATTAAGATAAAAATGCGAGGCTTTTTGTGCTCGATAACAAAGATCATCGGCAAGTGTTTGATTCTGAAAAGCACATAGATGATTTCTTAAAAATCAGAAAATTATTTCTACATACCAATATCAAAAACCAACCATAAAGAAAAATTGTTTGTACATTGAAAAAAATCCCGTGAAGTTGAAATGACATATTCTCGTCGATATTAATCATTATGAAAATCCTTTTGAGGAAGAATTAATTGACAAGGTAGACCAAGAAGACTTGGAAGTTTTACAATGCAAGAACAATATAATTCCAAGAGGTCTCACACCTTTAGAACACCTTTTTCGATTTTAACGAGGTAGCCAAATAACCGAGAATGGAGCCTCGTGGAAACAAATGTAGAAGAAAATAACATAGGCAGCCTAGAAGAACCCAATATGATAAAACTGTCTAGCACTCTCACAACTCACATAAAATTTCAATATGTAGAGTCTGTTCAAATAGTTTAAAGATGGTTTTGCTTGGCGGTAAAAAGACTCGAAATCGTATGATACCGACATCATTCAGACACAAAATCCCTCTCAAAGAAAATAAAAAAGCCTTTCAAACAAAAAGCTGAGGAGAATAAACCCTATTTTACTCCCTTTAGTTAAATCAGAAATTGAAAAGATGCATGATGCGGGATCATAGTACCAATTAGATATTCGAATGGGTATCAAACCTAGTTTCGTTAGAAAGAAAACAGGGGAAATCAAGCTCTATATTGATTTTTAGAAATTTAAATAGAGCCTCTCTAAAAGAAAACTACCCCTTACCCAAGATGGACCATATACTTCAAAGGGTAGTTGGGTCAAAAAGGATATCCCTCTTAGATGGGTTCTCGGGTTACAACCGAGTGTTAGTGCTCCCAAGTGATCAAATCAAAACTCGCTTTTTACCACACCTTGGGGCACCTTTATGTATGTCAAAATTCCTTTCGGATTGATGAATGCAGGGGGCCACCTTCCAAAGGGCCATGGACATAGCCTTCTCTCGAAGATATTGGCTATTTCATAATCATTTACCTTGATGACATAATTGTTTTCTCAAAAAGCTGATGAAGAACATTTGGTTCACTTGAGGAACATTTTTTGAGAAGTGTAGGAAATTTGGCTTGTCATTAAATCCCAAGAAGACACTCTATGGTCTCCAAGAAGGTAAAATTCTTGGCCATATAATTTCGAAGAGGGAATCAAAATAGACCCAACAAGGATAGATGGCATATTATAGATCAACCATCCAAGAAGCCTCAAAGAATTACAATCTTTCATTGGAAAGATTAATTTTCTCGAGGAGGTTTATCGCCAATCTTGCCGAGTTATTAAAAAAACATTAAAAACATGCTTAAGAAAGATGTAGGTGTAAAATGGACTTTACCGGCTAAACAATCATTCGAATCGGTCAAACAACCTCTTACTCGGACACCAATCCCGATTAGTCTAGATTTTTACCAAAGACTTTTATATCTTTTCTTTTGCATCCGAGCATACAATAGTTGCGGTGTTACTTCAAAAGAATGACTTGGGAGCAAGAAAAACCAATATCCTTCTTTATTAAGGCCTTAAGAGATGCTCTGCTCAAATATAACATCATGAAGAAGCAATCCTAAGCATTAGTGAAAGCTTTAAAGGACTTTAGAGTCTATATTTTACACTCTCACATAATTTCTTTTGTTCCTCATACTGTTGTCAAGGACATTCTAAGTCGGGACCCACGATGGTAAAAGGGGGAAAATGGATTGCAACTATTCTTGAATATGACTTAGAAATCAGACCCACCAAACTAGTTAAAGGGCAAGGATTAGAAAAAACTTATGGCTGAGTCTAACTTCCAAGCACTAGACATGAATATGGTAGATGTGTTGGAAGAAATATAAGAATATACTTCTCCTTTCATTGAGGAGACATTTTTGAATTCTCCTTGGTATGCTGACATTATTTATGTGTTTTTTATATTTGAATGCCCCTCCTTCTTTGTCTAAAACTAGAGCTAGATTTTTGAAACAAAAAAGCTTTGAGCTATTGCATCTTAGATGGGGTATTATATTGGAAAAAATGTTGTTGGAATTTTTCCTTAAATGTTTACTTGAAGATGATGCGAGGAAAATCATGCATGAGTTACATGACAAAGAATGTGGTGGACACCTCTACCTGGAAGGCCACGACAAACAAAATTCTTAGATCTGGTCACTATTGGCCTACCCTTTTCCCGCACACTCGTAATTTAGTCATGTCTTGCCATAAGTGTCAATTTTTTTATGGAAAAAGAAAAACTCCTTCCCTTACCATTACATCCTATCGTAGTTGAGGCACTTTTTCAACAATGGGGTTTAGACTTCATTGGATAAATTCACCCATCTTCCTCAGCTCAATATAAGTGGATCCTCATAGCCACCGACTTCTTTACCAAGTGGATAGAAGCTATACCCTATAGGAATTCTAATGACTCTGTCATTATCAAGTTCCTTGAAACAAATATCCTATCCAAATTTAGGTGTCCCAGGAAAAAATTATAACGAGATAATGTTGATGCTTTCAAATCTAAGAAGATGGTTGATTTCTCATTATAAATACCACATAACCTTGGGACATTCTACTGCCTACTATCCCCAAGTAAATGGATTAGCTAAATCTTCCAACAAGAGCCTCATCAATATCATCAAGAAGTCATGGAACGAATCATAAAGCATGGCACAATAAGTTGGTTCATGCCTTATGGGGACGATAGGTTAACTACAAAGAAGTCAATAAATATGTCCCCCCTATCACTTTGGTCTATGGCATGGATGCGCTTTTTCCCACCTCATTAGGAGTTCTAATCATGAAACTCCTTCAAGAAGTGCAAGTTGAAGAGAATGATATGCAGAGGAGAATCAATCAAACCATCCATTTACAACAGAACATAGAAGAAGTCTATGAAAGGACGCAGTTATTCAAAGAAAATTTAAAGAAAATATTTGATAAGAGGACTAAGGCAAATAATTTCTAGGTTGGAAATGTTGTTCTTAAATTAGATTCAAGGAGAGAAGAGAAGGGAAAAAAATGGCAAGTTTGAGAACTTGTGGAAAGGTCCCTAGTTCATGTCGAGAGGGGTCACAATGCATTTTTCTTGAAAGAATTGAATGAAGAAGATTTGTATGGAGGTCCTGTGAATGGCGAGGATGCTAAATCATTACTTTCGCCAAGAATCGTGAGTTTCAAAGCATTTTATTGTTCATTGTAAATATCATAGTCCAAACATTGCATTCAAAGTTAGAAAAAATAAAAAATACAAAAATAGTAAAAAGAAAGAAAAGAGGGCAAAGAGTGTAAAAAAACAATAAAGGTACAGACCCCATACCAATAAGAGAAGAAAAAATCAAAGAAAGTGTCCAAGCTCAAATTCCACTACTAAAAAACACACTTCTAGTTAGCCATATAGCCTAATCATGGCTAATTAGTTTTAAATTGATCTCTGATAGGTTAGTGAATTCGATTTTCCGGACATCTTAATATTGGCTTTTCAGGTAGGTAGATTAGGTTAGAAATTAAAGGTTCAAAAATGTTCAAAATATGAACCTAATTTTTAAAACAAGAATCACCCCAATTTGTTTTTATTCCCGAGTCAAAATAGACATAAAAGTGGTTCTAATCGCCCTCAAAATCCGAACCGAGAGAACAAGCAAAGAACAACTCAAACAAAAATAAAAACAGAGTTTGAAAAAAAGATGAAGGAAGTGCTTGAACTTTCGGACCTTAAGACTTCCATTTTGATTTAATTTTCTCGCAAAATAATGTCTATGTGCATCTTGTTGTTTTATGCCATAGATCAGAAAAAAGTTAGAATGTTCAATCCCGACTTGTATTCTTTTAAATTTCGTTTTAGAAGTTAGTGAATAAAAAATACGTTAGACAACTTAATCCTAACAGATTAATATATTAGGTAGAGAAGCATATGAACTCAAATATTTATTCCGATTTCATGGAGAAATAAGGAGTAGAAATAGATTAGATTTTTTTGATTTCAAAAGAATAAAATGTTGTAAGAGAGTTTGCCAATCCAAGTGCGATCTAAAGAAGAAATTTTTTTAGATCAAGTAGGATTGGGTAGGTAGAAAGCTTGTGATTGATGAAAATACATTATTTTTCATGGCTACTAATATCTTTCAGAGAAAAATAAGACCATACAAATCAAGAAAGGCAACCCAATAGATAAGGCACCGATCAGCCTCTAGAGAATGCAAGTCACGAAATTCTTGATGCCTTCAACAAGGCACCATCTCCAAGTGGAGCCACCAGTTAGCCACCTATAAAAATTTTTCCATATCAAGTGGTGGCTAAATCATTTAGGATAGCCTTCAAGAAAAAAACTTTATTGACAAAATTGTTGGTACTTAAATTCTTTTGAAGATATTCTATCCTTTGGTTAATCGTCACTCATTGTTCCCCTTTTGAACTCGTAAATTTTGTTGTTTTTCCATGAAGAAAGACTGCCGCAAAATCCCATTTTTTCCCCTCCTTCACTCAAAACTAACCTTAATTTTTTCCCCCTTATTCCCACGAAATTCCTCTATTTTTTTATGACTTCCCTTCTTCCCTTCATGAAAATCCCTTTTACAAAGTCTAAAACTCATTTTTTAGACTTTATCGAAACCCCCAAATCCATCAAAAAGCCGTGAAAATTTTCATAAAAAATAAGTTTTTTTAAAGCTACGAGCTTAAGCCCCTTTGGGCTAAGTCTAAACCACTTCCCCACATGTGCCCCTGGTGCTAAAACCAAGTGCTAAACTCTTTCAGCACTTATCGCATCAACAACAAACGATGAGCGCCAGTCTTCTACTCATTATAGAACTTCCGATGTGATTAGCCTCTCGTTATCAGCCCTCGAGCCCTTTTTTTCCACTTCATATAACCCATAGCCCCACAATCGGGTGCTAAAACTTGTGAATAACTCATCTTCGATGCGTATTTCCCTTTCTTAATTCAAAATACCAACTTTCCTAAGTTTTGGTCTAAACCCGCCAAAACAATGTTTTTTTAATGTAAATCGGTAGATTGAAAGACCGGCACCGAACTTTCGATGCGATTGGCCCTCATATATATAAGCCTCAGGGCCTATCACATTCCATATAAACCAATGGCTCCGCAGATGGGTGCCAAGCCATTTCATATATATATTACCTGCTCGATACATAAACCTTTGTATTTTCATTACCTTTTTTTGGTTTTTTCATATATTATAAGGGGTCCCTTCGTTCATTAATCTAACCCTTTCCCCGACCGTTGATCTAAAAAACCAATCAATAATCCGCACAACATTGCATCACAAGTTTCATCGGGCACATTTTTTTTCCCACCCCGATTGGTCACCTTTCAATGTATCCTCCACCTTCGATTTGATCTCGCAGATCAACAGCGCACGCTCAATCGCTTTCGGTGCATTCAAGTTCTTTTTCCCCGCCGATGTCGATGCTCCGATCGCATGTAGGTTGTCCACGTTTCCGGATCAAACGGTCTAGAATGCATCTCCCGAATTTGGTTAAATTGTATACACCCCACTCATAATTTTGCTTGGCCAATCGCGAGTCGTTGATCTCGCGGATCAACGGTCCTTATTAGCCCTTCTCCTCCTTTGTATTATTTTCATTCATACCCCGCATCACATCTCAACGGTCAATTTGTTCCATCCAACGGCTCATACCTAACCGGACAGAGCCCAACCCCCCGTGGGTCCCGCCTTCCTCTAGATCTAATCTCCACCGTCGATCCCTTGATCGGAGGGTCCATAATAAAACCACCCTGTCTCCTATCCGTCGCACATCTATCTAGTATCGTGCTCGATTCTCCACCATCGGATCCGAGTCCTCGGATCCAATGGTCGACACGCCTTTTCGCGTAAATTTAAGCGTGAAGGTTAATTCCTAAAAATCACGTGATGAAGGTGGTATTAAAAAGACACGTGGCAGCCTTATATGCATATCACGTTCAAAAAGGAAAACCCACTTTTCTCCCATTTTTTCCGTGTGATACCACCGATTTTCTAAGCCAAAAACCGCCTTTCCCATTTACACTATGATCCATCGCATTCTCTCCCCCGCCATTTATATTTGTAGATCAATGGCTCGGATCTAATTTCTCATTACACCATCACCCTCTCGCTCTCCCAAGGGTTTTTCAACGTGCAATCTCCATCGTTGATCTCGTGGCCCGATCTCATCCGACGGCCCACGATCATCCCAAAACCCCAAGTTCAATTCCTTTGCATTTTCCTCCAGACAAAATTTTTTTTAACCTTATTTCTTCACATTTTCTCCTATTTTCACAAATAGTGTGACCCCTTCGCATTATTAATTCACCGCAAAATCTCCACCATTGATCTTCTTGGTCAATCATAGATCAACAGATTCTAACTTAAAAAATCTCTCACCGCTTTCCTTTCACCTCCGCAACAAATCTCCCACCATTGGATGCTGTCATCCAACAGCCACACTCCAAGCCAAAACCTGTAAAGCAGTTAAACCTTAAATATGCAGGATTTAATAATATTTTTGTATTTTTGTAGGTGTTAATGGTTTTTCCATTATATAAAAGGAAAATTGAAGCCGAGGATGACGATCCTCCAAGCTTTCATACAATAAAGAAATATTGATCTGCAAGGTTCCATACCACGTCTCGTCAATACATCATGATTATTGATGCCATATGATACCCGTGTCACCTGCACATCAACAAGACACGGCAATTCTTAATCAAATCAAAGAGTATCAGTGTTGAAGACCCAAACACAGCAGAAATGAAGGATTAAACATTGATTATACAGTTTAATGGATTACGGCTAAGATCAATTATCAAAAGCCTAATCCATTGAATTAAACACAGTTAAAGGAAAATCAAGAATATTTATCAGATAAAGGATGCCTCCACTGCCACATCAGAGGCAAATTGATTCCTCTCAGCTACTAGATTGCCACCTGTGGCTTCATAGCATTCAATAGAGGCCAAGTAATGACCATAATAGAGGATATTTGCCTCACAACAGCCGAATAGTTAATTCAGTCGAAGAACTTATTGTAAAATATCTGTTGAGTTACTACAGATATGACACAGAGCCTCAAAGTCAACAAAAGCTCTCCACCGATCTCAAATCTTAAATGTAAAACATTAATATAGACAAACATCAAAAAATTTCTCCATCAAGCCCCTCAAAGTCCGAGAAGCATTAACTTTATTAATTGAACCCATAGATATTTTCTCTCTTTCGACCTCCTCACCCCTCTATAAAAACTTGTTGAAGAATCCATTGTAAATGTTGATTGGTTGGTTGATCACTAGTTTTAATACTGAAACTCTCTGAAATAATACATAGCCTGTAGAAGTTGAAGAAGAAATTGAAGTCTTGGAAGCCCTGATGATGTTGTTGCATGCTTGTTCTTGAGAAGGCTCTATCATTGGATCCATGAGCTTGGTTGTTGGTGAAGTATTCCGAACTGTTTAATGTTTTCCCCTGTTATCATTTTGTTCCATAAATTCTTACTACAGTAGGATGAAAGTTTTAGGCTAAGAAATGACACTTGGAATCACCTTAGACCTGTTTATCGTTCACTGTTTTATGTTTTCTTTTATTGAGGTATGTTAGAGTCTTTAATCTCTCTCTTTAGTCCTCATGCTTGTTTATTTCTCTAATTGTTCAAATAATTGGTTTCAGCATGATTTATGGTTCTCCCTGCTTGTCTGCTGCCACTTAAAGGTTGTTATTGAAGTCTCCCTTTGAAGTATCTTTGTTTACAGTGAGCCAAGGAAGTCTGTTCTGATCATGCCCCTTGTCCTTGCTTGAACAATTGGCCTAAAGTTCTTTATATTTGTGATCATAGATGTATTTAGGTGTTCCCTATTCTATGACCGTAATTATCAGTGAATATTTTACGTTTTCTAAGTCATTTGAAATAAAATCTTTGAGGAAATAGGGTGTTCCCCGAATCTTAGATTTCATTTAAAAAGTTGTTTTGAAGTCATTATTTGCTTAAAGTGTGATTTGTAGAATTCATGGTTAGCCCTGTCTATCAAATAGCTCTTTATTTTTCAAGTTGTGCTTTCAAATTCCCTTTGTTGAGAATTAAATTTCTCCTTCCAAATCATTGATGTCCATCTCATTCCAAACCAAAGGATCCTGTGGCCAAGTTAGATTTTCCCTTTGATATCCCATATCCATTGATAAGTTTGTCATAACCTCTTTTTGACTCCATTACCAAATGAAACAAACATTTCACCTTTCTATCCATCTTTCCTAGATCTTTCATGTTCTGCTGTATCAATTCAACCAAACAAACAAACAAACATCTACACTTAATAACTAGTCTAAAACCAATACTCAAAGCACACAAGGTAAACCTTTGCAAAAAAATAATAATTTGAGAGATACCTCTCTGAGAGCAGGAGGACTAGATCCTGTAACTCTAAAGATTGGTTCTGATGTTGCCTTGTCTTTTGATTTGCCAGAGTATCAAAACACGGGACCCCAACATAATGGTGATCACGATGGGACACTGAGTAAAATATTTAAAACAAAACACTCCCTGTCTAGTATAACATAAGTAGCCTTCTTCAAGCACTACCTAACAAAATGATAATCATGATAGGACTTCATTGAATCAGTGACAAACTAAGTAACCCTTAGGATTCCCGTAAGACCTTATCAAACCTTGAAGGAACCAGTTACCAAGCCATAAGAGTGAGATCTGTATGTTTAAACACCTTAGCTAAGTGTTAAATCAGATTTAGGACACTCTCATAACCTATAAGACCGAAATAACTCAGAAAAACCCAAAAAAATTTAAGTTTGGCTTCATAATAAACATGGTGGTGGAACCATTCAATATTTTACCTTCATACAAGATAAATAGTTTCCACCTGGCGACTCCATTAGCCCTAGTAGGCCTATTACTCATCTAGGTCCCTAGTTCTCTTTAGGACTGTGTTAACCAGCCTTGAAGAAGTTTAGAAGCCTAATCCCATACTAGATAAGACATCGTGAGAGGTAAAACTCCCGAAAACAATACCTAAAACTCTAACCTCTCTCATTTTTGAAAAAACAGTCTGGCTTCACATAGGATCAACACTAGATCCCACCCATACCCAAATCCTCTTTTAATTGTTGACAATACCAAGAGAATTATGTGGAAGACTTCTAAATATGAAGAATCAGCTGCTAATAGGAGCCTCTTAAGAACAAAATCTGTCCCTGAAAATCTTGTTGTCTTAGAGGATTTACACTTTGATTTACATCATACAAAGAACATCTTTAGAACTAGATCTCAAGGTGATTTAAACCAAACTAATATTGACATTGCATATTTGCAACAAAGCTCCAGTACAAAAGCCTCACCTTCCACTCCTCCCGATTCCCAGCTTCTTCATCACTTTAGCCTTTTCCATAACAAGTCTGCTCAAAATCAGTTTATTGGCCCAAGTGTTTCTTCCACTCCAATCCATACTACCATTGTGAAAAACACTCCTGTTCAGCCCACTTACACTCATGTTCAGCCCACTTTCACTCCTGTAAATCCACCTCTTGTAAATCCACCCTTATTTCCAGCCATGGCAACATGATATGCCCCATTAGTGTTACCACAACCTCTACTTCCCTTAAAAAATTATTACCAATCCATAATTCCTCACTTCACTGGAAAAGAGTCTACAATAGCTCAACATCATGTAGATAGGATGGAAGATGCATTCAATTACATGGAGATTGAAGAAAAAACTGTGAAGATGAGGATCTTCGCCCAAATTTTAAGAGGAGATGTGAAGAAGTGGTTTAAAAACCTACCTCCTAACAGCATAAATTATCTCCCTACCTTGCATCAAACATTCATCAACAAATGGGAACTCAAAAATAACCCTCTACAAATACTAACAAAATATAGCAGCCTCAAGAGAAATCAAGGGGAGAGTGTTCATGACTACTCCACTAGCTTCAATAGTGTTTACAATGCTCTTCCACCTCACATGAAACCTCCCCAAGGCATGGCTTTAGTAAGGTATCCTGAAGGCTTTGATGCTGAAATGGCTTATCAATTGAGGGAGAGAGATTACTTAACCTTAGAAGACATGCAGAAAGGAGTTGTGAGCATAGAAGCAAACATAATTGAGAAAAGAAATAGGTTGAGATTAGAGAAGAGGGTAACCTATAAATATTACATTACACCCTCAACTTCAATTTTTGACACTAAAATAGACAACCTAGTGAAGGTGATGGAGAGGATTCTTGAGAAGTCAACTTAAATGATAGAGTGCCACCAAGAGAACCTCAAAATAACCAAAACAGAAATAGAAATCAGAATTATAGAAGAGAAAACAATCAAGATAAGAAAAAATAAAGTGACCAACAGGTTAGACCTCCCTTCCAACAGAACTATGTGGATCAATATGAGGAAGATAGGGAGATGGAAAGGTTGGGACAAGCTCATGTAAACTTGATTGGATCAAATAGTGGGGATGATGTTTTCCTCACTGAGGAAGAACAAGGTTTCTTCTCTGATCAAAATACAAACACCTATGAATATTCTGATGATTATAGATTGGGGTTTGAAAATGCAATCATGGAGGTACACAAACAATACGATGTTAGGAGCAAAGGGAATGTAGACAATTCAAAAGATAAGAACACTAGCGCTGTTGTCAAGAAAAACGCAGAAAGTCAACCTAAGAAGACAGTAGACAAACCCATCACTTTGGCTAAAAAAATAGATTTAAACAAAGAGAGAAATAGCTAGCCAAATGTTGAACAGAGTACTCCTAGCACCTCAGCTAGTGGTCCTAACAAAACTATCCCAATTACCAGTCTAAACAAAGTTCAACAAATTAAAACTGCTGAAAAGAATTCAATTGAAAAGATAGATGTAAATATGAACAAATCAATTGTTCCTTTCAGCCTTGAGGGAGAGATTGCCAAGATAAAAATTACCATCCCCCTAGCTAAACTAGTAACCCAATAAGTGTACAAAAACCAAGTTTTAAAAGCTTTGAACCTAGGAAGTGATACTGACACCTTAAACTTGATAGATGAAAAACCTGAGTTGTTGTTTGGTCCAGAAGTTGAAGGAAAATACTAAGAAGGGGTTGTTCCTCCATTCTATGTTAGTTTGAACATACATGAGAAAATTTTACCCAATGCCATGTTAGATTCTGGAGCTTCACACAATCTAATGCCCAAGGTAGTAATGGAAAGCTTAGGCTTAGAAATTACTAAACCATACAAAGATTTGTATTCCTTTAACTCAAGCAGAGTCAAATGTTTGGGTTTAATCAAAGATTTATTTGTTAACTTAGCTCAAATCCCTGCGAAGAGTCTAGTAATGGACATAGTTGTAGCTAACATTCCCCCTAAGTATGGCATGCTCTTATCAATATCATGGGGAGCCAAACTTCAGGGAAGCCTTCAAATGGACATGTCTTATTCCACCATCCCTATTTTTCACCAAAACAGAAGACCGTACAGGGAATCTCACATGAAGTACATGGTGAGCAACATAGATAAACCAAACAACTCTCCAATTTATTCTATTCAATCAAGTTTAGATTCCTTTATCTTGTACAATGAAGATGAAATTACTCAACAAGAAAAGGAAAATATAGACCCAACCAATTTACCAGAGCAATCAGAACATCCCTCAAATCAGATACAAAACATTGGCAATCAACAACAACAAGAAAATGAAAATGAGGAAAATATACTTTGGACAATAAACTTTGATGGATCCTGTAATAAAACAAGTGCAGGGCAGGTGTTTGGATTCAAAATACGAATAAGAGTTTTTCATATAAATTAGATTTCCCATGCACTAATAATATTGCTGAGTATGAAGCACTTCTTCTAGGCTTACAATTGCGTAAACAATTAGAAGCCAAAAAGATATCAATCTTAGGATATTCTAAACTTATCATAAGACAAATCAAAGGAGAATACTCAGCGAGAAATCCAAGGCTTAGGGAATATCGGAATGCTGCCCTTGATTTATTAAAAACCTTTGAAAAGTATGAACTTATTTTCATTCCTAGAGCACTGAATCATCTAGAAAATGAACTCGCTTTCAATGCCAACAACTGTAAAATACCTGAGATAAATTAACATCTTAGTGTAAAGGTAAAACACAAGACTGTTGTGCCTGATAATGAAGATCACTGGAAAGTGTTTGATTCTGACAAGCACATAGATGATTTCTTGAAATCAAAAAATGATTTCGACATACCAATATCATAAACTAGCCATAAAGAAAATTGTTTGTATATTGAACAAATCCCAGAAGTTGAAATGACATATTCTGCTAATATAAATCATTATGAGAATCTTTTTGAAACAGAGATAATTGACAACGTAGACCAAGAAGACTTGGAAGTTTTACAATGTAAGAACGATACAATTCCAAGAGGTCTAACACCTTTAGAACACCTTTTCGACTTTAACGATGTAGCCAAAGAACCGAGAATGGAGCCTATGGAAACAGATGTAGAAGAACATAACATAGGAAACCTAACATAACCCAAGATGATTAAACTATCCAACACTCTCCCAGCTCACATAAAATTACAATACATAGAACTGTTCAAAGAGTTTAAAGATGTTTTTTCTTGGGGATACAAAGACCTGAAATCGTATGATACCAACATCATTCAGCACAAAATACCTCTCAAAGAAAATAAAAAGCCTTTCAAAAAAAAGCTAAGGAGAATAAACCTTGTTTTACTACCTTTAATTAAGGCAGAGACTGAAAAAATGCATGATGCTGGGATCATAGTTCCAATTAGATATTCAGAATGGGTATCAAACTTAGTTTCTGTTGGAAAGAAGACAGGCGAAATCAGGCTCTATATTGACTTTGGAAATTTAAATAGAGCCTCTTTAAAAGACAACTAACCCTTACCCAAGATGGACCATATAATTCAAAGTGTAGTTGGGTCAAAAAGGATATCCCTCTTAGATGGGTTCTCGGGTTACAACCAGGTGTTAGTGCTCCCAAGTGATCAAATCAAAACTTCTTTTACCACACCTTGGGGCACCTTTATGTATGTCAAAATGCCTTTCGGATTGATGAATGTAGGGGCCACCTTCCAAAGGGCCATGGACATAGCCTTCTCTAAATATATTGGATATTTCATAATCATTTACCTTGATGACATAACCGTTTTCTCAAAAACTAATGAAGAACATTTGATTCACTTAAGAAAAGTTTTTGAGAAGTGTAGGAAATTTGGCTTGTCATTGAATCCCAAGAAGACACTTTTTGGTCTCCAAGAAGGTAAACTTCTTGGCCATATAATTTCAGAAGAGGGAATCAAAATAGACCCCACAAGGATAGATGGCATATTATGGATCACCCATCCAAGAAGCCTCAAAGAATTACAATCTTTCATTGGAAAGATTAATTTTTTAAGAAGGTTTATCCCCAATCTTGCTGATCTATTAAAAAACATTACAAACATGCTTAAGAAATATGTTGGTGTAAAATGGACTTTACCAGCTAAACAATCATTCGAACTGGTCAAACAAGCTCTTACTCAAACACCAGTCTTGATTAGTCTAGATTTTACCAAAGACTTTTATATCTTTTCTTTTGCATCTGAGCATACATTAGCCACCGTGTTACTTCAAAAGAATGACTTAGGGTAAGAACAATGAATATCCTTCTTTAGTAGGGCCTTAAGAGATGCTCCTCTCAAATATAACATCATGGAGAAGCAAGCCTTAGCATTAGTGAAAGCTTTAAAAGACTTTAGAGTCTACATTTTACACTCTCAGATAATTTATTTTGTTCCACATACTGTTGTCAAGGACATTCTAAGTCAAGACCCTGATGGTAAAAGGGGAAAATGGATTGCAACTATTCTTGAGTATGACTTAGAGATTAGGCCTACCAAACTAGTTAAAGGGAAAGGATTAGCAAAACTTATGGCCGATTCTAACTTCCAAGCACTAGACATGAATATGGTAGATGTGTTGGAAGAAATAGAAAAATCTACTGCTCCTTTCATTGAAGATACATTTCTGAATTCTCCTTGGTATGCTGACATTATTTATGTGCTTTTATATTTGAATGCCCCTCCTTCTTTGTCTAAAACTAAATCTAGATTTTTGAAACAAAAAGCTTTGAGTTATTGCATCTTATATGGGGTATTATATTGGAAAAATGTTGTTGGAATTTTTCTTAAATGTTTACTTGAAGATGATGCAGGAAAAATCATGCATGAGTTGCATGATAGAGAATGTGGAGGACACCTCTACTGGAAGGCCACAACAAACAAAATTCTTAGATCTGGTCACTATTGGCCTACCCTTTTCCTAGATACTCAAAATTTGGTCATGTCTTGCCATAAGTGTCAAATTTTTTATGGCAAAAGAAAACTCCTTCCCTTACCATTACATCCTATCAGAGTTGAGGCACCTTTTCAACAATGGGATTTAGACTTCATTGGGGAAATTCACCCATCTTCCTCAGCTCAACATAAGTGGATCCTAACAGCCACTGACTTCTTTACAAAGTGGATAGAAGCTATACCCTCCAGAAATGCTAATGACTCTGTCATTATCAAGTTCTTGGAAACAAATATCCTATCCAGATTTGGTTTTCCCAAAAAAATCATAATAGATAATGCTGCTGCTTTTAAATCTAAGAAGATGGTTGATTTCTATTACAAATACCACATAAACTTGGTCCATTCTACTTCCTACTATCCCTAAGGAAATGTATTAGCTGAATCTTCCAATAAGAGCCTCATAAATATCATCAAAAAGTTGTTGGAACAGAATCAAAAATCATGGCACAGTAAGCTGGTTCATGCCTTATGGGCTGATAGGTTAACTACAAAGAAGTCAATAAATATTACCCCCTATAAGCTGGTCTATGGCATGGACGCAAACTTCCCCACCTCATTAGGAGTTCCAGTCATGAAACTCCTTCAAGAAGTGCAGGTTGAAGAGAATGATATGAAGAGGAGAATCAACCAAACCATCCATATACAGCAGCCCAGAGAAGAAGTCTATGAAAGGACACAGTTAGTCCAAGAAAGTGTAAAGAAACTGTTTGATAAGAGGACTAAGGAAAAAAATTTCCAGGTTGGAAATGTTGTTCTTAAGTGGGATTCAAGAAGATAAGAGAAGGGAAAACATGGCAAGCTTGAGAACTTGTGGAAAGGCCCCTATATTGTTCATGCTGAGAGGGGTCACAATGCATTTTCTTGAAAGAATTGAATGGAGAATATTTGTATGGAGGTCCTGTCAATGGCAGGATGCTAAAGCATTACTTCTACCAAGAATCATGAGTTTCAAATCATTTTATTTTTTCATTGTAAATATCATAGTTTGAACATTGCATTCAAAGTTAGAAAAATAAAAATACAAAAACAGTAAAAGAGAGAAAAGAGGGCAGATTGTAAAAACAATAAAGGTACAACCCCATACCAAAAAAAAAAATAGAAACAAACTCTGAAAGTCTGCAAGCTCAAATTCCACTACTAAAAACACACTCCTAGTTAGCTAGACAGCCTAATCATGGCTAATTAGTTTTAGATTGACTGTTGATAGGTTAGTGAATTTGATTTGCCAAACAACTTAATCTTAGCTTATCAGTAGGTAGACTAGGTTAGAAATTAAAGGTTCAAACATGCTAAAAATCCAAACCTTAGTTCTCAAAGAGAATAATGACTCCAATATATTTCAAATTCTAAGTCAAAACAGAAGTAAAACTAGTTCTAATCAGCTTAAAATCTGAACCAGAGAACAAGCAAAGAACAGCTCAAACTGAAATAAAAACAGAGCTGAAAAAAGATGAAGGAAGTGCTTGAACTTTCAGACCTTAAGCCTTCCATTTTGATTTAATTTTCTGCAAAATAATATCTATGTGCAGCTTGTTGTTTTATGCCATAGAACAGCAACAAGTTAGACTGTCCAATCCTGACTTGTTTGCTTTTAAATTCCTGTTTTAGAAGTTAGTGAATACAAATCTGTTAGACTATTTAATCCTAACATATTAGTAGATTAGGTAGGGAAGCATATGAACTCGAATTTTTAATCTAAGTTCATGGAGACATAAGAAGTAGAATTATATTAGATTTTTTTATTTCAAAAGAATAAAATGTTGTAAGAGAGTTTTCCAATCCAAGTGCATTCTAAAGAAGAAAAAATGTTAGATCAATAGGATTGGGTAGGTAGAAAGCTTGTGTTGAAGAAAATCCATTATTTTTTCATGGCTGCTAATATTTTTTCAGAGCAAAAGAAGACCATCCAAATGAAGAAAGGCAGCCCAATGGATGAGGCACTGACCAGCCTCCCAGAGAATGCAGGTATGAAATTCTTGATGCCTTCAAGAAGGCACCATCCCCAAGTGGAGCCATTGTTAGCCACCTATAAAAAATTTTCAATCAAGTGGTGGCTAAATCATTTTTGGACAGCCTTCAAGAAACAATTTTATTGACAAATTGTTGGTGCTTAAAGTCTTATGAAGATATTCTATCCTTTGGTTAATCGTCACTGCTATTCCCCTTTTGAACTCAGAAATTATGTTGTTTTTCCATGAAGAAAAGACTGCTGCAAAATCCCTTTTTTCCCCTCCTTCACTCAAAAATAACCTTCATTTTTACCCCTTTATTCCCCATCTGATTCCTCTATTTTTCGTTTATTCCCCTTTCCCCTTCATAAAAATCCTTTTACAAGGTTTAAAACTCACTTTTGAACCTTGCCAAAACCCCCAAATCCATCAAAAAACATTGAAAAATTCATAAAAAATAAGTTTTTTGACTATGTGCTTAAGCCCCTTTGGGCTAAGCCTAAACCGCTCCCCCCCATGTGACCGTGCCCTAGAACCAAGCGCTAGACTCGTAAAGCGCTTATCGCAATCAGGATTTTCCATCAAACGCAAGTCTTTTTGTTATTTGAAAGTCCGATGCCGATTGGCCCTTTGTATATAACACTCTGGTCCTTTGATGCCTCTCATAAACCCGAGGACCCGCAATCGGGCGCTAAACCTTGTATAAACCCATCTCCAATGCATATTTCCCTTTGTTAATTCAAAAAACCCACTTTTCCTAAGTTTTGGTCTAAACCCACCAGAACAATGTTTTTTAATGAAAATGGGTAGATTGAAAAGCCCCGCATCATTGTTCCAATGCGATTGAGCCCCATTGTATAAACTCATGTCCTTCGTTTCTCTTCATATAAACCTACGCCCGGGACTAAGAGTTAAAGTCCCAAAGTGCTAATCGCATTGGAGACATTTCCAAATGGGTAGATTGAAAGACCAATGCTGCGCCTCCGATCCGATTGGCCCTTATACATTTTAAACCCAGGGCCTTTGTTTTCCATGTATCCATAGGCCCCGCAATCGGGCGCCAACCCACATACGTATAATCCGCCCCGAGCCATAAAAAACATTTGCATTTCATAAACTTTGGGTTTTTATAAAGTATTTCTGCTGGTGCATGTTTTGAAACCATATCTGCCGTTGATCTTAAGCCGATCAAACGACCCGCGCAATATCGCCTCGCAAGTTTTTATCGGGCGCTTTTATTCCCCTTCCCAATTGACTACCCCCGATGGATCCTATGCCGTTGGATCTATCCGCCATATCTCCGATCCAACGATCCTTATTTTCTCTGATCATAAGCTTTTCCCTCCACCTGGAACCCCTCCGATTCATCCTCCACTAGCAATCTGATCTGCAGATTGACGGCCAGTGTTCAATTGCATCGGCACCATTCAAGTTCTTCCCCTGCCGACCGCATGCCTCCCATTGCATCTGGGCCATCCACGTGTCCAGATCGGATGGTCTAGATTGCGTTTCTCGACTTTGGTTTAAATCATGTGTCCTGCTTCATAATTTTTTTGGCCAAATCTCAGCCGTTGATCTCTGCAGATCAATGACCCTCATTAACCCATTCTCCGCCTTTGTATTATTTCATTTACACCCCAGATCACATCTCAGCCGTTGATTTGTTCCATCTAACGGCTCATATTAAACTCGACAGGCCTGCCTCCTGTGGGTCCTGCTTTCTTCAATATTTGATCTCGGCCGTCCATCTTAGATCCAATGGCTCAAATTGAAACCGCTCTTCCCATTTTTACCCGCGCATCCATCCAATATTGTGCTCGCTCCTCATCGTTGGATCTGAGGCCCCAGATCTAACAGTCGACATTCTGTATCGCGTAACTTCAAGCACGAATGTTTATCCACAAAATTTACGCGATATAAGATGTTTTGGAAAGACATGTGGTGGCCTCTAACGCTTTTCGCGTTCAAAAAGGCAAAACCGCCTCCCTGCTCTTTCAACACACGAAACCCATGGTTTTCTCCTCCGAAACCACTTTTCCCCATTTGTATTATAATTCATCGCGTTGTTTTTCCCGCCGTTGATCTCTGCATATCAACGGCTCAGATCTAATCTGGCCATACACTATCACCCTCCACCTTCACCTAAGGATTTCAACAAGCAATCTCCACCGTTGATCTTGGGACCAAATCTGATCCAACGGCCCAAAATTATCTGGAAACCCCAATTTCCATTTTCAATACATTTCCTCCGCTAAAGGGATTTTTTCCCTTTTTCCTTTATATTTTTTCACATTATCTGCCATAACATAGTATATGTGACCCCTTCACATTATTATTGTCCCGATTTGTTTCGACCCTCGATCAAATCAGATCTATGGCTCGAACTTAAACCTCTACGCCATTCTTCCAACCACCTTCTATCTGACCCCCACAAGCGCATCTCCACCATTGGATGCTTTCATCCAACAGTTGCAGCCTAACACGCAACCTCTAAAGCAGTTAAACCTTAAATACACAGGATTTTATAATATTTTTGTATTTTTGCAGGTGTTAATGGTTTTTCCATTAATATAAAAGGAAAATTGAACCCGAGGATGATGATCCTCCAGGCTTTCATGCATTAAAGAAAGATTGATCTGCGAGGTTCTATACCACGTCTCGTCAATACATCATGAGTATCAATGCCATATGAGCCCTGTGTCACCTGCACATCAACAAGACACAACAATGCCTAATTGAAATAAAGAGTATCCGTGTCGAAGACCCAAACACAGCAGAGATGAAGTATTAAACATTGATTATACAGTTTAATGGATTACGGCTAAAATCGAAAATCAAAAAGCCTAATCCACTAAATTAAACACAATTAAAAGAAAATCAAGAATATTTATCAGACAAAGGATGCCTCCACTGCCACATCAGAGGAAAATTGATTCCTCTCAACTACCAGATTGCCACCTTTGGCCTCACAACATTCAACAGAGGCCGAGTAATGACCAGAATAGAGGATATTTGCCTCACAATAGCCAAACAGCTAATTCAGCCGAAGAACTTATTGCAAAATATCTGCTGAGTTACTACAGATATGACACAGAGCCTCAAAGTCAACAAAAGCTCTCCACCGAGCTTAATTATTAAATGTAAAACAAATTAAACAGACAATCATCTGTAAACTTCTCCATCGAGCCCCTCAAAACCCGAGAAGCATTAAATGTATTAATTAAACCCATAGATCTTTTCTATCCCACCTCCTCATTCTTCTATAAATACTTTTGTGGAAGATGAAACATTGTTGGTTGGTTGGTTGGTTGATCACTAGTTGTAATACTGAAACTCTCTGAAATAATACATAGCTTGTAGAAGTTGAAGAAGAAATTGAAGTCTTAGAAGCCCTGATGATGTTGTTGCATGCTTGTTCTTGAGAAGGCTCTATCATTGGATCCGTGAGCTTGGCTGTTGATAAAATATTTTGAACTGTTTAATGTTTTCCCCTGTTTTCATTTTGTTCCATAAAATTCTTACTACAGTAGGATGAAAGTTTTAGGCTAAGAAATGTCTCTTGGAAGCACCTTAGACCTGTTTATCCTTCACTGTTTTATGTTTTCTTCTGCTGAGGTATTTTAGAGTCTTTAATCTCTCTCTTTAGTCCTCATGCTTGTTTATTTCTCTAATAGTTCGAATAGTTGGTTTCATCATGATTTATGGTTCTCCCTGCTTGTCTGCTGCCACTTAAAGGATGTTATTGAAGTCTCCCTTTGAAGTATTTTTGTTTATAGTGAGCTAAGGAGGTCTGTTTTGATCATACCCCTTGTCCTTGCTTGAACAGCTGGCTTAAAGGTCTTTATAGTTGTGATCTTATATGTATTTAGGTGTTCCCTCTTCTATGACCATAATTATCAGTGAATCTTTTATGTTTTCTAAGTCATTTGAAATAAAATCTTTGAGGAAATAGGGTGTTCCCCGAATCTTAGATTTCATTTTAAAAGTTGTTTTGAAGTCATTATTTGCTTAAAGTGTGAATTGTAGAATTCATGGTTAGCCCTGTCTATCAAATAACTCTTTATTGTTCAAATTGTGCTTTCAAATTCCCTTTGTTGAGAATTGAACTTCTCTTTTCTAAATCATTGATGTCCATCTCATTCCAAAACCATAGGATCCTACGGCCAAGTTAGATTTTCCCTTTGATATCCCATATCCATTGATAAGTTTTTCATAACCTCTTTTTGACTCCATTACCCAATGAAACTGACATTTCCCCTTTCTATCTATATTTCCTAGACCTTTTATGTTTTGCTGTATCAATTCAACCAAACAAAAAAACAAACACTTGCACTTAATAACTAGTATAAAACCAATACTCAAAGCACACGAGATAAACCTTTACAAAAAATAATAATTTGAGAGATCCCTCTCTGAGAGCAGGAGGAATAGATCCTGTAACTCTAAATATTGGTTTTGATGTTACCTTGTCTTTTGATTTGCGAAACTATCAAAACACGACGGACCAAAAAATCCTTTGGAGACAAAATTGTTATACTCATTAATTGCCTAGGCAAAAGCTCAGACTTGTTGATGAATTGAAAGGAAATGTTGCACACAAGAAGTTCAAATTTGTGGTAAACAAATTGTGGTATAATATATTCAGTGATTGAGAGCAGTCTATCTAGCACCTTTTAGAGCATCTTTGAAACATTGTTTGTAGCTCATCTGTGAGTAGAATATCTGAAGTGGTTTTGGAAACAATATTTGAAAAGGCTTAGAGCCGGTGCAGATCTTAGTGCAATTCATTGTAGACACCTTGAATAATTTATGGAAACCTTGTTTGAAGTCTCTGTGAAGTGATCTTGAAGAAGATCCCAAATTAAAGCGTTCTTGTTAAGTTGCCTTGACTGACCTTGGAGACATTTTTGAAGACATTTTGGTGAGTTGTCTTGAATATAACATTGAATACCATGATGCATCATTGATGGCATCATGAGGTGACTTGGAGAATTTGCTTGGGTAAAATGAAGAGCAATGGTGACACCTTATAAGGGATCGAGGTTGTCATTGATGACGTGACATGGAAACTAAGTAAGGGGATAATGTATGATTGATAGGGCTCGTTGAAGAAGACATTGGAAGTTGTGAAGTATAACCAAATATATCTTGATGAAATAAAGCAAGGGTTGGAGCCCAAGAGGTTGGAGCCTTGTAAAGACAAGGTTGGTGCCTTGGAGGATAGGATTGGAGCCCTAGAGTATCGGAGTCCTCAAGAAACTAGGTCGGAGCTTGAACCAAATATAGGGCTGGAGCCCTTGAGGTTGGTGCCCAAAAATTAACAAGGTTGGAGCCTTGGAAGTCCAAGTCGGTGCTTGGAAAATACAATTTGGAGCCTAGGAGATTGAAGATCGGTGTCTTCATCTAGGGTTGGAGCCCTACATATATTGTACTTGATTTATTGTAAAGAAGAAATTAATAAAAGAATTTATTCTTAGTATTTCATTTTGTGTTCTAAATATAAGTGATCTAATTGGTAAAAATAACAATTGAAAATAAATACCGATTCACCCCCTCTCTCAGTATTTACAACAATTGGTATCAGAGCCAGTACCTTCAATAAAAGCCTAACAACTTGAAGGTTGATCATTAGAACAAAAATGGCGAAGCCAAGGAAGAAAGCCTCTAATCCTCCTAAAGATGTCTCTGCCTCAACCATTGAAACTGAAGATAATCGATTTGGAGAAGTTCCATTGTTCAATGGAAAATTTGATGTATGGAAGGAAAGAATGAGAAATTTCTTAATGAATCAAGGCGTTGAAGTTTGGGAATTAGTGATACTGATAGGATGATGGACGGAGAATCCAAGGAGTACAATGCAAGAGTGATGAAGGAGATTTTGAATGGGATACCAAATTCTATGAAGGCAAATTTAGATAAATTTTTGTCAACAAAAGGTATATGGGAAAAACTTCATGATATTCACTCAAAAGGAGCGTTGACCATGTTCTCTAGTCAAGAAGATGATGGAAAACAAGAAGTAAATTCAGAGCTCATCAAGGAAGCTAAAAAGAAGAGTGATGACATTAAGGCTAAAGAATACCTAGAAGATGAAGAGAATAAAGAAAAATTTGAGGAAAATCTCATGAAAAAACTTATAGCTACCATGGAAGAGATTAATAGTTTGAAAAAGGAAAATGAGGAATTTAAGAAGAAAGTGCAAGTTGGAGACTAGAGCAAGACAAGGAAGGAAGTTTCCCTTTTCAAGCTTCAAGTAAAAGAAAGAGATGAGGAGCTCACCAAAATTAAAGAGGAATTTATTCGAAACAAAAGAAAGCACGATGAAGAAGTCATATCCATAACAAATCAATTGGATAAGGCAAAGAAAAGGGAAAAAAAATTGTCAAGCCATCTTGAACAAAGACATGAATACTTGAACAAACTTAAAGGACAAATTGGTCAATACAAGGAAGAGGTCTCCTCCCTTAGATCTCATCTAGAAGAAGCAAGCAAACAAGTACAATGTGTTAGGGTCCCATGATTTGGCTGATTGGCAAGCCAAATGACAGTGTAACATCAAACCAGTCTTTGAAGCCCATGGACCTAGCCTTCCTGGACTCAGAGAGGGCTCTCTCTATATGTGTAAGGGATATCTATGTGTTTGCTTATTGTGTTATGATTTTAGGCTAGTTATGAAGTATGTTTTTGGTTTTGGTTTTTTAGGTTGTGAGGGATGAAACTGATCAAAGATATAAGATAGGTAAAAAGATGTCAGATCAACTGGGCTATGGGGTCGAAAAGGTCAAGAAAGCTATCAGACAGTGATACAGGGCTATTGAAGGGCCGATTTGATTCAAGGTATAAAGGATATTTGGGAAAAATGGAGTAAATGGACATCAATTTTGTGAACAACAAAAAATTTCAAGCATAACTAAATGAATAGATAACATAAACATGGTAGGGAAAACCATTAAGCATGAAAAATGTAATCACAAGCCAATCTTTACATGGAAATAAACATTCAAGCCATGCATAGAAGTATAAGACCCTCTAACTTTGGGAAATGGCTATCAGACTTTGGGGAAAACACTTAAGGAAGACAAACAACTTAACTTACTATGTCGAAATGCCTAAACACAGTACTTCAAGTTATCGGGCACTTTGAACAACAAGATTTGCATAGTTTTAGGCAAAGGGCTAGATCGAAACTAGGCCTCCTTGGTTCAACAAGATGGTAATCTAATCAGTCAAAGAGAAATTTCATGGATGGAACTATAGCTAGCCATAGGTAAGCAGGGCGTATGATAAGTCATACTTAGCATGTATAGAACTATGAATGAAACAAGCAACAATATCCTCAAGTTGTTAAAGAGCAGTTAAGAATTCTTTAATGCAACTAAGGAAGAGGAAAACATGAAAGCTATGAAGATTCGTGATGTGCCTCCATTGGCATATCTCAAATTTATTCTCTACTGATCTATAGCAAGCAAGAAACATGTATCATGAATGAAAACTAGAAAACAACAACAAAGCAAGAGACACTATACCATTCTACCAAGTCATGGAGTCCATCAACAATCCTTCATCATCCATCCAAGAACGTTCAAGAGGCAATCCAAAAGCATAACACAGGTATTTTCTTCCAAAGCTCATATGACCATATATTGCTTCTCTTCTCAAGTTCAGCCTTGTTTACAATGAGAGCCTTTGGAATATATAGGCTAAAGTGAGGAAAACCTCATGGTTCAACTCGCATCCTCATCGTGCTCCATTTCAAAATATTCAAACTTTGTCCCCGAGGCTTTAAAGCCCAAGGCACAAAAATATCTCATAAATTATCTAAAAAATGCTAAAAATGGGAAATATATTGACTTTGCATCATTTTTCATGTGCAAAAATAGCTAAACGCACATTTGGAAAAAGCAGATTTTAGAGATTCAAAAATTACAAAAATATTCAAAATTTATATCAGCAAAAGGTCCCCTGACTTGCCAGAAACATTTGGCAGCCTTCCCGATGTTGAAATGAGGCTCATGATAGCTCGTTGGAAAGATCTGAGTGTCTGATTTCCGGAACAACTGAAATTTTCTCAATATCATTCCTAGAAGTCCTACAAAACTGAACCTGTGTGTAAAAAGCCAGAAAATTATAGTCTGCTGATAGACAGGGCAGAGTGTGCAAAAAGCGAGCATTTTTTGCCATTTCTAGGAAGCAAATGATCTCCAAATGTCCTAAAAATCGCTGAGGGTGAGCTCATGAAATTAAGACATCCAATGATACCATTCTCCTCCCTTGACGAATCCCCAAAATGAAATGGCGAATTTTATGAGTTTTGACCAAAAACTCAAAAATGCCAAAAAACCAAAAAATGTCAAAATGTGCCCAAAATCAGTGTGCATGACCCTCAAGGGTCCTTAGCAACATGCTCTAAGACTGAAGCCAAAATGTCAAGTCCTGATGTGTCCTTCTCTTTCCGTGTCGGGCGCTTCCCTTTTGCCTCCTTTAGTTTCTCTTGAGTGGCCTTTAACTTGCACCAGGCAAACTGATTTAGCTTTTGATAATGCTTTGTCATCCTCATTTGCAGCTCTAAGTCCCTGTTTGCCTTCTCAAGCTTCCTCTCCAAATGTTTATTGGCTCTTTCTAGCCATGCCTCCTTATTGCTTTCAATCTCTTGCTCAAGTAGTGCAGTGAGGGGAGTGGATTGAAGAACGGCTTGTTGCTCTTCTTTTTGCTTTTCAAGGGCTCTTTTAAGCCCTATGGTTCTAGGCCTTTTTTGCCTAGGTTGGTTCTCTTCCTCATCTTCATCAAAATCACCTATGAGCTCCTCTATCCTTGCTTGGGCTATGGCAGCCTCCTTCTTGTACTTGATTTCTCGTGTCTCATAAACAGCCATATGGACACTCATTTGCCTATTTTGGATCTCCAAGAAGTGATTGAAGTTCTTTGCCCGATGAAGGTCATTCTCCAATGCATCAATTTGGCCCTCTCTATGCATTAGAAGGTTTTCTAGAATCCAGGCCTCGTTATCACTGTCATCACCTTGGATTGGGATGATAGCCAATGCACCTCCATGCTCTTGACTTTCTCCTACCTTGCCTTTTTCTTTGCCTTGGAAGGCTATCCTTGTGCTCTTTCTTCTAGGCAAGTCAATGAGAGGCTTCTTTGGCAACTTTCTTTTGCTTCAGAGAGTTCTTGTCACATTTGAAGTGACAACCTTGGGCATTTTCTTCCTTGCTGTCTTGGGCTTAGCCTTTTTGGGAGAGGAAGGCATGATTTCTTTGCCTTTGTCATCTTGCTTGTCACCTTCTTGAATTTGCCTTTCCTCTTGAGGCTGCTGTGTATCTTGAGGAGGCTGTGATGCATCATGAAGGGACTGCTGTGTATATTCTTTAAGCTGCTCCTACTCCTCAACATCATGCTGTTGTTGTGCTTCAATTTCCTGTTCATTTTGTGGTTCAAGCTGCTGCCCAAACCGCTGTCCTTCCTCATTGAATTGCTGCTGCTTAGAACTCTTCTCTTCTTTCTCTTGCTGTTGTTCACTTGCATCACTGTCAGGCTGCTACCCTCCATCACTTTCTTCCTATTGTTCCTCATCTTTTTCTTCATGTTCATCTCCTTCCTCCTCTTGCTGGCCACTTCCCTCTCCTTCTCCATGCTCTCTTGACTGTTCTGTGGTGAATCTGAGCCTTCTAGGAGTAGGTCTTCTAGAGGAAGGTGAGGGGTGATGAGTAGGTGATGTGGGGGATGTATGGACTGGAGGGATAGTGGAGAAATCAGGGTGACTAATGAAAACATCCCAAGAAACCTCTTTCTTCTCCAGCTGGTGAAGGATGATGATTTTAATAAGAGAATGATGGAATAGAGAAGCTACTTGCTGTGATGGAGGCTTATTCTGGACTAAGGAGGCCATTTTCTCAATGCTTTTGTACAAGAAGTAAGGAATATTGAGCTGCTTGGTTCTTGTGAAGTGCATCAAGAATCGGATGTGGTATGCATAAACTTGGGAGAATCTCCCTTCACAAGTGAAATACTTCATTATGATCTTCATAAGAGGAGCATAGCTGGCAAGAAGATGAGAGAAAGGAAAAATAGGAGTGCATGCTTCTCTATGCTTGGGCTTGATGAAGGGTTTGTAGTCATCCAAGTCTAAATAGGCTTGCTTGAACCATTTCTCGCCAATGTATGGGATTTTAGTGGCCTTGGATACAGACCTCGGGGAGAACTTGAAATCAAGGCCTGCCACTTGAAAATGTTTGTCTTTGAACCTCAAGGCGCACAAATGTGTTAAGGGCAATAAACTTTTGACTTCTTGTACCCTCTGGCAGAAATCCAAACACCCCACCTCATGAAAATTGAAAAGGATAGATGGGTGTGCATTGACTTCCTCAGTATAAATTGGCTCATATCTCTTGTGAAAACCACTTCTGCTATCTTGCATGGGCGACATCTTGGGCTAGATGCGCTCTTGAAACACCAAACTGCCTTACAGTCTTTGAAATGTGTTCTTCAAACCAAACTCTGTCCCAGCCTGTCAACTCACTGTTTGATAAAGCAACAATGATTCTGAATGTATTGTGAAAAACCCTCTTTCAATATAAGACCCCTGTTCCTTCAGAAAGCTGCCCTTCCCCTTAATATGCAATTCAACAAGTGGAATTTTAAGAAGAAAAACACAGTCAAATAAAGATAGACAGCCAAAAGTGATCTTTCCTGTGGAAGGACACCAGCTTTGGTGTTTGAGGCAGTAGGACACCCTTATCTTTGTAGAGGAAGGAAAAAAAAGCCTTTGATTCAAAAACACTACTCTCTGTTTAGGCCACTCAACTAATAAATTCACAATATAGACACAGTGAACCACAGTGCATTTATCCAGTCAAAAGTCGTCGTGTTTAAGGGACAAGGCGACAGAGCTTGTTGTGTCTTGATGTAGCTACAAAGATCTGGCAGCAGTCTAATGCCAATAAACTTCTCTTTGAACAAAGCACTACCCTCCTTGTATACAACTCACCAAATATATTTAAAAATATAAACACAGTTAATCAACAAGTCTCTACACAGTCAAAGGCTACTGTGTCATAGAGATGGTGACAGAACTTGAAATGTTTTTGAGGTGCTTAACAAAAGATGTAAGAGTTTTAATCTAACAAGGCTCTTCTTCAACCAAAATAATGCTCTTTTTTACTTTACTGCTCTTTGCACACAGCTTGACAAAAACCCCTACGAATGCAATGGTGGCCTTTACTGACTCTGCTCTATGGAAACTAATCATCAAAACTCTCAAGTTTTAATGTGCTGCTTCTACCAATGGAAAACACAGCAATTTCGTTTTCACACCAAACTTGAACTGTGGTTTTTTAACCCCTTACAGCACTTAGCAATTTTAAAAACCAAGGGGGGCACATAAAATTACCTCTACAACTCGATGAAAGGCCTTTTGAAGAGCTTGAGTAGCTTCACATGTGATTTGGAGGTGTGTTTGGACTGTTTAAACGTGCATGGCACGTTTGCAATGGAGAGCGCCGCGCAATATTTGGTGTCGGGTCCCCTGTCGGGCCGACAGGACCTGAGTGCACAGGCACGCCACACGCACCTACAGGCGCGCCATGCAGCCGTTATATCCTATGTAGTTCCTGTGCCTGAGTGCGCTGTGCACATCTACAGGCGCGTCGCGTGGTTAAAACATGGTTTGAAATCTCCCTCTCTGGCCTCGTGATCTTCAAAGGGATGCTTTGCTCGGGCTTTGGTGTTTGCATAATAAATTTGCAACGGTCCTTGACCTTTTGAAATGCAAAAAAAATGAAAACCCTTGGTTTATTCTTTGATAGAGTTTAGAAAATTTTTTGTTTTTAAACCACGGCCTTTGTCCATCCGAAATGAAAACATAACGAGTTTTGAACGTGTGGTGAAGGGCCCACACTTTGAAACTGTTGGTGAAAAGGTCTGTGTTTTTATTTGAACAGTGGTAAGGGTTGTGACTTTTTCCAAGGGCCACTATATCCATTGTATTTGACATATTTTAAAAGTGACTTCTGCCACTGCTGTCCCTCTGGTGACATTGTCAACATAGAAGCTCCACTTAAATAATACCAATGATTTTTGAACCACCCTTTACCATTTGCAAAGAGGTGATCTACCTCTTCAAGACTTGATTTGGAATTTTCTACTCTATATACCCATATCTGTTTGCTAGAGAAAAACTAGATCAAATACATTTTGTGACTGTAGGTGCATTTCTCCAACTGATGCCTTTTCTGGCTGTGGGTGAGACCTAGATATATTTGCCCGAGCTTTCACTGTTTTCTGTCTAATAAGAAGGGAATTTTCTTCTAAAAGCCTTTAATTTATTCAAAATGTAACAACAGAGTGCTTTTGACCTGTTTTCATAAGGAACCTGCCTTCCTAGTGACAGTGGCATGCATATTTTGCTTTTAATGATTTCTAGAACCTGAAAAATACGCCACAGTCTTTCTTGCCTTTCATGAGCTTGTATACCCATTTGCAATGCCCTTTGCTGAGGAAGAAGTTAAACTGTCATCTCAATAACCTTTTAATACTTTTGGTGCTTTGCTATGAAAGAGGACACCTGTAGAGGATTTTTCATGCTGCATGGGGTATTCTTTGACATTTTGACGGAGCTTCTTTTTCCTTTTTTCAACATAAACTAACACTTTGCTCTTAATGCTTTGGAGTTGAATGATGCCCACTGTGAAACTAATATTGACTATAGGTGCAAAAATGCAGTTGCACCCACCTATGTTTGATCATCCTCTGTCTAAGAAAGGCGCTTTTTCCACAATCTTTCATCTGCTCAAAGTATACCAACATGGTGTCTTGGGTCCTTTGTTATAGGAACAAATTTTCTTTGGAAAACCAAATGTACTTTGCCTTTCTGTCCACTGTGATAAGTTTTTTTTATGCATCCTCTTATGAGCAGGAGGATCAAATTCCTTTGAGACATAATCTTTACCATGTTCTTTGCCTGTGTAGTGACACAACTTATCAACCACTTCTTCAAATAAGTTTTGTTTTGACTGCACACTGTCTTTTGAGAGAACAGCTGTTAAGAGATAAGCTTGACCTCCTTGGATTGCAGTGGTACCCTTTCTTTCCTTCTTGGTCTCTTACCACTTCATCTTTGATCAATCAAACTTTGAAAATAGTCAATGCCCTGGCCTTCTGCTTGTGAATGAAGGAGGCCCTTTACTTGGAAAAATGTCTGAAGATTGTTTGATAAGCATGCTTGACAAGGGCTCCTCTTATATATGATGGTAAGTAAACAAACTTGAAAACATTAATGCTTTTACCTCTGCTTGCAATCATTACTTTGCTTCAGAAAAACTGTGTCACTGTGTCACTGTTCATTAAAACAAATCTATCTTACAGTCAGATGCAACTCTTAAAACCAACTTTTGGCCATCGCCCTCCGCTTTTAGATGAAGGAGGCGCTTTAACCCTATGCTTATAGATGAAGGAGGTTCTTAGCCATATCATATCAATAGCCTCTTGGCAGCATTGCTTTTCTTCTGCTATCCTTTCAGGCTGTGAATGGGGTCGCAAGAGTTTGATGAATAAATTTTGGCCCTGTAGAGAATATCTCAGGCTTAGGATCACATTGAGAAGTAGCTGTCTTCTCATGTGGCACCAAGAATTGTCCTTTGAGATGCTGATATGTTTTTATCCTTGAAAGATCCATCAAACATTGTAAAACACCTAAAATCAGCTTGAGATTATGGTCTATGCATTGCTGAGACTTAAGGGTGTATTAGTGGCGTGACTTAGGGCTGGGATCAACTTTATTAGCAGAGTTAGAGGTCTGTCATGACTGTTCTATAGCAGATGGAGGTTTTTGGCACTTGGATAGTTTGCCAAGGGTGAAATGTCTTAAAGCGCCACTTCCTAACTTAGGGGAGACTGATTTGAATATATTTGTATTGTCTCTTTAGGGCTGATGGGCAGACTAGTATGGCTGAGGCAAGGTAGGATTTGATAATGAGGTTTCATCTCGTCATGGGCGAACTGAAAAGTAGGAGGGCAAAAAATTTTTACGGGTGTTTTCCCAGCTGGAAAATATGACAAATTTTGGATCAGCTGCTAGAAAACTTGGCTGTGAGAACTAGTCATCACTAACAAGTGAAAAACACTGATGACTAACAGTGGCTCCATTTGGGGAGGGAAGCTCCTTTTCAGGAGGTGTCCAGAATTTCAGATCTCTGGCTTATGAAGACTAGTGCCTCACCCATTGGCACAAATTTCACTCTTCTTTGATGCTACTTCTGAAAAGAGACAACATAATTTAGCATCAATGATATTTCTACCTACCCCACTATCTTTCCTAACATTTTTTCTCCTTTTTGGCGCATTTGAACTAGCAGCCTTTTGACAATGTACATCTTTTCTTTTTGTAAAATGAACCTATCTATTTCTACACTTATATCTGCCGGGAGTTCAGATTAAACTGATGAGCTCCTTATTTACTCTAACTAAACTAGATCAACTGTCAAGATTGAACTGTTTGACAAGATTTTGTTCTCTAATCTAAAAGATGAAATTCAAAAATGATCAAATCAGGGTTGAACAGTTTGATTTGTCATGTATTTGCGGCATGAAAGGACAAACTGCACACAAATATTATTTTGCGAAAGGAAAAATAGAAAAGCGAGGCTAAGATGTACAATGTGTTTTTCATCCCTCGCTTCTCTCTTTGGTTCTGTTTTGGGCATGTGGAACCAATATCTTTTCCTAATCTACTCTCTGTGATAAGTCAATCTTACACAATGTTGACCATCTTTTTCACTCACTAACTTATCAGCAAATAAATTTAAACATGTTCAGCTATGATTTGGTTAGATAGCTTGAACAAGACATTTGAGTACAAGTAGCGGCATTTAGACTTGCGCGCTTTTCGAAAGACTATTTTTTGGAACATGGGGCCTTTTTCTATTTTTCAACCACCCTCTTTTCTATTTTCTATTGTTTTTGACTTTTCTATTTATCTATTTTTTTAAACAATGGTATATACAATAAATGAAAGTGTTTCAAACTCAGAAATATTGGAAATGACAAAATTTAAGCATCTTATCCTCGTAAGGATCTCCTCTCACTCTCGGCCCACTCAACTCCTGAAAAGAGAATTTTGGAAAGTTTTCTCTCTCTAACATGACATAGGGATTCATGCAAGAATCTCTGAACAAACCGGTATCTTACCGCTGTACCTCTTTGTATATCTAATTTCCACTCCTTTCCTTACTGTACATCTTCCTCAAGTAATGCATATACTCTTGGTCATTCTTGAAATAAATAATGACATCATCAAGGTATGCAAAAATGCAGAAATTCAGGACTGGAAACATGGCTTTCATGGGCATATTTCTGATATCCGGTGGTTTTTCAATTTGGAGTCTGAAACTAGAACTATCTCCAGCATACTGAAAAAAATCTTTAAGCTGTCTACTTTGCAAGGGAATCTTTGACTATAACCTGAAACATCATCTTGCAAAAACATATGATTAAAAGCACTTTTCATCGGTATATCATGGTCTTGGGTAGAAAGGACAAAATTTTGTTATAGGGATATGCAGTAGTATTCCTAAAATCAAAACAGACCCTATGACCAGCTATTTTATCTCTAATTATTACAGATTTGTTCAGATTGTTATATTTTCTCTTGTCGAAGTTGTTTCTTGAAGAAATAGTAGTGGCACAGTGTTTTCCCCTGTTTTCCCTATATGAATTGGTATTTTGCAAGAGACTGTTGATTCTAGCATTTCTAAGTTTTTTATGAAAAGACAGAATATGGGCCAATTTTAGTAACTCAGGTATGCTTGGACTACAGCTATCATCCTTGTTCATAAGAAGTTTATCAGGAATTTTTTCTAGATTTTGAGCTGCTATGGCTACAGTCAAAGTTTCATTTGCAGTGGAAGAGTTATATGATGGTAAATCCTTGAGGTATGGTAGAAACATTAAACTCCCTTGCTCCCGGGTTCCAAACAGGTTTATGATGTGTAAGTCTTCTAAAGCCTTTATTCGGAAAAAGTTTCCGAAGGTTATTGCTAATGTTTGACCGAGGTTTGAGAAATTCGCTTGATAGTACATGAGGGTTTGTGCTTCTTGCTCAATTCCTATTTCATAAGGAAAATACCTACTTTCCTCAAGACACAGCTGCCTATGATCATGGTAGTTTTGAGTATCTAGTTCATCATAGAGAACTAGGAGCAGCTGATGTGGTGGGTCTAAGTTTGCCTCAGTTTCTTCTGATTGTTCTTCAATGTCCTCATCAGTATAGAGAATAAAAGAGTTCAGGTCAGAATGCACAGAATACATTGGAATATTATCTGGTCTCTCTTGGCTACTAATCATGTATTTCATGTGTGACTCTCGATAGATTATTCTTGTTTGGTCAAACACAGGAATGGTGGTGAAAGACATATCCAGTTGAATGTTCCCTTGGAGCTTGGCTCCCCAAGATTTGGATAGAATCATTCCGTACTTGGGGGGAATGTTTGCCACTACTATGTCCA
This sequence comes from Pinus albicaulis, assembly GCA_034641835.2. Lineage (NCBI taxonomy): Eukaryota > Viridiplantae > Streptophyta > Pinopsida > Pinales > Pinaceae > Pinus > Pinus albicaulis. The sequence continues at coordinate 67,150 of JAXQQM020058610.1, read as the reverse complement.
TGATTAGATGTTTCGCAGGTATTTGGGCCAGACTAAAACAAAGGTCTTTGATCAAACCTAGGCATTTGACTCTACTTGAATCGAATGAATACAAGTATTTGTATGGTCTTGTGATTTCCAGGCCTAGTCTTTCCATTACAACCTTCGGCATAAGATTATGCGAGGTGCCGGATTCTAGCATGGCATTGTGAAGGATTTGGTCGTGGATATTTAAACTGATGTAAAAGAGAAGAGTAGCTCCCTCCTGGAATTTTCCTTCTACTTTTGGACCAAACAACACTTCAGGGGTGTCATCAGCTAGATTAAGGGTGTTGGCATCACTTCCCATATTTAGGACCTTCAACACTTGGGACTTGTAAGAGTTTTGGGTGATTAGCTCGGTAAGAGGCATGGTGATCTTAATCTTGGAGATCTCGCCCTCAAAGCTAAAAGGAAGCTGAAGTTTGGACATGTTTGTTTCAGCTTTTTCAACCATGACCTTCTCTATGTTCTGAGTTTGCTGGGTCTGTTTCGGGATTTTGTTTGCCACAGCCACTTCGGGAATCTTTGTGGAAGTACTAGGAGTATCTGAATCAGGGTCAGTTTGGGTAATTCTATCCTTGTTTTGTTCATTTTTCCCAACTATAATTTTGTTGCTGTTGACTGCTTTCTTAAGGATGGTATCAGTGGTTTTAGCAGTGTCCGAGCTACTTTTCTTGGAGTTATCTTGATTTTTCCTGCTTCTAAGGTCATACTACCTTTGAGCTTCTATTATGGCATTCTGGAAGTCTATGGCAGGATCGTCGGGATCTTCATAGTTGGTTTCGTCCTGATTTGGAGAGAAGAATGATTGTTCTTCTTCCGTGAGATACACCTCACTCTCATTATCAGACCCTATGAGGTTCAAATGACTTTCATCAATGGGTTATGTATCCCTATCATCTTCTTCCACATAATTTTTATTGAATGGTGGCCTAATTTGTTGGTCATTTTCCCTTGGTCTGTTTTGAGGCTGCTCCCTCCTAAAATTTTGGTTCCGATTTTTTATTGGAGGGTTTGGCTAATTGTCCCTAACAGGGGCCTTTTCATTTATCCTTTCCCACATTTTGGCCATGGTCTTGACTAAGTCATCTATTCTAGGATCTAGGGAAGGAGATGAAGTGGAGACCTCATCTCTATATGTGACTTTTCTTTCTGATCTAGTCCTAGCTCTTTTTTCTGCTAAGTTGGCTTCTTCTTTTATGGCTATTTGTTGCATTTCCTCTAAGGTAGGGGGATCCTTGTCTCTCAGATGATATGTCATGTCTGGATCAAAACCCTCGGGGAATTTCGCTAAGGCTAAACCAAGTGGGGGTTTGAAGTGAGGTGGGAGGGCGTTATACACACTATTGAACCTAGTGCAGTATGCCTGGACACTTTCCCCATTTTCCCGTTTTAGGTTGTTATATTCTGACAGGATTTGAATAGGGTTCTTTTGGACTTCCCACCTGTTTCTGAAGACTTGACATAGTTCTGGGATGTTGTGGATGTTGTTTGGAGGCAAGCTTTTGAACCATGTTTTGGGTTCCCCACCCAGGCTTTGGGCGAATATTCTCATTCTGACGGTCTCGTCTTGTACTTCCAGGTATTCAAAAGCATCGCTAATCCTACTTATATGCTGTTGAGCTGTGGCAGTGTCTTCTCCGGTAAAGTGTGGGATTTTGTCTTGATATTTATTTGGGAGAGGAGCCAAAGGTAGTGGCAACACCAAAGGTGCGTACCAGGCTGCCATGATGGGAGCTAATGGATGATGTACAAGATGAGGGCTTGTGGGATGGGCTGAGGTGGTTTGAACAGTAGTGGTTCGGACAGGTGTGGCAGATGTACTTGGACTAATGACCTGGTTTTGAGCAGATCTGGGATGGTATGAGCCAAAGTGATGGAGAAGCTGAAAGTCGGGGGGTGTGGAAGGTGAGGCTTCTCTATTAGGACTCTATGGTGGGTCTAGGGGTTCAAGATCGTCAAATTTTATCTTACTATGTGACTTGCTTCTGAAAAGAGTTCTTGCTGATTCTAAATCAAGAGAGGAATCTAGCAAGGTAGTAAGATGTTCAGGTACTGATCTTGTTTTACGGATGGACCTATCAGTAGCTAGATTGTCAGTTTCGAAAACTTGCCAGAGAATCTTCTCTGGGTCATCTACTATGATAGGGGGATTTGGGTCTGGGTGAGATCTGGTATAGATTCTTCGTGAAGCCAGAGTTTGAGTCTAGAGTTTAGAGAGGGTGGTATTTGTGAAAGTTTCGGATGGATGGCCTCTCTAAGGTTATACAAAAGTGAAGGATGGTCAAAACCAAAAGGATGAACTAGTGGAGTCGCCAGGTGGTTTTTATGAAAACTATGGCCCACCGCTGATAACTAAGGTAAAGCCAATCTGGAAATGTTTTGGGGTTTTTCTGAGTTTATGTGAAGCCTATGGTTTGTCTAAAGTATTCTAAACTTGATCCAGAACTTTGCTAGGGTGGCGAGAACAAAAAGAGTTTACTCAAAATGATTTTATGGACTGCTTGCTTGTTTAAGTATCTAAAGGACCAAAGAGTTTATAAGAGTTTGCTAGACTGTCATGTACTCAATGTCCCACCATCTCCCGCTATGTTAGTGAGCGATGGGATAGGTTGATCGGATAGTAACCTAGAGTTCGGTAAAATAGTAAGGCCTACTGGAGGCTAGTGGAGTCGCCAGGTGGATTTTTAGTTGTTTTGAGGTATATGTGTATGGTCCACCACCAATACTGTCAAAAACCAATCTAAAGGAATTTTTGGGGTTTTTTGAGTTTTATGTATTTCTAAGGTTTGGAAGAGTTTCCTATAACTGACTCATCATTTTGCTAAGATGGTGAAGGAGCTATTTTCTACTCTTTGGACAACACTTAAGTTTTCTAAGTTTGAATGAGACTTCGAGAGTTACTAAGGAGTACTTAGATTGTCACTAACTCAGAAGGTCCCACCATGATCGCCATTATGTTAGTGAGCGGTGGGATAAGTCAATCAGATACTATTCTTAAGGCTGATTAAGGTCTAGGAAATCTAAGTTTGTTTAATACTCAGAGTCCCACCGTGATCGCCATTATGTTAGGGTGGCGATGAGGTGGCTCAATAGTAGGTGTGCTCAGTTCAAAAAGGGACTTTCCGTGAGTCTTGCAAGATATTTAGATTAAAATGAACTCAGAAAAGTCCCACCGTGATCGCCATTATGTTAGTGTCTCGTGGGGGGATAATCAATCCGGAATAGTATTCTTGGGCTGTACGGAAAGTTTTAGGGAAACTAAGTTTGTTTTAATACTTAGGGTCCCACCATGATCGCCATTATGTTAGGGTGGCGATGAGATGGCTCCAATAGTAGGTGTGCTTGGTTCAAAAAGGGCTTTACGCGCTGAGTCTTGCAAGATATTGATTTAAATGAACTCGAGAAAAGTCCTGTGATCGCCATTGTGTTAGTGAGCGGTGGGATAATTCAATCGAGATAGTATTCTTAAGGCTGCGGAAATGTTTAGGGAAATTAAGTTTGTTTAATACTCGGGGTCCCACCGTGATCGCCATTATGTTAGGGTCCCATGATTCGGCCGATTGGGAAGCCAAATGACAGTGTAACATCAAACCAAGCTTTGGAGCCCAAGGACCTAGCCTTCCTGGACTAAGAGAGGGCTCTCTCTGTAAGTGTAAGGGATATATGTGTGTTTGCTTATTGTGTTCTGATTTTAGGCTAGTTATGAAGTAATTTTTTTGGTTTTTTAAGTTGTGAGGGATGAAATTGATCAAAGATATAAAATAGGTAACAAGATGTTAAATTAACTGGGCTATGGGGTCAAAAGGTCAAGAAAGCTATTCGATGACGATACAAGGTTGTTGAAGGGCCGATTTGATTCAAGGTAGAAAGGATCTTTGGGCAAAATGGAGTAAATGGACATCAAGTTTGTGAACGACAAAGAGTTTCAAGCATAACTAGTTCAATAGATAACATAAACATGGTAGGGCAAACCATTAATCATGCAAAATGTAACTATAAGCTAATCAATACATAGAAATAAACATTCAAGCCATGCATAGAAGTATAAGACCCTCTAACTTTGGGAAATGGCTATCAGACTTTGGGGAAAACACTTAAGGAAGACAAACAACTTAACTTACTATGCCGGAATGCCTAAACACAGTACTTCAAGTTATTGGGCACTTTGAACAACAAGATTTGCATAGTTTTAGGCAAAGAGCTAGATCGAAACTAGGCCTCCTTGGTTCAACAAGATGATAATCTAATCAATCAAAGAGAAATTTCATGGATGGAACTATAGCTAGCCATAGGTAAGCAGGGCGTACCATAAGTCATACTTAGCATGTATAGAACTATGAATGAAACAAGCAACAATATCCTCAAGTTGTTAAAGAGCAGTTAAGAATTCTTTAATGCAACTAAGGAAGAAGAAAACATGAAAACTATGAAGATTCAGGAAATTTGAGGTGCCTCCATGGGAATATCTCAATTTTGTTCTCTACTGATCTATAGCAAGCAAGAAACATGTATTCATGAATGAAAAATAGAAGACAACAACAAAGCAAGAGACACTATACCATTCTACCAAGTCATGGAATCCATCAACAATCCTTCATCATTCATCCAAGAACATCCAAGAGGCAATCCAAAATCATAACACAAGTATTTTCTTCCAAAGCTCATATGACCATATATTGCTTCTCTTCTCAAGTTCAGCCTTGTTTACAATGAAAGCCTTTGGAATATATAGGCTCAAGTGAGGAAAACCTCATGGTTCAACTTGCATCTTCATTGGCCTAATCAAAATATCTAAACTTGTCCTTGAGGCTTTGCAAAGCCCAAGGCACAAAAATATCTCATAAAATATCTAAAAAATGCTAAAAATGGAAAATATATTGACTTTGCATCATTTTTCATGTGCAAAAATAGCTAAACACACATTTGGAAAAAGCAGATTTTAGAGGTTCAAAAATTACAAAAATATTCAAAATTTATATCAGCAAAAGGTCCCCTAACTTGCCGGAAACATTTTGCAGCCTTCCCGATGTCGAAATGAGGCTCATGATAGCTCATTGGAAAGCTCTAAGTGTCTAATTTCTGGAAAAACTAAAATTTTCTCAATATGATGCTTGTAAGTCCTCCAAAAGTGAACCTATGTGTAAAAATCCAGAAAATTACAGTCTGCTGATAGACCGGGTAGAGTGTGCAAAAAGCAAGCATTTTTCGCCATTTCGGGGAAGAAAATGATCTCCAAATGTCCTGAAAATAACTGAGGGTGAGCTCATGAAATTATGGCATCCAATGATACCATTCTCCTCCCTTGACGAATCCCCAAAATGAAATGGCGAATTTTATGAGTTTTGACCAAAAACTCAAAAATGCCAAAAAACCAAAAATTGTCAAAATGTGTCCAAAATCGGTGTACATGACCCTCAAGGGTCCTTAGCAATATGCTATGAGAATGAAGCCAAAATTTCAAGTCCTGATGTCTCCTTCTTCTCTTTTCGTGCTGGGCGCTTTCCTTTAGCCTCCTTTAGCTTCTCTTGGGCGACCTTTAAATTGCGCTGGGCAAACTGATTTAGCTTTTGATAATGCTTTGTCATTCTCCTTTGCAGCTCTAAATCCCTGTTTGCCTTCTCAAGCTTCCTCTCCAAATGGTTATTGGTTCTTTCAAGCCATGCCTCCTTATTGCTTTCGATCTCTTGCTCAAGTAGTGCAGTGAGGGGAGTGGATTGAAGAAAGGCTTGTTCTTCTTCCTTTTGCTTTTCAAGGGCTCTTTTAAGCCCTATGATTCTAGGCCTTTTTCACCTAGGCTGGTCCTCTTCTTCATCTTCATCAAAATCACCTATGAGCTCCTCTATACTTGGTTAGGATTTGGCGGCCTCTTTCTTGTACTTGATTGCTCGTGTTTGATAAACAACCATATGGACACTCATTTGCCTATTTTGGATCTCCAAGAAGTGATTAAAGTTCTTTGCCCGATGAAGGTCATTCTCCAATGCATCAATTTGGCCCTCTCTATGGATTAGAAGGTTTTCTAGAATCCGGGCCTCGTTATCACTGTCATCACTTTGGATTGGGATGACAGCCAATGCACCTCCATGCTCTTGAATTTCTCCTACCTTGCCTTTTCCTTTGCCTTGGAAGGCTATCCTTGCGCTCTTTATTCTAGGCAAGTCAGTGAGAGGCTTCTTTGGCAACTTTCTTTTGCTTCGGAGAGTTCTTGTCACATTTGAAGTGACAACCTTGGGCACTTTCTTCCTTGCTGTCTTGGGCTTAGCCTTTTCGGGAGATGAAGGCATGATTGCTTTGCCTTTGTCATCTTGCTTGTCACCTTCTTGAATTTGCCTTTCCTCTTGAGGCTGCTGTATATCTTGAGGAGGCTGTGATGCATCATGAGGGGACTGCTGTGTACATTCTTTAAGCTGCTCATGCTCCTCAAAATCATGCTGCTGCTATGCTTCAATTTCCTATTCATTTTGTGGTTCAAGCTGCTTCCCAAACTGCTGTCCTTCCTCACTGAATTGCTGCTACTCAGCACTCTTCTCTTCTTGCTCTTGCTGTTGTTCACTTGCATCACTGTTAGGCTGCTGCCCTCCATCACTTTCTTCCCGCGGTTCCTCATCTTTTTCTTCATGTTCATCTCCTTCCTCCTCTTGCTGGCCACTTCCCTCTCCTTCTCCATGCTCTCTTGACTGTTTTGTGGTGAATCTGAGCCTTCTAGGAGTAGGTCTACTAGAGGAAGGCGAGGGGCGATGAGTAGGCGATGTGGGGGATGTATGGACTGGAGGGACAGTGGAGAAATCAGGGTAACTAATGAAAACATCCCAAGAAACCTCTTTCTTCTCCAGCTGGTGAAGGATGATGATTTTAATAAGAGAATGATGGAATAGAGAAGATACTTGCTATGATGGAGGCTTTTTCTAGACTGAGGAGGCCATTTTCTCAATGCTTTTGTACAAGAAGTAAGGAAGATTGAGTTGCTTGGTTCTTGTGAAGTGCATCAACAATCGGATGTGGTATGCATAAACTCGGGAGAATCTCCCTTCACAAGTGAAATACTTCATTATGATCTTCATAAGAGGAGCATAGCTGGCAAGAAGATGAGAGAAAGGAAAAATAGCAGTGCATGCTTCTCTGTGTTCGGGCTTGATGAGGGGTTTGTAGTCATCCAAGTCTAAATAGGCTTGTTTGAACCATTTCTCGCCAACGTATGGGATTTTAGTGGCCTTGGATACAGACCTCGGGGAGAACTTGAAATCAAGGCCTGCCACTTGAAAATGTTTGTCTTTGAACCTTAAGGCGCACAAATGTGTTAAGGGCGAGAAAATTTTGACTTCTTGTACCCTCTGGCAGAAATCCAAACACCCCACCTCATGAAAATTGAAAAGGATAGATGGGTGTGCATTGACTTCCTCAGTAGAAATTGGCTCATATCTCTTGTGCAAACCACTTCTGCTATCTTGCCTGGGCCGCATCTTGGGCTAGATGCGCTCTTGAAACACCAAACTGCCTTACAGTCTTTGAAATGTGTTCTTCAAACCAAACTCTATCCCAGCTTGTCAACTCACTGTTTGATAAGGAAAAAATGATTCCAAATGTATTGTGAAAAGCCCTCTTTCAATATAAGACCCTTGTTCCTTCAGAAAGCTGCCCTTCCGCTTAATATGCAATTCAAAAAGTGGAATTTTAAGAAGAAAAACACAGTCAAATAAAGATAGACAACCAAAAGTGATATTTCCTGTGGAAGGACACCAGCTTTGGTGTTTGAGGCAGTGGGACACCCTTATCTTTGTAGAGGAAGGAAAACAAAGCCTTTGATTCAAAAACACTGCTCTCTGTTTGGCCCACCCAACCAATAAATTCACAATATAGACACAGTCAACCAAAGTGTCTTTATACAGTCCAAAGTCACTGTGCTTAAAGGACAAGGTGACAGAGCCTGTTGTGTCTTGATGTGGTTACAAAGGTCTGTAGCAGTCCAAAGCCAATGAACTCCTCTTTGAACAAAGCATCAACCTCCTCGTATGCAGCTCACCAAATATATAATGATATAAGCACAGTCAATCAACAAGTCTCTACCCATTCCAAGGCTTACTGTTTATAAGAAAGGCTAACAGGGCTTATTGTGTTTTTTGTGATGTAGTAACCAGGCCTATAGCATTCAACAATAAAACTTCCCTTCAAACAAAAACTGCCCTTATGTTACTTCACTGTTCTTTCATATCAGTTTGACAACAGACACCTCCGAATGCAATGGTGGCCTTTACTGACTCTGCTCTATGGAAACTAATCATCAGAACTCTCAAGTTTTAATGTGCTGCTTCTACCAATGGAAAACACTGCAATTTTGTTTTCACAGCAAACTTGAAATGTGGTTTTTTAACCCCCTTACAGCACTTAGCAATTTTAAAAACCAAGGGGGGCACATAAAAATACCTCTAAAACTCGATGAAAGGCCTTTTGAAGAGCTTTAGTAGCTTCACATGTGATTTGGAGGTGTGTTTGGACTGTTTAAACGTGCACAGAACGTTTGCAATGGAGAGCGCCGCGCAATATTTGGTGTCGGGTCACCTGTCGGGCCGACAGGACCCGAGTGCACAGGCGCGCCGCGCGCACCTATAGGCGTGCCGCGCAGCCGTTATATCCTATTTAATTCTTGTGCCTGAGCATGCCACGCGCATCTACAGGCGCGCCACGCTGTTAAAACAACTTTAAAACTTCGAAACCTGGTTTGAAATCTCCCTCTCTGGCCTCGTGATCTTCAAAGGGATGCTTTGCTCGGGCTTTGGTGTTTTCATAATGAATTTGCAACGGTCCTTGACCTTTTGAAATGCAAACAAAATGAAAACCCTTGGTTTAGTCTTTGAGAGAGTTTAGAAAACTTTTTGTTTTTAAACCACGGCCTTTGTCCATCCGAAATGAAAACAGAACGAGTTTTGAACGTGTGGTGAAGGGCCCACACTTTGAAACTGTTGGTGAAAAGGTCTGTGTTTTTATTTGTGTTAGGTCTCTGTAATTTATTAGCAAGATTGGGAGAGTCCAATCACAGAGTTAACATCATTTCAACCAAACTTTGGGATTCTAGGATCTAGCCCTCCTGAATCCGAAGAGGGATCTCTCCAATATGTACAAAGATGAATATTGTCTTTGAAAAGCTTAAGGTAATGATATTAGGCTAGTTATGAAGGCCAAAGGTTTTGTTTTGTTTTGGATGGTTGAGCATGAAATGTTACTTGAGGGGAAAGTCCTAAGTGCAAAGTTTCAAAAGTGAGAAGTTGCAAGCAAATAGAACAGTTTTGGCAGATAGATAGATATAATGCTGGTTTTTAGTCCATTGGGCTATGGAGTCATATCTAGGCTTTAATTGAACAACAACATCAAGTGTGATCCAAGGGGCAAGTCATCTATACCACAAGATTATTGAGATTAAAATGATGAAATGGAAACATTAAAATGTTGGACGGGTGGAAACTGATAATAATTTCTCAGAGGATTTATAGTCATTCCAAACAAGAAAAGCCTCTTAAGTAACTGTTTTAAAACCAACCAAGGGCAGGGCTAACCATAGACTTCTTGGGAAAGTTCTTATTAAAGCAGCTTAATTGACAAACAATCCAGTAATCCACATAATTACCTTCAGAAAGTATGAAAACACATAAGGAAAACAGAGTGTAACTTAAGATCAGATAAAGTACTTTTAAACCTAGTCTGCTTTCAGTCAACACCAAGGGAAACTTTCAGAATCTGCCTTTGGAGAAAAGAATCTAGGAATTAGGGCAAACCATATCTTCTCTAGTCTAACTTTAATAGAAAATAATGGAAATAACATTCGAGAACAATGTTTTAGCAAACAGAAGGACGAGGGAATGCCAACATTCCTAACTGTTTAAACTGTATTGAATCATTCTTAAATAAACAAATCTGAAGAAAACATTAAGATAAAGATTTCTCAGCCAGAGAAGGTTACTGCTATACAGAAAATCCTAACCCTGTTTAAGCTGTTCTTTACAGAGGGAAAATGAACAATATGGCATACATAGAAGGAAAACGATTAACAAAGAAAGAAGCACTTCACCAGTGATAAAGACCAGGATCCTAAGAAACAACTTTTATATTGATGTCAAACCAGTTACAATCTTCAAGTCCAATGTTTTAGTTCAGCAATCATCTTCACTATTCAACCTAACTACTCTAGCGCAAACAGAGCTTCAAGGGCCAGTGAACACTATGTACAAATAGAAGTCTCGAGCTCAAGTGTATTTCAAAGTTCTGCAACCAACAATTTCTCATCTTCTTCCGAGGCATTTATAGAAGAATGAGGAGGCGATCTGAGAAAATATCTCTCAGGATAATTAATACAGGTTCAAGACTTCTCAGCCCTTTGAGGGGCTCGAGAGAGAAATTTACAGGTGGATCACTGTATTAACTTTTTACAATAAATATCAAAGCTCGGTGGGAGCTTTATTTGACTTTGAGGCTCTGTACGCTGTGTGGAGTAATTTCTTGGCTGTGCTGGAGGCGAATATCAGATTTTCTTCAATAAATTCGGCCTCTATTTGAATGCTTTGAGGCAACAGGTGGCTCGGTGGTAGCTGAGGAATCAATTTGCCTCAGATGTGGCGGTGGAGGCTTTCTGTCTGATAAAACACTTTAGGTTTTCCTTTAAAATGTGTTTTAGATTGGGGATTAGGCTTTTGATAACTGTCTTAGCCGTAATCCCCATAAAAACTGTCTTCAATCTTCATCTACTGTGCTCTGTCTTCAAAACTGATACTCTTTAACTATGTTTGAATTAAAACAGTGTCTTGTCGATGTGCAGACCCGCACTGGGCTTTACGGCATCAATACTCATAGAGTACTGACGAAACATGGAATAGAGCCCCGTGGATGGCTTCTTTGTAATGAAACGAGGGCATGAGAATCGTCATTCCCAACCCTTGGCATTTCTTCGTTATACAATGGAAAACCATTTAGAACACCTACATCAAACACAAAACAATTAAGAAATCCTGCGAAAAATAGGTTTAAACTGCTTCAGATGGCGGGGGAGGAGCGTAGCCGTCGGATAAAAATATCTAACGGTGGAGATCGGCGCAAAACAGAAAAATGAGAGCGGGGAGAAGAAATAAGGCGAGGTGGTTTTGGACCGTCCGATCTGGACATGTGGATGGTCCTGATCTAATCGAAGGATCTCAATCGAGGGTGGCAGGCAAGTGCATGCGATGTAAATTTCCGATGCGATTGAGCGTTGGCCGTTGATCTGCAGATCAGATCGACGACAGAAGGTGAATCGGAGGGTTTTTTAAACGGGGAAAGACTTATGATCGGAGGGAATAAGGACCGTTGGATCCTCGGGAGGATGGACGGCTCAGATTTAATCGGAGGATCGCGATCGGGGAGGGTAGAGAAGGGGATGCGATTGAGCGCTGTCTGTCCGATCATCAGGGAGATGGACGGCTAGGATTAAATCGGAGGACTGTGGAAAGGGCTTGCGATTAGCGTTCGGGCGACCAGTGCGATCAAGCGATGACCGTTGGATCAGCGGGAAATGAATGGATAGGATGTAATCGGAGAGATCGCAAGGGTGTGCGATGGCCGTCGGATTGCGAAACAGATGGACGGCTGCGATGGAATCGGCGGATCGCAATCGGGAGTGAGACGGGAAGGCTTGCGATTGCGATCGGAGGAAACTTTTCGATTGAGCGCAGGCCGTCGATCTGAGAACAGGATCAACGGTCGGGATTTAATCGGGGATCGGCAATCGGGAGAGCGACAAAAACGCATGCGATTGAAAGTATGTGATGCGATTGAGCGCAGGCCGTTGGATCAAAGGACTAGATCAACGGTCAGGATTGCTTCGACCTACGCACCGGCGGAAAAACCCTTAAACATATGAAAACCAAAGTTTTTGCAATAAAAATAAGTTATAATGGATCGGGCGGAAAATATATAGGTAAAGGAAAAAGGCGCACGATTGTGGGGCCGGAGGTTTTCACGGAATGTAATATGCCCGGGAGTTATAAAGACAAGGGCTAATCGCAATCGGGCCGTTGAGCCTAGGCTTTCCGATCAACCCATTTATGTTGTTTCCGATTGCGATTGCGCGATCGACTCTTTTCAATCAACCCATTTATATTTATCACATGGTTTTAAGTTTTTAACTTAAAACTTTCGTAAAGTGGGTTTTTGGGTTTACAAAGGAAAATATTGATCGGAGAGGGATTTTTCAATGGTTTATGGCCCGATTGTGGGCTCTATGGTTATATGAGGAAATAATATGATCGGGGGGGTTTATATGAAAGGCTAATCGCAATCGGAGCTTTGTAACGGTTCAAAGTCATGCACCCTTTGGATATTTGCGATGCGATTAGCGCCGAAAAGCTTTGGTGTTTGGTTTTAACACATGGGCATGTGGGGGGAAGTGGTTTAGGACTTAGCCCAAGGGGCTTAGGTCCATAGCAATAAAACTTTGATTTTTTATGAGAATTTTCAAGGATTTTAATGGATTTGGGGGTTCCGAAATAGTTAAAAAGTGAGTTTTTAACTATGAAAGGGGAAATTTTCATAAATGGAAAGAAGAGGACTTATGAAAACAAGGTAGTTTTGATGGAGAAAAAGGGGAGCAGATGAAGGGTTTTGAGAAGAGGAGAAATGGCGATCTTTCAGCAGTCTTTCAGTTGGAGTCAGCAGAAATTCCTGAGTACAAAAAATGGGACAGCAAATGAGGATTTGGGACAGAGGCATGAGGCCTTAAAGAGACTTCAAGAGCCAACAATTTTTAGTGATAAAATTTGTTCCTTGGAGGCTCAAAAAAGATCTTAGCCACCTTTTAGTATAACAAAATATTATAGGTGGCTAACAGTGGCTCCACTTGGGGATGGTGCCTTCTTGAAGGCATCAAGAATTCAGACTTGATTTCTGGGAGGCTGATTAGTTGCCTCATCCATGGGCTGTCCTTCTGTGATTGAATGATCATCTTCTAAAAACATATTTGGCAACCATGAAAACAATGGACCTTTATCAACCAGCTTGCTACCTACCCAATCCTACAGATCTAGCATTTTTTCTTCATCAGAGTGCACTTGGATTGGCAAACTCTTTACACAACATTTTATTCTTTTAAAAAGTGGGAAATCTAATCTATTTCTACTCCTTATTTCTCCCTGAACTCAGATTAAACAGTTGAGCTCAGATATTTCTCTACCTAGTCTACTGTCTGTTGGGATTAAACAGTCCAACAAACTTTCATTCTCTAAATTCTACAACAGAAATTTAAAAATAGTCAAGTCAAGATTGAGTTGTTCGACTTGCCATGATCTATAGCATAAAAACAAGCTGCACATAGATTATTATTTGCAGAAACTGAACATCAAAAATTGAAGGCTTAAGATCTGAAATCTTCTTATTATGGCCTTCTCTCTTCTTTTCATAGCTATGATTTTTCTTTTTTCTGTGAGCTATCTCTTCCTTGATATCTGATTCAGATTTTGAGAAAATTAGAACCAGTTTTTCCTCTTTTATGACTCAGAAAATAAAACAGTTTTGAGTCATCTCTCTTTGGAAATTTTGGTTCAGATTTTGAGTTTGTTTGAACCTTAATTTCTATCCTAATCTATCTACTGATAAGCCAAGATTAAACAGTTTGGCAAATCAAATTCACTACCCTATCAGCAGAAAATTGAAAGCTGATTAGTCAAGATTAAATAGTTTGACTAACTAGAAGTGTGTTTTGCAGGAGTGGCATTTAAGCTTGCACACTTTCAGATTTATTTCTCTTTTTGGCATGGGGCTGTGCCTTTCTTGTTTTTCATTTCTGCCCTCTTTTCTTTCTTTCTTTGTTTTTGTATTTTTTGATTTTTCATAACTTTGAATGCAATGGTGGATGAAATATTCATAATGAAAAAGAAAAAGGAAGGCTTAGAAACATATCATGAATCAAGAGAATTAATGCTTGAGCATCCTGCCATTGACAGGACCCCCAAACAGATCTGTTCCATCCAGCTCTTGTAAGAAGAATGCATTGTTTCCAGCAACTGAATGAATAGAGTAAGGGCCAAGCCATAGATTGTCAAATTTACCATGCTTTCCCTTGTCTTCTCTCTTTGAGTCCCACTTTAAAACTTTGTCCCCAATCTTGAAATCACTGGCCTTTGTTCTTTTGTCAAAAAGCTTCTTAATGCTGTCTTGTTTCTGCAATGTTTTGTTATACACTTCCTCCCTGATTTGCTGAAGATGAATGGTCTGATTTATTCTTCTGATCATGTCATTATCTTCATTCTGGAACTCTTGGATAAACTTCATAACTGGTACACCAAGGCTATTAGGAAATATTGCATCTGTACCATACACAAGCTGAAAAGGTGACATACCAATAGATTTCTTCAAAGTTAATCTGTCAGCCCAAAGTGCATGGACTAGCTTTGTGTGCCAAGAATTTTTATTGTCCTCCAACAGTTTCTTGATTATGTTCACTAAGATTTTATTGGAAGATTCTGCAAGTCCATTACCTTGAGGGTAATAGGTTGTGGAATGCCCTAGTGTTATCTGGTATTTATGACAGAAGTCAACCATTTTCTTTGATCCAAACGCTGCTGCATTATCTGTGATGATCTTGGTAGGACAGCCAAATCTGGAGAGGATATTGGTTTCTATGAACTTTATAATAACAATCATTGGCTTGCCTACAAGGAATGGCTTCTATCCACTTAGTGAAATAGTCTGTGGCAGTAAGGATCCATCTATGCTGGGCAGAAGATGAGGGATGGATTTCACCTATGAAGTCAAGTCCCCATTGTTGAAATGGGGCTTCAACAGTGATTGGATGCAGAGGAAGGGGTAACAATTTTCTTTTTCCTTCGAATAGTTGGCATTTATGGCAAGTAGTGGTCATCTTGTGTACATCAGGAAAAAGAGTAGGCCAATAGAAACCAGCCCTCAAAATTTTGTTGGTTGTTGACTTCCAATATAAATGACCCCCACACTCTCCTTCATGAAATTCCTGCTTAACCTTCTCTGCATCAAACTCAGGCAAACATTTAAGCAATATACCACTAGCATTTTTCCAATAAAGACACCTATCTACAATGCAATAGTTTACTGCTTTCAATTTTAAGAACCTTGCCTTTGTTTTCGATAAACCAGGAGGTGTATTTAAATTAAGCAAAACATAAACGATATCAGCATACCAAGGAGAATTCATAAAATGGTTTTCAATAATGGGAGTTGAGAATTCTTCTTGGTTGTCCAACGCATTAATCATATTAATATCAAGAACTTCAAAATTGGATTAAGCCATTAATCTAGCTAGACCTTGGCCTTTGATGAGTTTAGTGGGTTTTATCTCTAAATCATATTCGAGAATAACAACAATCCACTTACCTCTCTTACCATCTGGGTTCTGTGTTAGAATGTCTTTAACAACCGAATTAGGGACAAAGGCAATGATGTGTGAGTGAAGGATGTATACTTTGAAGTCTTTCAATGCTTTAACCAAAGAAAAAGCTTGCTTTTCCATAATATTATACTTCAAAGGGGCATCCCTCAATGCCTTGCTAAAGAATGCAATAGGCTGCTCTTGTCCTTGTGGATTTTTCTGTAAAAGGATAGCGGCAATAGTATGTTCTGATGCGAATGAGAAGATATAAAAATATTTTGAAAAATCAGGGCTTATGAGAACCGGTGTTTTGGTTAATGCTTGCTTCACCAGCTCAAAGGATGTCTTTGCTTCCAAGGTCCATTTTATCCCTTGCTCCTTCTTCAGCATGTTTGTGATATTTCTAAGGAGCTCAGCTAGGTTAGGGATGAACCTTCTCAAAAAGTTTATCTTTCCAATGAAAGACTGCAACTCTTTGATATTTCGAGGGTGAGAGATTTGCAATATAGCCTCAATCCTCTTTGGATCTATCTTTATACCCTCCTCTGAAATAATGTGTCCAAGAAGCTTACCTTCTTGGAGACCAAATAGTGTCTTCTTAGGGTTCAAAGATATTCCAAACCTTCTGCACTTCTCGAAAACCTTTCTCAAATGTTCTAAGTGTTCTTCATCTGTTTTTGAAAACACAGTTACATCATCAAGATAGATAATGATGAAGAAACCCAATTCTTCCAAGAATGCTATGTCCATGGCCCTCTGAAAGGTTGCTCTAGCATTCATTAGACCAAAAGGCATTTTCACATACATGAAAGTGCCCCATGGTGTAGTAAACGCTGTCTTTAATTGATCATCAGGGTGGACTAAGACTTGGTTATATCCTGAATAGCCATCAAGCAACGAAATCCTTTTAGACCCCACCACCCTTTGTAAAATGTGATCCATTTTTGGTAAAGGGTAGTTGTCTTTTAACGAAGCTTTGTTTAAGTCTCTAAAGTCTATACAAAGCCTGATTTCTCCAATCTTCTTCCTAATGGATACCAGATTAGATACCCACTCAGAATATCTAATAGGGACAATAATTCCAGCCTCATACATTTTCATGATCTCCTTCTGAACCAATGGCAACTGGACAGGGTTTATTCTACGCAGTTTCTGTTTAAATGGTTTTTGGTTTTCTTTAAGAGGGATTTTGTGCTATATTATTTCAGTGTCATAGGATTTAAGATCTTCGTAACTCCATGCAAAAACATCAGAAAATTCTTTGAACAACTCTATGTATTTGAGTTTAATGTGAGCCGGCAAAGTTTTGGACAGTTTGATCATTTTCGGTTTTTCCTCACTGCCTATATTGCACTCCTCTACTTCAGTCTCTACAGGTTCCAGTTTTGGTTTATTGGCCACATCGTTAAAATCGAACAACTCCTCTAAAGGAGTTAGACCACTCGGAAAATTCTCATCTTTAGAATGCAGAGTTTGTAATTCTTCCGTTTCTAACTCTGCACTTAATTCTGTTTTGTTCCTAAGTTTGCTAGACAATAGGTTAATATTGGCAGGTTGAGGAGACGATTCTTCTTCACCAAGAAAGTTTTCTTCACTGCAGTTTGTATCATAATCTAAATCTGAACTGTGCAGTTCGAACTCATTTCTGAATTGCATGAAGTCTTCTATTTGTTTGTCATTGTCAAACACTTGCCAATATTTTTCGTTATCAGGCACTGCTGGTCTAAATTTTATCGGAGTTGTGTTGTCTCTAGTCTCATATGGCGTTAGACATGTCCTGGCCGCAAAAGCTAAATTGTGGGCCGCAATGTTCTTTTTCCTTGGGATGAAACTCAGGTTTGACTCCTCAAATGTTGTCAAAAGATCCATGACATCATTCCGATAGGCTCTAAGTCTGGGATGATTCGCATTATACTCCCCATTGACTTGCCTAATGATTAACTTGAAATCCCCGTACACATTAATTCTTCTGGCTCCTAATTTCTTCAAGAGATGCAAGCCTAAGAGAAGGGATTCATATTCTGCTATGTTGTTGGAACACTGAAAGTTTAATTTTCATGAGATGCATTCTGTGTGATTTTTTTCAGTGTTAATGATCCAAACCCCTACACCACCATTATTTCTAGTGCATGACCCATCAAAATACATACTCCATAAAGGACTGTCTTCGGTTTCGTCTGTTTGGCGATTGCCCTTTTTAACTATGGTGCCTTCTGACTGTTCATGATTAGCAGCACCCAATTGAATTTGTTTTGACTCCTCAAATTCTTCAATAGATTGAGGGATGATGCCAAAACTGTTAGGGGTATTTTCTGGGTTGTTAAGTCCTAAAAACAATGGACTCATAACCGGTAAATCAAGACCTATGCTTTGTTTACTAATGTTTTCACATGTGGCAAACTGTTTGGACACTTCTGTGTTATTATACTCTTCTTCCCTGTCGGCCTTTAATTCTATTAAAGTGACTTGCTCACTAGGAGTTTCATTGTTAAACATGATAAAAGAATCAAGGCCTGTATTAACAGAATATATAGGAGAGTTTCGTGGTCTGTCTTGACTTGTAACCGTGTATTGCATATGAGACTCCCTGTAAAGTCTTCTGGTCTGATTGAAAACCGGGATGGTCGCATATGTCATGTCCATCCGCATAGTCCCCTGTAACTTAGCTCCCCAGGATCTTGATAATAGCATTCCATACTTTGGGGGGACATCAGCCACAACAATGTCCATGAGTAAACATTTGGCTGGAATCTGGGCTAGGTTAACAAAGAGGTCTTTGATCAATCCTAGACATTTTACTCTATTTGAGTCAAAGGAGTATAGGTCTTTGTAGGGTCTGGTGATTTCTAAACCAAGGCTCTCCATCACAGCTTTAGGCATTAAATTATGAGAAGCCCCGGAATCATGCATAGCGTTGTGTAGAATTTTGTCATGAATGTTCAAACTCACATAAAAGGGAGGAACCGGTCCTTCTTGAAACTTCCCTTCAATCTTAGGGCCAAAAATCAACTCTGGTAGGTCGTCACTAAGATTAACTGTATCTCCATTTTCCTCTATATTTAAAGCCTTCAAAATTTGGTTCCTATATACATGTTGGGCAGCTAACTCGGTTAATGGAACAGAGATTTTGATCTTTAAGATTTCCTGTTCCAGGCTGAAAGGGGTTTGATTCTTTGAAGCACTTGTTTCAACCTTATTAGTTGTCACTCTATCAACAATTACAGCTTGCTGATTTGTTTTATTTGACACAACTGTTGTAGAAGGAGTACTAGCTGAAGTGTTAGTACTGCTGATGTCTTCACTCTGTTTTTCAGAATTTTGAGTGTTTTTCTCCTTATCCTTATCAGAATTAACAGCCACTGTTTTGTCTTTTTGTTTGGTTGTTTTGGGTTTGGCTGCGGTGCTGCTTTGAGAGGATTTGTCAGAGGTTTTGGTGTTGGGGGCTTGTTGACCGGTCTTGCTTCTAAGGTCATATTCTCTTTGAGGTTCTATGACGACATTTTCCATGTCTTGATAATCATTTTCATTACCATTTCTTTTGTCATCATAAGGAGTGTAAAGACCTTGTTTTCTATCATAATGAACTTCCAAGTCATCATCTTCTTCCCCAAACATGTTGACATCCTCTTCCTCTGTTATGTCTTCTGTTTCATCAACCTCAATTACATAGTTTTGATGAAAGGGAGGGGTGATCTGTTGATCATCTTCCCTAGGTCTGTTTGGGGGTTGGTTCCTTCTAACATTCTGATTCTGGTTTCTATTTTGAGGAGCAGTTTGATTTTGATTTGCTTGTGCTCTCTTAATTATGCTCATATCTTTCATCATTTCTTCCATCATTCTCTCCATTTTTGAGTTGGAAGTAGAAGGTGTGGATTCCTCTCTAAAAGATACTCTCTTCTCGCTCTTCATTCTTGCTCTTTTCTCCATCAAGTTCACTTCCACAGAAAGAGCACCCCTTTGCATGTCTTCAAGAGTTGCAAAATCTCTCTCTCTTAGTGAATAGGTCATGTCTGGATCAAACCCTTCAGGAAATTTGTTTAAAGCTGAGCCCTGAGGAGGCTTTAGTTCAGGGGAAAGTGCATTATAGACGCTGTTAAATCTGGTACAATAAGATTGTACACTTTCCCCAGGGTTCCTATGGAGATTGTTATAGTCAGCGAGGGCTTGGAGAGGATTCTTTCTCACTTCCCATTTGTTTAAGAATGTTTGATGGAAGGCTTGGAGATCGTTAATACTATGGGGGGTTAAACCTTTAAACCATTTTCTTGCTTCTCCCCCCAAACTTTGAGCAAATAATCTAAGCTTGACAGAATCATCATCAATTTCATTTCTGTCAAAGTAGTCATTCATCTTGTCCACATGTTGAGATGCTGTTATAGTATTGCTAGCATCATACAATGGAATTTTGGACTGATAGTCCTGTGGAAGATTGCCTAATGGTACAGGAAGGACTAAGGGAGCATACCATGCTGCCATGATAGGTGGTGGATTTACAAGAGGAGGTGTGGGTTGAAGTGGAGTGGTTTGAACAGTGGATGAAAGATGAACAGAAGTGGATGGAACAATAGTAGATTGTTGAGCTGATCTTGGATGAGAGACACCTAGATTATGTAGAAAATGTAAATCAGGAGGTGTTGATTCTCTATCCCCAAGAGGTTCACCTTTTTCCGGGGATGAATGTGAAGACTTAGAATCTAACTTATCTAAATCACCAAATGACCTAGTCCTAAAGGGGTTTAAAAAGTCCGTTTGTGATTTCTGAAGAGCTGAAAGGTTTTCAGGGACTGAATTAGCTCTTAGGGGTGATCTGAAAACAGTTGAAAATTGTATCTTAGGAGACTTCCTAAGGATTCTTTCCGGGTTGTCAACTATCTCAAGTGGATCAGGGTCAGGATGGGCTCTAGTGTGAATCTTTTTAGGAGCCACTATGCTAAGTTTTTAGACCCGAGTAAACAAGAAAAGTTCAACCAGATATGACAATCTTTGAAAGGTCAACTAAACTGTTTACACAAATCTTAATCCTACAGTCCTCTAACTGAGTTTGAATGATTTTATAATGATAAGGGTTCTTCCCAGTGGAGTCTTAAGGTCTGCTAGGATTGTGGAGTCACCAAGTGGAAATTTTTAGCTCCTTTCAGAGGTAAAAGGTCTTATGGTCCACCACCATGTTTATTTAATTCCAATCTGAAATATTTTTAGGTTTTTCTAAGTCATTTTTCGGTTTTGTGGTTGTTAAGAATATCCTAACTTTGTTTCAAAACTTAGCTAAGGTTGCGAGACAAAGGCAGTCTACTCTTATGGCTAAGCCAGCTGATTTTTCAAGGTTAGATGAAGTCTTAAGAGAAACCTAGGGTTTACCTAGTTTGTCACTGGTTCAAACAAGTTTCATCATAATTACCTATATTAGGCAGTGCTTGAAAAGGCTGCTTTTTACTCTCAAAGTGTTCTTGAATAAAGGGTTTTCTGAGGCCTCTAAAAGGTATTAAAAACACTTAGAGTCCCCAGCGGAGTCGCCAGAAATTTTAGTTCCTGGTGGCTCAAGCTGGTTAATAAAGCAAGTGCTCTAATAGATTTGAACGTAAAAGCCTCTGAGTCGATCCCCAGTGGAGTCGCCAGAAATGTTAGGTCTCTGTAATTTATTAGCAAGATTGGGAGAGTCCAATCACAGAGTTAACATCATTTCAACCAAACTTTGGGATTCTAGGATCTAGCCCTCCTGAATCCGGAGAGGGATCTCTCCAATATGGGCAAAGATGGATATTGTCTTTGAAAAGCTTAAGGTAATGATATTAGGCTAGTTATGAAGGCCAAGGGTTTTGTTTTGTTTTGGATGGTTGAGCATGAAATGTTACTTGAGGGGAAAGTCCTAAGTGCAAAAGTTTCAAAAGTGAGAAGTTGTAAGAAAATAGAACAGTTTTGGCAGATAGATAGATATAATGCTGGTTTTTAGTCCATTGGGCTATGGAGTCATATCTGGGCTTTAATTGAACAACAACATCAAGTGTGATCCAAGAGGAAATTTATCTATACCACAAGATTATTGAGATTAAAATGATGGAATGGAAACATTAAAATGTTGGAGGGGTGGAAACTGATAATAATTTCTCAGAGGATTTATAGTCAGTCCAAAACAAGAAAAGCCTCTTAAGTAACTGTTTTAAAACCAACCAAGGACAGGGCTAACCATAGACTTCTTGGGAAAGTTCTTATTAAAGCAGCTTAATTGACAAACAATCCAGTAATCCACATAATTACCTTCAGAAAGTATGAAAACACATAAGAAAAACAGAGTGTAACTTAAGATCAGATGAAGTACTTTTAAACCTAGTCTGCTTTCAGTCAACACCAAGGGAAACTTTCAGAATCTGCCTTTGGAGAAAAGAATCTAGGAATTAGGGCAAACCATATCTTCTCTAGTCTAACTTTAATAGCAAAAAATGGAAATAACATTCGAGAACAATGTTTGAGCAAACAGAAGGACGAGGGAACGCCAACATTCCTAACTGTTTAAACTGTATTGAATCATTCTTAAATAAACAAATCTGAAGAAAACATTAAGATAAAGATTTCTCAGCCAGAGAAGGTTACTGCTATACAGAAAATCCTAACCCCGTTTAAACTGTTCTTTACAGAGGGAAAATGAACAATATGGCATACATAGAAGGAAAACGATTAACAAAGAAAGAAGCACTTCACCAGTGATAAAGACCAGGATCCCAAGAAACAGCTTTTATATTGATGTCAAACCAGTTACAATCTTCAAGTCTAATGTTTCAGTTCAGCAATCATCTTCACTATTCAACCTAACTACTCTAGTGCAAACAGAGCTTCAAGGGCCAGTGAACACTATGTACAAATAGAAGTCTCGAGCTCAAGTGTATTTCAAAGTTCTGCAACCAACAATTTCTCATCTTCTTCCGAGGCATTTATAGAAGAATGAGGAGGCGATCTGAGAAAATATCTCTCAGGATAATTAATACAGGTTCAAGACTTCTCGGCCCTTTGAGGGGCTTGAGAGAGAAATTTACAGGTAGATCACTGTATTAACTTTTTACAATAAATATCAAAGCTCGGTGGGAGCTTTATTTGACTTTGAGGCTCTGTACGCTGTGTGGAGTAATTTCTTGGCTGTGCTGGAGGTGAATATCAGATTTTCTTCAATAACTTCGGCCTCTATTTGAATGCTTTGAGGCAACAGGTGGCTCGGTGGTAGCTGAGGAATCAATTTGCCTCAGATGTGGCGGTGGAGGCTTTCTGTCTGATAAAACACTTTAGGTTTTCTTTTAAACTGTGTTTTAGATTGGGGATTTAGGCTTTTAATAACTGTCTTAGCCGTAATCCCCATAAAAACTGCCTTCAATCTTCATCTGCTGTGCTCTGTCTTCAAAACTGATACTCTTTAACTGTGTTTGAATTAAAACAGTGTCTTGTCAATGTGCAGACCCGCACTGGGCTTTACGGCATCAATACTCATAGAGTACTGACGAAACATGGAATAGAGCTCCGTGAATGGCTTCTCTGTAATGAAACGAGGGCATGAGAATCGTCATTCCCAGCCCTTGGAATTTCTTCGTTATACAATGGAAAACCATTTAGAACACCTGCATCAAACACAAAACAATTAAGAAATCCTGCGGAAAATAGGTTTAAACTGCTTCAGATGGCGGGGGAGGAGCGTAGCCGTCGGATAAAAACATCTAACGGTGGAGATCGGCGCAAAACAGAAAAATGAGAGCGGGGAGAAGAAATAAGGCGGGGTGGTTTTGGACCGTCCGATCTGGACACGTGGACGGTCCTGATCTAATCGGAGGATCTCAATCGGGGGTGGCAGGCAAGTGCATGCGATGTAAATTTCCAATGCGATTGAGCGCTGGCCGTTGATCTGCAGATCAGATCGACGGCGGAAGGTGAATCAGAGGGTTTTTGAAACGGGGCAAGACTTGTGATCGGAGGGAATAAGGACCGTTGGATCCTCGGGAGGATGGACGGCTCAGATTTAATCGGAGGATCGCGATCGGGGAGGGCAGAGAAGGGGATGCGATTGAAACGCAGCGATGCGATTGAGCGCTGTCCGTCCGATCATCAAGGAGATGGACGGCTAGGATTAAATCGGAGGACTGTGGAAAGGGCTTGCGATTAGCGTTCGGGCGACCAGTGCGATCAAGCGATGACCGTTGGATCAGCGGGAAATGAACGGATAGGATGTAATCGGAGGGATCGCAAGGGTGTGCGATGGCCGTCGGATTGCGAAACAGATGGACGGCTGCGATGGAATCGGCGGATCGCAATCGGGAGTGAGACGGGAAGGCTTGCGATTGCGATCGGAGGAAACTTTTCGATTGAGCGCAGGCCGTCGATCTGAGAACAGGATCAACGGTCGGGATTTAATCGGGGATCGGCAATCGGGAGAGCGACAAAAACGCATGCGATTGAAAGTATGTGATGCGATTGAGCGCAGGCCGTTGGATCAAAGGACTAGATCAACGGTCAGGATTGCTTCGACCTACGCACCGGCGGAAAAACCCTTAAACATATGAAAACCAAAGTTTTTGCAATAAAAATAAGTTATAATGGATCGGGCGGAAAATATATAGGTAAAGGAAAAAGGCGCTCGATTGCGGGGCCAGAGGTTTTCACGGAATGTAATATGCCCGGGAGTTATAAAGACAAGGGCTAATCGCAATCGGGCCGTTGAGCCTGGTCTTTCCGATCAACCCATTTATGTTGTTTCCGATTGCGATTGCGTGATCGGATCTTTTCAATCAACCCATTTATATTTATCACATGGTTTTAAGTTTTTGACTTAAAACTTTCGGAAAGTGGGTTTTTGGGTTTTACAAAGGAAAAACTTTATCAGAGGGGGTTTTTTCAATGGTTTAGCACCCGATTGCGGGCTCTATGGTTATATGAGGAAATAATATGATCGGGGGGGTTTTATATGAAAGGCTAATCGCAATCGGAGCTTTGTAATGGTTCAAAGTTATGCACCCTTGGATATTTGTGATGCGATTAGCGCCGAAAAGCTTTGGCGTTTGGTTTTAACACATGGGCATGTGGGGGGAAGTGGTTTAGGACTTAGCCCAAGGGGCTTAGGTCCATAGCAATAAAAATTTGATTTTTTATGAGAAATTTTCAAGGATTTTAATGGATTTGGGGGTTCCGAAATAGTTAAAAAGTGAGTTTTTAACTATGAAAGGGGAAATTTTCATAAATGGAAAGAAGAGGACTTATGAAAACAAGGTAGTTTTGATGGAGAAATAGGGGAGAAGATGAAAGGTTTTGAGAAGAGGAGAAATGATGATCTTTCAGCAGTCCTTCAGTTGGAATTAGCAGAAATTCCTGAGTACAAAAATGGGACAGCAAATGAGGATTTTGGACAGAGGCATGAGGCCTACAAGGAGTCTTCAAGAGCCAACAATTTTTAGTGATAAAATTTGTTCCTTGGAGGCTCAAAAAAGATCTTAGCCACCTTTTAGTATAACAAAATATTATAGGTGGCTAACAATTTGAACAGTGGTAAGGGTTGTGACCTTTTCCAAGGGCCACTATATCCATTGTATTTGACATATTTGAAAAGTGACTTCTGCCACTACTGTCCCTCTGGTGACATTGTCAACATAGAAGCTCCACTTAAATAATACCAATGATTTTTGGACCACCCTTTACCATTTGCAAAGAGGTGATCTACCTCTTCAAGACTTGATTTGGCATTTTCTGCTCTATATACCCATATCTGTTTGCTAGAGAAAAACTAGATCAAATACATTTTGTGACTGTAGGTGCATTTCTCCAACTGATGCCTTTTCTGGCTGTGGGTGAGACCTAGATATATTTGCCTGAGCTTTCACTATTTTCTGTCTAATAAGAAGGGAATTTTCTTTTAAAAGCCTTTCCTTTATTCAAAATGTAACAGCAGAGTGCTTTTGACCTATTTTCATAAGGAACCTGCCTTCCTAGTGATAGTGGCATGCATATTTTTCTTTTAATGATTTCTAGAACCTGAAAAATACGCCACAGTCTTTCTTGCCTTTCATGAGCTTGTATACCTATTTGCAATGCCCTTTGCTGAGGAAGAAGGTAAACTGTCATCTCAATAACCTTTTAATACTTCTGGTGCTTTGCTATGAAAGAGGACACCTGTAGAGGATTTTTCATGCTGCAGGGGGTATTCTTTGACACTTTGACAGAGCTTCTTTTTCCTTTTTTCAACATAAACTAACACTTTGCTCTTAATGCTTTGGAGTTGAATGATGCCCACTGTGAAACTGTTTCAACTGTTAGGTGTCCTTTAAGCTCATTTTCTGATTGTGAGTAAAAAATGTAGTTGCATTTGCTGATGGTCTATTCATCCCTGTCTATTTGAAAAAGGGAATTTTCTTTAACACTCCCCTCTTTACTCAGAATGCATCGAGAAAGCGCCTTTGACCTTTTATGATGAACATGCCTATAATTGTTTTAAAATCTTCTCCAGCAACTGAAAACATGCCAAAGTCTTTCATGTATGCTATGAACCACTGGGTCTAGTTTCAATACTTTTCTTGGGAAGAGCAAAACTCAAATTTTCCTTGTCAACTTGTGATAAGTGATTTGGAGGACATCTTCTTAAGTAGGGGGACCAGTTCCTTTAAAACATAATCATCATCAGTTCTTTCGCCTGTGCAATGACTCACCTCATCAACGATTCTTCAAATTTTGTTTTGTTGGAGTTGCAGACTGTCCTTTGACATGAACCTTGCTAAGATATGAGCTTGACCCATTGGATTGCAGTGGTACCCCTGCTTTCCTTTTGGTCTCTTACCTTGTTTCTCTGATCAATCAGACCTTGAAATCTATTAATGCCATGGCCATCTGCTCATGAATGAAGGAGGCCTTTCACTTGGCAAAGTGTCTGAAGATTGTTTGATAAGCATGCTTGGCAAGGGCTCCTCTTATATATGATGGTAAGCAAACAAACTTGAAAACATTAATGCTTTTACCTCTGCCTGCAATCATTACTTTGCTTCAGAAAAAATGTGTCACTGTCTCACCGTTCATTAAAACAAATCTGTCTTACAGTCAGATGCAACTCTTAAAACCAACTTTTGGCCATCGCCCTCTGCTTTTAGATGAAGGAGGCGCTTTAACCCTCTGCTTATAGATGAAGGAGGTTCTTAGCCATATCATATCAACAGCCTCTTGACAGTATTGCTTTTTCTTCTGCTGTCCTTCTAGGCTGTGAATGGGGTCGCAAGAGTTTGATGAATAACTCTTGGCCCTGTAGAGAAAATCTCAGGCTTAGGATCACATTGAGAAGCAGCTGTCTTCTCATGTGGCGCCAAGAATTGTCCTCTGAGATGCTGATATGTTTCCTGTCCTTGAAAGATCTATTAAACACTGTGAAACACCTAAAATCAGGTTGAGATTATGGTCTATGTATTGCTGAGACTTAAGGGTGTATTAGTGGCGCAACTTAGGGCTGGGATCAACTTTATTAGCAGAGTGAGAGGTCTGTTATGACTATTCTACAGCAGATGGAGGTTTTTGGCTCTTGGATAGTTTTCCAAGGGTGAAATGTCTTAAAGTGCCACTTCCTAACTTAGGGGAGGTTTTTTATCAGATTTGGATCGCCTCTTTAGAGCTGATGGGCAGACTAGTATGGCTGAAGCTAAGTAGGATTTGATAATGAGGTTTCATCTTGTCATAGGCGGACTGAAAAGTAGGAGGGAGAAAAAATTTTATGGGTGTTTTCCCAGCTGGAAAATATGAAAAATTTTGGATCAGCTGCTAGAAAACTTGGCTGTGAGAACTAGTCATCACTTAACAAGTGAAAAATACTGATGACTAACAGAAGAGAGATACGGTGAAAACCAATGTAATTCAGACACGAGCTTCCTTGGCAACTAGAAATACAGTGCTAGCTAAAGAAGAAATCTGTCTCTGCTCTTTGCCTAGCACTGCCCCTGTAGGAATCCAACTCCAAGAAGGTACATGGATACAATTGGATCTGGATAAGCTGCCCCACGAGGCATTACAGGGTCTCCACATCGCCGTGTTCCGGGAGATCCACCATTGAGACCTGAAAGTACACCAACAGGTCGATGTGGCCAAGCGGACCATCACACGAAAGAACGCAAAAATGTCCCTCATTGTATCGCAGCAGGTGGATCTTGAAGCAGTGATCCACCAGCTCTGCACGGAGGTTCCAGATGGGATCCCGGTCGTAGCTATGCCCCGGGCCAAAGTGGAAAGCATGGTTGTAGCATTGAAAGCGTCTAAGATAGAAATGTAGGTCCTCAAGACACAGCTGGAGCATCAAATCTCCGACTTACAGGCCAAATTACAGCCTGCCATGCCGTCGGAGGTACGAGCCCAGTGCGCTGCACTAGTGAC
Source organism: Pinus albicaulis (assembly GCA_034641835.2). Taxonomy (NCBI): domain Eukaryota; kingdom Viridiplantae; phylum Streptophyta; class Pinopsida; order Pinales; family Pinaceae; genus Pinus; species Pinus albicaulis. The sequence continues at coordinate 39,399 of JAXQQM020058610.1, read as the reverse complement.
CAAAGCTATGAACACTATCACAGGGCAGATTTCTCAAGGCGCCTAGTTTCTAGAGTCATCTATACAGCTTTGGACCATGGTCCAGATCAATCTGGTCCTCCGACAGGTCAATCAACACTTATAGTGGAAGGAAGAAGCTTTCGAGTAGGTCGATGCTACATTTCCCACCTTGGTGCTTGCACAACGTTTAGCACATTTGAGGACCAACAACGCTCTCCAAGATGAGATTGAGAAACTCCGATGCAAGAAGCGCGTATCGAGGAAAGAGTGAAGCCGTGGGCTACCACATCCTTCCATGTCTCACAAGATGCAGATGGTGCAGTCAAGCGACTAAACCAGACACTGGAAAGTGTCATCACGGAAACCGAAGGACCAACATCCCAAAATCTTGTGGACCTTGCGCAGAGCGCCGCTTCTTAGAGTCAAGAGGTGCTGCCTTTGCTGATCGCAACCATCAATGCACTAAGTGCGCAGGTGGAGACCACACCACTACAGTGACTCGAGACAAGTCTCAAGATTGTGTTGGGGGACTGTTGGAGCAAGGTCCTCCAACGGCTGCGAACTGAGATAATTTCGAGTATTTTGTATAATTTTGGCATAATTTTGATCTAGCATAGGGGTTTTGGGGTGGGTCAAAGCCCCGAAAGCATTCTAATGGGTCAAAGGGTAAACCTAGAGTCCGTAGACCATGGTTTCCGGACCACGGGAAATTTTAGGCTAGATTGTTATAAATAGGACATTTTGAGTTGTAGGAGAAGGAAATGAATAGAGATTGATGCTAGTGCGAACTGATAGATCTGGTTAGGGTTGTTGGGGAAGGAATCATGCTACTGTGTGCGCAGGTTGGGTTTTGGGGTATTGTAAGAAGGATATGAGGATTAATGAATGCGGAAGTATTGTTGAATATCTGAGTCTGTTGGAATTATTGTTAATGAAAATATCTGATTAGTTGATGCATACTACTATGTTGATGATTTACGCTACGAAAGCAACTATGTTATATGTGTTAGGAATCTGTAATCAGCAAGATTGGCAAAGTCCGATCACAGAAACAACATCGTTTCAACCACTTTGGGATTCTAGGATCTAGCCCTCCTGAATCCGGAGAGGGATCTCTTCAATAAGTGCAAAGATGGATTTGTCTTTGAAGTTTTGGGTAATGATATTAGGCTAGTTATGAAGGCCAAGGGTTTTGTTTGTTTTTGGATGGTTGAGAATGATTATTTTTTAGGGGAAAGTTCTAAGTGCAAAAAGTTTCAAAGGTGAGAAGTTGCAAGTGAATAGAACAGCTTTGTTTAAAAAGATAGATATAACGTTGGTTTTTAGTCCATTGGTTTGTGGAGTCGTATCAGGGCCTTAATTGAGCAACAACATCAAGAGTGATCCAAGGGGAAAGTCATCTATATCACAAGATTATTGAGATTAGAGTGATGGGATGGAAACAATAAAGTGTTGGAGGGGAGGAAACTGATAATAATTTCACAAGGGATTTATAGTCAGTCCAAACAAGAAAAGCCTCTTAAGTAACTATTTAAAACTAACCAAGAACAGGGCTAACCATAAACTTCTTGGGCAAGTCTGTATTAAAGTAGCTTAATTGACAAACAATCCAGTAATCCGCATAATTACCTTAAGAAAGTATGAAAACACATAAGAGAAACAAAGTGTAACCTAAGATCAGATGAGGTACTTTTAAACCTAGTCTGCTTTCAGCCAACACCAAGGGAAACCTTCAGAATCTGCCTTTGGAGAATAGAAACTAGAAACAGGGCAAACCATCACTTTTCTAGTCTAACTTTAATAAGCAAATAATGAAAATAACTTTCAAGAACAATGTTTAAAGCAATAGTAGGATGAGGGAACACCAACATTCCTAACTGCTTAAACTGTATTGAATCATTCTCAATAAACAAATTGGAGGAAAACATTGAGATAAAGCTTATCAGTCAGAGAAGGGTACTGGTAAACAGTAAATCCTAACTCTATAAATGTTGTTCTTTATCAGAGAAAAGTGGAAAATATGACATACATAGAAGGAAAAACAATAAAAAAGAAAGGGGCACTTCACCACTGATATAGACCAGGATCCCAAGAAACAACTTGTTATTGAGATCAAACCAGTTACAATCCTCAGGTCCAATGTTTCAGTTCAGCAATCATCTTCAATTTTTAGCCTAAAAAATATTAAACACAAACAGAGCTTCAAGGGCCAGTGAACGTTATTTACAGATAGAATTTTCAAGCTCAAGTATATTTCAAAGTTCTGCAACCAACATTTTCTCATCTTCTACAGAGGTATTTATAGAAAAATGAGGAGGTGAGATCTGATAAAAGATCTCCCAGGACAATTAATACGGATTAATGACTTCTCGGCCTTTGAGGGGCTTGATGGAGGAGTTTACAGGTGTGTTACTGTATTAATTGTTTTACATTTATGAATTAAGCTCGGTGGGAGCTTTTGTTGACTTTGAGGCTCTATGTTATGTTGGAGTAACTCTGCAGATATTTTTTGCATTAAGTTCCTTGCATAAGTAACTCTCTGGCTGTGCTGAGGCGAATATCTTCATTTGATCACTAACTTCGGCCTCTGTTTTGAATTCTTTGAGGCACAGGTGGCACTTATGGTACTTGAGGAATCAATTCACCTCAAATATGGCGGTGGAGGCCTTTCTGTCTGTCTAAACACTTATGATTTTCTTTTGACTGTGTTTTAATTTGGGGGATTAGGCTTTTGATAATCAATCTTAGCCGTAATCCCCGTGAATCAGTCTTCAATCTTCTATTCTTCTGTGTCCTGTCTTCAATATTGATACTCTTTTAATTGTGATTTAAAATCACAGTGTCTTGTCGATGTGCAGGGCCACGTAGGGCTCGTATGGCATCATTGCTTGATGAAGCAATGACGAGACATGGAGTAGAGCCCCATGAATGGTTCTCTTTTATGAATTGAAGGCACAGGAATCGTCATTCTCGGCCTTCGGCCTTTATTAATGGAAAACCCATCAAACACCTGCAAAACACAGAAAATATTATAAAATCCTACGTAATTGGGGAAAAAATGCTTCAGAAGGCGTGGGAGGAGCGTAGTCGTTGGATGGCAGCATCCAACGGTGGAGATCTGCATAGAAGAGGTTAAAAAGGAGAGCGGAGGGAAATGGGTTTCGGGATAAATATGAGCCGTCGGATGCGATTAGACCCACAGGGATCGACGACAGATATTACATCGGGAGATCGGCAATCGGGGCGAAAAAAAAATGCGCCCGATGAAGATTTGCGATGCGATGTAGCGCAGACTATTGATATAAGGATTAGATCAACGGTGGAGAATGAATCGGAGGATAGCCGATCGGGAGGAAAAAACGAACGCAACAATTTGAAAAATGTGATGCGATTGAGCGCTGGCCATTTGATCGGCTTACGATCAACAGTGGGGATTAGTTTTAGAACGAACCGGCGGAAAAACCCTTATAATATACAAAACCCCAAAACTTTTAATAAAACAAAGATTTTGGTGGATCGGGGCGAAAAAAATATATATATGAAAAGGCGCACGTTTTCGGGGCCATGGGTCTATGGAATACGATGGGCCCGGGGCTTTTCATAACAAAGGGCCAATCGCAATTGGAGCCTCGGGATCGGGCTTTTCAATCAACCCATTGGAATCCTGTGATGCGATTGTGCGCCTGGGGATCTTTAACACTTGGTCCCGGGGGAAAGTTATATGGAGTAAAAAGGCGGGGGGCGGAGTTTATATATATGACCCAATCGCATCGGAAAGTTTGATGCAAGTCTTTTTAATCTAACCATTTTAAATTTAACACGTGACTTTGGCTCATTAGATCAAAAGTTTGGATAAAATGGTTTTTTGTATTTACAAAGGAAAAAATGGATCGGGAATGGATCATTACAAGGTTTTAGGCACGGAAGGCGGGCCCATGGTTTATATAAAAAATAATATAATCGAGGGTTTTAAATACAAAGGCTAATCGCATCGGAATTTTCGGGACATGGCAAAGACTTGCGCACTTGGATATTTTTGATGCGATAAGCGCCGAACAGGGTTAGCGCTTGGTTCCAGGGTGTAGGTATGTGGGGGAAGTGGTTTTTAAGACTTATCCCAAGGGGGCTTAAGTTTTTAGTAATAAAAACTTGCTTTTTATGAATTTTTTCAGAGTTTTTAATGGATTTGGGGGTTTCGGTATAGTTTAAAAATGAGTTTTAAACTATGTAAAGATGATTTTCATGAAGGGAAGAAGAGAAATCATGAAAAATAGAGGATTTTTATGGGCAAAAAGGGGAGAAAATGAAGGTTATTTTTGAGTGGAGGAAGGGGAAAAATGATGATTTTGCAGCAGTCTCTTCTCATGAAATCAATAGAATTTCTGAGTATAAAATGGAAACAACAATGAAGATTTGGACAGAGGCATGAGGCCTTCAAGAGTCTTCAAGAGCCAACACTTTTTAGCAATAAAATTTGTTCCTTGAAGGCTCAAAAAGTCTTAGCCACCTTTTGCTATAAAAATTTTTATAGGTGGCTAACAGTGGCTCCACTTGGGGATGGTGCCTTCTTGAAGGCATCAAGAACTTCAGACTTGCATTCTTTGGGAGGCTGACCTATGCCTGATCCATTATGTTCTCTGGGAGGCTGACCTGTGCCTCATCCATTGGGCTGCCCTTCCTTTGCTGGGATGATCTTACTCTGAAAACATATTAGCAGCCATAAAAACAAATGGATCTTCATCAATACAAACTTTCTACCTACCCAATCCTACTAATCTAACATTTTTTCTTCATTAGAGTGCACTTGGATTGGCAAACTCTTTACAACATTTTATTCTTTTGAAAGCAAGAAATCTAATCTATTTCTACTTCTTATTTCTCCATGGACTCAAATTAAATAGTTGAGTCCATATAATTCTCTACCTAATCTACCATCTGTTGGGATTAAACTGTCCAACAGATTTTATTCTCTAAATTCTACAACAAAAATTTAAAAGAATTCAAGTCAGGATTAAACAGTCTAACTTGAAGCTGGTCCATGGCATAAAAGACAAGTTGCACATAGAAATTAATTTTTGCAGGAAAATTAAATCAAAATGGAAGGCTTAGGATCTGAAAATTTGAAGCATTTCCTTCATCTTTTTTACAGCTCTATTTTTACTTTTGTTTGAGTTGTTTCTTCCTTGTTCTTTGGTTCATATTTTGAGCTAATGAGAACCGGATTTACATTTTTTTTGACTCAGAAAATAAAACAGATTTGAGTCATGTCTCTTTGGAAACTTAGGTTCAAATTTTGAGCATGACTGAACCTTTAATTTCTATCTTAAACTATCTACTGATAAGCCAAGATTAGACAGTTTGACAAATCGAATTCACTATCCTATCAAAAAAAATTTAAAGCTAATTAGTCAAGATTAAGTTGTTTGACTAATTAGAAGTGTGTTCTTCGGGAGTGGCATTTAAGCTTGCACACTTTCAGATTTGTTTCTTTTTTTTAATATGGGGTTGTACCTTTCTTGTTTTCACAATCTGCCCTCTTTTCTTTTTCTATTGTTTTTGGATTTTTGATTTTTCTAACTTTGAATGCAATGGTGGATGAAATATTTATAATGGAATAAAAAGATAAAAAGGCTTAAAAACATATCATGGATCAAGAGAAGTAATGTTTGAGCATCCTGCCATTGACAGGACCCCCAAAAAATTCTGCTCCATTCAACTCTTGTAAAAGATAAGCATTATTACCAGTAGCTGAATGAATAGAGTAAGGGCCAAGCCATAAGTTGTCAAATTTTCCGTGCTTGCCCTTATCTTCCCTCCTTGAGTCCCACTTTAAAACTTTGTCCCCATTCTTGAAATTTTTGGCCTTTGTTCTTCTGTCAAAAAGCTTTTTAATGCTGTCCTGCTTTTGCAATGCTTTGTTATAAACCTCCTCTCTGGTTTGCTGAAGATGAATGGTCTGATTTATTCTTGTAATCATGTCATTATCTTCAGTCTGCAACTCTTGAATCAACTTCATAACTGGTACACCAAGGTTGGTTGGAAAAATTGCATCAGTGCCATACACAAGCTGGAAGGGTGACATGCCAATAGATTTCTTCAAGGTCAATCTGTCAGCCCAAAGTGCATGAACTAGCTTTGTGTGCCAAGACTTTTTGTTGTTTTCCAACAGTTTCTTGATTATGTTCACTAAACTCTTGTTTGAGGATTCCGCAAGTCCATTACCTTAAGGGTAATAGGCCATGGAATGCCCCAATGTTATCTGATACCTATGACAGAATTCAACCATCTTCTTTGATCCAAATGCTGCTGCATTATCAGTGATGATCTTGGTAGGATAGCCAAATCTGGAGAGAATGTTAGTCTCCATGAATTTTATAATAAAAGAATCATTAGCCTGCCTACAAGGTATGGCTTCTATCCACTTAGTGAAATAGTCAGTGGCAATGAGAATCCATCTATGTTGAGCAGAAGATGGTGGATGGATTTCTCCTATGAATTCAAGTCCCCACTGTTGAAAAGGGGCTTCAACAGTGATTGGATGCAGAGGTAGGGGCAACAGTTTTCTTTTGCCTTCAAAAAGTTGACACTTACGGCAGGCAATGATCATTTTGTGCACATCATGAAAAAGAGTAGGCCAATAGTAACCAACCCTCAAGATTTTGTTGGTTTTTGTCTTCCAGTATAGGTGGCCTCCACACTCTCCTTCGTGGAACTCACGCTTAACATTCTCTACATCATACTCAGACAAACATTTAAGCAATAGGCCACTTGCATTTTTCCAATAAATACATCTATCTATGATGCAATAGTTTACATCTTTTAACTTTAGGAATCTTGCCTTCGTTTTTGTCAAACCAGGGGGTGCATTTAAATTAAGAAAAACATAAACAATATTAGCATACCAAGGAGAATTCATAAAATGGTCTTCAACAACAGGAGTTGAGATACCTTCTTGGTCATCCAAAGCATTAATCATATTAATATTAAGAACTTCAAAATTTGATTCAGCCATTAATCTAGCTAGACCTCGGCCTTTGATGAGTTTAGTGGTTTTTATCTCTAAATCATATTCAAGGATAACAACAATCCACTTACCTCTCTTACCATCTGGGTCCTATGTTAGAATGTCTTTAAAAACTGAGTTTGGGATGAAGGTAATAATGTGTGAATGAAGGATGTATACTCTGAAGTCTTTTAAAGCTTTCACCAAAGAAAAAGCATGCTTCTCCATAATGTTATACTTCAAAGGGGCATCCCTCAATGCCTTGCTAAAGAATGCAATAGGCTACTCTTGTCCTTGTGGATTTTTCTGTAAAAGGACAGTAGCTATGGTATCTTCTGATGCAAACGAAAAAATATAAAAATCTTTTGAAAAATCAGGACTTACAAGAACTGGTGTTTTGGTTAATGCTTGTTTCACCAACTCAAAGGACTTCTTTGCTTCCAAGGTCCATTTTACCCCTTGCTCCTTCTTCAACATGTTTGTGATATTCCTAAGGAGCTCAGCCAGGTTGGGGATGAACCTTCTCAAAAATTTAATCTTTCCAATGAAAGATTGCAACTCCTTGATGTTTCTAGGATGAGAGATTTGCAATATGGACTCAATCCTTTTGGGATCTATCTTAATACCCTCTTCTGAAATAATGTGACCAAGAAGTTTACCTTCTTGGAGACCAAAAAGTGTATTCTTAGGGTTTAAAGATATTCCAAACTTTTTGCATCTCTCTAAAACTTTTCTTAAATGTTCTAAGTGCTCTTCATCTGTTTTTGAAAACATAGTCACATCATCAAGGTATATAATGATGAAGAAGCCCAGTTCTTCCGAGAATGCTATGTCCATGGCTCTTTGAAAAGTTGCTCCAACATTCATTAGACCAAAGGGCATTTTCACGTACATGAAAGTGCCCCATGGTGTAGTAAAGGTTGTCTTTAATTGATCAGTAGGATTAACTAAGATCTGATTGTACCCTGAGTAGCCATCTTAGGTAAAGGGTAGTTGTCTTTTAATGAAGCTTTGTTCAAGTCTCTAAAGTCTATACAAAGCCTGATCTCTCCAGTTTTCTTCCTAACCGACACTAGATTAGACACCCACTCATAATATCTAATAGGGACAATAATACCAGCTTCATACATTTTCATGATCTCCTTCTGAACCGAAGGCAACTGAACAGGGTTTATTCTGCGCAGTTTCTGTTTGAATGGTTTTTGGTTTTCTTTGAGGGGAATTTTGTGTTGTATTATTTCAGTGTCATAGGATTTAAGATCTTCATAACTCCACACAAAAACATCAGAAGACTCTTTAAACAGCTCTATGTATTTAATTTTAATATGAGCTGGTAAAGTCTTAGACAGTTTAATCATTTTCGGTTTAATTTCACTGCCTATATTGCACTCTTCCACTTCAATCTCTACAGGTTCCAGTTTTGGCTTCTTGGCCACATCATTAAAATCAAACAACTCTTCTAAAGGTGCTAAATTGCTTGGCAAACTCTGATCTTTAGAGTGCAGAGTTTCTAACTCCTCTGTCTCTAAATCTGCATTCGATTCAGTTTTGTTTTTAGGTTTTCTAGACAGTAGATTAATGTTGGCAAGCTCAGGAGACGGCTCTTCTTCACCAAGAAAATTTTCTTCACCACAGTCTGTATCATAGTCTGAGTTCGAACTGTGTGGTTCGAACTCATTTCTGAATTGCATGAAGTCTTCTGTTTGTTTGTCTCCGTCAAACACCTGCCAATACTTTTCGTTATCAGGCACAGCTGGTCTGAATTTTATCTGAGTTGTGCAGTCTTTGGTTTCATATGGCGTTACGTAGGTTCTAGCTGCAAAGGCTAAATTGTGGGCCGCAATATTTCCTTTTCTTGGGACAAAAATCAGTTTGGACTCCTCGAATTTTTTTAAAAGGTCCATGACATCATTTAGATAGGTCCAAAGTCTGGGATGATTTGCACTATACTCCCTTTGACTTGCCTAATGACTAACTATGAATCCCCATACACATTGATTCTTTTGGCTCCTAACTTCTTCAACAATCGTAAGCCTAAAAGAAGGGATTCATATTCTGCTATGTTATTTGAACACTGGAAGTTTAATCTGCAGGAAATGCTTTCTGTATGGTTGTTTTCAATGTTACAAATCCAAACACCTGCACCAACGTTGGTCTTAGTGCAAGACCCGTCGAAGTGCATACTCCATAGAGGACTAGTTTTAATTTCATCTTGGTTAATGTCCTTTTCAACTAACGTGCTCAAGGGTTGTTGTGGAATCTCAGCACTTAGTTGTATTTGTTTTGATTCCCAAATATTTTCGTTGTGTTGAGGGTTATTTTCTTGATTGTGAATGTTTAAAAGCAATGGACACCTGACTGGTAGCTCAAGACCTTCGTTTAGTTTTCTAATGTCTTCAAATGCGGCAAATTGTTTTGACACTTCTGCGTCGTGTTTCTCTTCCTCCCTATCGGTCATTAATTCTATTAAAGTGACTTGTTCACTAATTTTTTCATCGTTAAACATAATAAAAGAATCAAGGCCTATGTTTACAAAATAGAGGGGAGAGTTTTGTGGTCGCTCTTGACTTGTAACTGTGTATTTCATATGGGACTCCCTGTAAAGTCTTCTAGTCTGATTGAAATTATGGATAGTCGCATAGGTCATGTCCATTTGCATAGTCCCTTGTGTTATCCCCCCTATAAATTTTTGACGAGCAAATCAGGGAGCTAAATTGTCGTTGAGTCTTCAAGGAATGCATCTCCCCTGAAGACACATCATCCTTGAAGTCTCCTGTGCCTTTGCCTTTGATTAATTTCCCTCTGCTGACTCCCTTTATAAGGTCTCATTGATTACAAAAATTGTGCTCCAAAGCCTACATTTACCCTTATATCCCTGTAGAATGCCCATTTTAACCTTTGTTTTCCCCTTGTCCAATTCCCCTCTAATCCCTCTAATCCTCACAAAATCCCCTTTAAAACCCTCCAATACCCCTTTTTTGGTTTAACCCTTTTTCTTCTATCGTTTCCCTCCTCTAGCCCAAATTGCATTAAAATGGGCCAAAAATCTGTTTCCCACCTTATAATGGTCTTAACCCTTTTTCGGCTAGCCCCCGAACCATATTCCCCCCATGTGGCCTGGCGCCAGAACCACCTGCCAGCTCGAGGGCGCTTATCGCAATCGAAGGTTTCATACGTGCCCTTTTCCTTTGTAAACTCAAAAACCTCCGATGCGATTGAATTATCGTTATAATGGCCCGCGATGTAATCCCAGCCGTCGATCTATGTAAGATCTGACGGTCAAAGTTGTTTCGCAATGCGCCCGTCGTTACTCCGTTCGCCCCTCCGATCTCATCACAACCATCCATTCAGTCCACAGATCAATGGTCCGTAGTTCATACGTCCAGTGGTCCCCACAGCCGCGCCCGTTCGAAAACCACCGGTTTCGATCGCACCGCCTTTTCGGGGTGGGCGATATTCTCATTTTCGGAGCGATTCCACTCACCGACTGACACGTGGCTCCATCACTGTTTGAAAACCGCTACCTCATCGCACGTTATCATTCGGCGTTTGACCTGGCACGATATGCATATCAATCATCCAATCTCGAACAGCTCATCCAACAATTGTCGCTCCACGAAGCTACGTGCAAGTTAACCCAAAGCAGCAGTGCCCCTGGCCCACCTGTCCATCGCCCTCCAATGCATCCTCAGCCGTCGATCTCATCCTAAGATCAACCGGTCCAGATTTAATTGCATGCCCGCCACTTAACCTCGTACTGCCACGTCATCATTCCACGTGTTTCAGTCGTATTTTCGCCTGCCCCTCTTACATATTCATTCAAGGGTCAATTTGAAAGGTTTTTCATTAAAAATTGGCTACGCCCCGCCCACGTTCACCAGACCATGTTCCACCATTATGCTGCATTTTCCACCAGGATCCTGCACTGTTTCGCCATCTCACCAGTCTGCATGGTGATTCTCGTTCCCGCTGCATTCACCATCCCTAATGCATGGTTTTCTTAATTTTTTTTCGTGTTTTACAGGGTTACAAGGAAAATGGAGAACCTCCATGGGTCATATGCACTGTGGTGGTGACACAGGCCATAGAGAGGCTGCATTCAGAGCCTGATGTTACAGGAAAAGTCTGGAAAGGTGTTTGCAACATAAATTTCATCAAAGGACAGAGTTCAAACTCTGCAAAATCTCTCTGGTGCCATTAAAGCTTGATTTTCCACTGACAGAGACAGTTTGGAGCAGCAGAGAGCTTGAGGCAATAAATAGAAGACTTTTGAGCTTTTTCAAGGATTTTAGAAGGCAAAGTTACCAGTTCAAGGACATCATGGATTGCCATGAAAGGTCCAGCGCGCAGAAAACAATGCTATCAAGGTTTTAAATCAGCAGAATGTTTCTTCCTTAGCAAGGACACAATACGCATTATTGTTTCAGTCTTCATTACGTCCAAGTGAAGTTTTCCCCCCTGCAGCAGTCCTATGCTATCAGCAGCATTTGTTGCACAGTATGGCAGATCTTAGCGTCATGATTCTGTGTTTTTTGTTTAATTCACCAGAAGTAATATAGAGTACTGCAACCAAAGTACATCAGAGACATGCCCGGAGTAAATGGAAGCCTGGAGAAGACCACTCTTGCATCCAAAAGAGTGCCAGAGATAAATGCACAGGGTTTAAACAGAATGGGCTTCGGCCCTCTTTCTTTTCTGTGTTTAATGCTTCATTTAGTGTTTCACCTACTTTCTCTACTCCATCGGAACTATAAATTCACAAAGAGACTCATTGTAAAGGTTGTTGATCAGTTATCATAGAATTACAAGCTGTTCCTTTTGAGACAAATTCTCTGTGTAAAGTTATAAGATAGGCTTAGGAAGATGTTTTCAGACTGAGTGTCCAGCTATTGGCAATGTTGTACTTGACTGGTATTGCTATTTAATATGACAAGCACATTTCTTTGGATCCTGATCTAAAGAAGCAGTGATTTTTTCCTATCTCTGTGTTTAATTCATTACATTTCGTTTCTACTGGCTCGCATCAAAATATTGGCATAAGATTTACCCTTGTTAGGTACCCTATGTTTCTACTCTCCTCGCCTTCAATGTTTTCTACTAAATGTGTTATCTAAGAATTGATTTCAGTTAATTTAACCAGCGTAGTGGATGTTATTTCCTGCTCTCTGATGTATGAATTAAATGAATATGTTCTTAGATGTTCTTGTTAGGATTTAGCTAGAAGATTTGGGAACACTGGGGATTAGAGTTAGCCCTATCCACTAGGATCCTTGTGAAACTAGCTGGCCTTTCTGAGATCCCCCAAGCTGGAGCCTAGAGCATTGAGAGTTCAAAGTCTCTCTCTGATCTCAGGTCTTTAACTTGGTGTTCTAAATCTGTGTTGTTTCCTCCTCTACCACCATTCCATACCACACTATCATCTTTAAGACCCAATGCTTTAGATGACTAGCCCAATTGAAAGCCTGCATATTGATTAGCAAGCAAATCCTTTCCTGAATCCATTGCCCAATGGTTTTGAATGCTCCCTGGAATACTTCACCTCTACCTAAATCCGCTTTTCTCATCCTTGTCTTATATTGAACCCTTCTTTCCTGATGACTAGCAACCAAACAAACAATCAAAAAAGCAAACCCCGAGCCTTATAACTAGCCTAACATCTTAAAATTTGAGCTTCAAAGACATAAACCTGTGCTTACATAGAGAGATCCCTCTCTGCACCCAGGAGGGCTAGATCCTGGGGTCTGAAAGTGGTTTTATGTTGTCTCATCTTTTGGTATTTCCAACCTTGCCAAAAAATGGGAACCCCAACATAATGGCGACTCCACTGGGGAACAATCTGAGTACCTTCCATCTTACTACATCATAAGAGCCTCAGAAACTTAGAAATTCTGGTCAGGTTGGTAGTGAAACACTTCCATTTGCATTTCAACTTCTCTACCATTTGTGGTGCTTCTCCCACACTCTTAGACAAAGTCTGGAAAGGGCCAGGTAGCCTCCAGATCTCACACTCTTTAGAGGTGACATATCTGGTACAGTCAATCTTTGGTTAGAGTTTGTTGTGTTTTAAATATATCCTTGAAAAGGGACATCTCATAAGCAATGTGGTGGAAAGTGTACCCTCCAGAAGCATCTTGAACCTTCCACCTGGCGACTCCATAGTTCCTTAAAGATTAAAGACTCCACTGGTGATCAGTAGGCCTGCTGATTGTCTTGGTTTCACATGAGACTCCACTGGAAGACCAGCCACTAAAACAACATCAACCATAAGAGAAGTAACAAAGTAGGGTTAAGCTGCCTTGTTGGAGAACAACACTCTAGCTTTCAGAACCATTCACACATGAGCTTACCCTAACCCAAACCCACCTGAAATAGTTGACAACCCTGAGAGCATCCTCAAGAGATCTCCTGCACTTATAAGACCAACTATTTCTAGTCACATCCATAGAGCTAACTCTGCACCAGAAGACTTCACAGCTCTATTAGCCTCGCCATTAGACCTAGATTTCCAAAATATCTTACCTAGGACTAGGTCATTCAGTGTCCTAGACCAGCCAGACCTTAAGCTCCCTAGTTCACCACCTCGAAGTGGTAAAAACATTAGAGACAAGGAGACCCCTCCATCCACACCCCTTGACATTCATTTCATTCAAAACTTGGGGCTCAGTCATCCTAAATCTGCTCAACAGACTTCTGCTGGTCTTAATATCCCTGTCATCCATATACCAGTTGCTCGGGTTAACCCTTTACCTCATCAGAACATCATCATGGCAGCCTGGTATGCACCTTTGGTTTTACCCCAGCCTCTAGTACCTTTACCAAATGATTATCAATCAAAGATCCCACACTTCACTGCAAAAGAGTCTACCACAGCTCAGCACCATGTAGATAAGATGGAAGATTCTTTTGACTACATGGAGATTGATGATGATACAGTCAAAAGGAGAATCTTTGCCCAGAGCTTAGGAGGTGATGTGAAGAAATGGTTCAAGAGCCTACCTCCTAATAGTATCCAAGACCTTCCTGCTTTATATCAGACTTTCATAACCAAATGGGAGGTTAAGGCCAACCCTCGCCAACTCTTAGCAGAATATATGAACCTTAAAAGAAACGTAGGAGAAAGTGTTCATGATTACTCTACAAGATTTAATAGCATTTATAACGCTCTTCCTCCACATATGAAGCCTCCCCAGGGCATGGCTCTAGCGAAATATCCTGAAGGCTTTGATGCTGACATGGCCTACCAGCTTAGGGAGAGAGATTACAACACGTTGGAAGACATGCAAAAAGGAGCAGTGAGTGTAGAGGCTAATCTGATTGAGAAAAGAGAAAGATTGAGAGCTGAGAAGAGGGTAACATATAGGGATGACAATGTAGCTTCCACATCTGATCCAAATTATGACTGTTTATCCAAAAATATGGAAAAGCTACAACAAATGATGGAAAAAATGGTTGTCACTGTCAGTAACCAAAACCGAAACCAAACTCAGAACCAAAACTTTAGAAGAAACAATAACACTCCCAACAAACAAAGAGAATCAGATCAGCAAGTTATTCCCCCGTTTCAAGAAAACATTCTTGATGAAGATGAGGGGATCATCGAAGAGTCTGAAGGGAACACAATAAACATGTTTTAAACGGAAGATTCAATCCATAATTGTTACACAGAAGAAGATCAACCCTCACCCTCATATTGGGATGAGGAAAGATTGGCATCTGAGGATTACAGACTTGGGTTTGAAGATGCCATCATGCAGGTCAGAGAACAGTATGAAATTAGGAGCAAGAAAATCCTAGATAATTCCAAACCAAAAGCTTCTGAGGTTACCATCAAGAAAAGGCCCGAGAAAATTTCTAAAGTTACTACTGAAAGTAACAAATCAGCAGCTGAGAGTTCTGAGAAGGACAAAGAAAAAGACAACCAAAACAGTGAAAAACAAAGTCAACCAACTAGTAGCACTAGCACTGCAGTTAGTGCTCTTGATAAAACTGTCATCAACACTGTACATAACAAGAATCAGCACACTGATTTAGCCACCAAGGCAGTGGCTAAAAAAACAGAGTCAAGCATTCCAAAGAGTCAGTCCACTTTCAATCTGGAAAGTGAGATTGCAAAAATTAAAATCTTTGTCCCACTCTCTGAGCTGGCCACTCAGGATGTATATAAAGGCCAAATTTTGAAAGCATGAAATTTAGGTGAGAACAACGATACTGTAAATCTGAGTGATGATCAACCTGCTCTCCTGTTTGGTCCAAAGATAGAAGGAAAGTTTCAGGAAGGGGTAGTGCCCCCTTTTTATATCAGTCTTAATGTTCATGATAAGATTCTCCACAATGCAATGCATGATTCTGGGGCGTCACACAACCTGATGCCTAAAGTAGTGATGGAAAGATTAGGCCTAGAGATAACCCGTCCCTATAAAGACCTATATTCATTTGACTCTAGTAGAGTAAAGTGTCTTGGCTTGATCAAAGATTTATGTGTGAGCCTTACCCAAATTCCAGCCAAGTGTATGGTCATGGATGTTGTTGTGGCATATTTTCCACCCAAGTATGGCATGTTATTATCAAGATCATGGGGAGCCAAGCTGCAAGGAACAATGCAGATGGATGGGGCTTATGCCACAATCCCAATCTTCAGCCAATTTAGAAGACTGTACAGAGAGGCACAAATGAAATTCCTGGTTATTAGCCCTGAAAGGCCTGAAAATTCACCTTTATACTCTGTACATACAGACCTTGACTCCTTTATCCTTTGTAATGATGAATCCTCAGAAGGGTCAGAGTCCCAAAACAGAGATACAAACAAGGAAATAGAACCCATTGACTTTAACATAATGGCTACTCTAGACTCGGAGGAGAAAGACGTAGAAAAATTTGAACAGTGCACTGAAACGAAAACTCAAAATCAACCAGAAAAAAAATGTTGTCAGCTGAGTAGTCACCCTTCACAGGTTTCCACACCACATGAAGAACAAAATGAGGATAAACCCGAGAATGAAACCTTATGGGAAATGAATTTCGATGGGTCATGCACCAAGAGAACTGCTGGAGTAGGAGTGTGGATACATAACACAAAGAGTGATTATGCAGAGAGCCATGCCTGCAACCTGCACTTCAAATGTACAAACAATGTTGCAGAGTATGAGGCTCTTATCCTAGGCTTAAACCTGTTGAGAAAATTAGGAGCCCGTAGGATAACTGTGTGTGGGGACTCTGAGCTGATTATTAAACAGGTGAATGGTGAATACACAACGAAACACCCTAGAATAAGAGCCTACAGGAATAAAGCCATGGATCTATTGAAAACTTTTGTAGAATATGATCTTGTGTTTGTCCTTAGAGGTTAGAATGAAATTGAAAATGGACTAGCCTGCATGGCTAGTTTGTATCATAAACCTCCTAGTGACCAACAGATCATCATTCAGACCTACAGTGCCGGACAATGAAAAATATTGGCAGGTCTTTGAGGGCGATAAATAGATTGAAGATTTCCTGGTAGGAAGAAATGAGTTTGAATGTTCTGACTCAGAATCCAAATCTGACAGTAGCTGCCTAAGTGAAGAGTCCTCAGACAAGGAAGAAACACCCTGTAACATAGAAATAAATACTTTAAACGAACAGATTGGAAATCCAAACTAAAAATGTGAAAACGCAGATAATGAAGAAGTAGAGGTGCTGTAGGCCAAAGATAAGAACATGCCTCAAGGTCTAGCACCCTTAGAGGACCTTTTTGACTTTGATGATGTAGCTAAAAATCCCACAATAGAACATGCAGACTCTGATGTTGAGGAATGCAACATAGGCATTGAAGAGAAACCCAAGGTGATCAAATTGGCTAAGTCCCTGCCTGCAAACCTGAAAAAGAAATACATTGACCTATTCAAGGAATTCATTGATGTGTTTTCTTGGGTTATGAGGACTTAAAGGCCTATGACACAAACATCATACAGCATAAAATACCCTTGAAAGAAAATCAGAAGCCTTTCAGACAAAAACTTCGCAGAATAAACCCAAAATAATTGCCGGCAGTGGAAAAAGAGATTAAAAAGATGTATGAGGTAGGTATAATTGTGCCTGTGAGGTTCTCTGATTGGGTATCAAACCTAGTGGCTGTGAGAAAGAAGACAGGGGAGATCAGATTGTGCATAGATTTCAGGAATCTTAATAGAGCCTCACTCAAAGACAATTACCCTTTGCCAAAAATGGAACACATCCTTTAGAAGGTTGTGGGCTCAAAAAGGATCTCCCTACTAGATGGTTTTTCAGGTTACAACCAAGTTTTAGTAATCCCAGAAGATCAACTCAAGACAGTCGTTACCACTCCATGGGGCACCTTTATGTATGTAAAAATTCCCTTTGGACTGATGAACGCTGGAGCCACCTTCCAAATAGCAATGGACATAGCCTTTTCAGATGAAATAGGACACTTCATTGTCATCTATCTGGATGACATAACAGTCTATTCCAAGACTGAGGAAGAACACCTAGAACACCTGAGAAAAGTGTTTGAAAAATGTAGAAGGTTTGGTCTGTCACTGAATCCTAAAAAGACTATATTTGGGCTACAAGAAGGAAAACTTATGGGCCATATCATATCTAAGAAATGGATTAGGATAGACCCACAAAGATTTGAGGGAATACTACAAATCACACACCCAAGAAATATCAAAGAGTTACAGTCCTTCATTGGGAAAATCAACTTCCTCAGGAGGTTTATCCCCAACTTAGCTGAACACCTGAGGAATATGACTAACATGCTAAAGAAAGGTGTAGGATTTAAGTGAACTTTTGAAGCTAAGAAATGTTTTGAATCAGTTAAACTTGCACTCACCCACGCTCCTGTTCTAATCAGCCCAGATTTCTCAAAATATTTCCTTATTTTTTCATTTGCCTCCAAGCATACGATAGCTGCAGTTCTACTGCAGAAAAATCCAGAGGGAATGGAACAGCCCATTTCTTTCTTCAGCAAAGCACTCCAGGATGCACACTTTAAAGACAACATAATGGAAAAACAGGCCTATGCTCTGATTAAGGCCTTGAAAGACTTTAGGGTGTACATACTGCATTCTCACACCATAGCCTATGTGCCAAATATAGTGGTTAAAGACATTTTGTCCCAAGACCCAGATGGGAAGAGGGGAAAATGGATTGCTGTGATTTTAGAATACGACCTTGAGATAAAACCCACCAAACTGATCAAAGGTTAGGGCTTAGCTAGACTAATGGTTGAATCAAATCTACAATCCCTTGACATTAACATGGTAGATGCCTTGGATGAGCAGCAGGGATTGCCTGATCCCACGGTGGAAGAGAAATTTCAGAGCTCTCCTTGGTATTCTGACATTCTGTATGTGCTTACACACCTCAATGCCCCTCCTGAACTATAAAAGACCAAGGCCGGATTCTTAAAGCTAAAAGCCAGAAGCTATTTCATAATGAATGAAGGCTTATACTAGAAAAATCCAAATGGCCTATTGCTTAGATGTTTGCCTGAGTCTGAAGCAGAAAATATTAAACAATAATTCCATGCAGGAGAGTGTGGAGGTCACCTGAACTGGAAAGCCACTACCAACAAAATACTCAGATCTGGCTACTATTGGCCTACACTCTTCAATGATATCCATAAGATGATAATTTCCTGCCACAAATGCCAGATTTTTGAAGGCAAAAGAAAACTCCTCCCCTTACCTCTACAACCCATCACTATTGAAGGTCCCTTTATGCAATGGGGCCTAGATTTCATAGGAGAAATTCATCCTGCTTCCTTTGCACAACACAAATGGATCTTAACCGCCACAGACTACTTCACTAAGTGGATAGAGGCCATACCTACTAGGAATGCCACAGATTCGGTCATCATTAGGTTCCTAGAAGGTCATATCCTCTCTCGGTTTGGCTGCCCAAGGAAAATAATCACTGATAATGCTGCTGTTTTCAGATCCAAGAAAATGGTTGATTTTTGTCACAGGTATCAAATAACACTCGGTCACTCAACTGCCTATTACCCTCAAGGTAATGGATTAGCTGAATCCTCAAACAAGAGCCTGGTAACCATCATCAAAAAGTTGTTGGAAGAGAACAAAAAGTCATGGCATAACAAGTTAGTGCATGCTTTGTGGGCTGACAGGCTTACAACGAAGAAATCCATTGGCATGTCACCATACCATCTTGTCTATGGAACAGAAGCAATTTTTCCTACTAGCCTTGGGGTACCAGTGATCAAACTTGTTCAAGAAATACAGACAGAAGAAGATAGCATGGTGAGGAGAATAAACCAAACAATTCATCTCCAGCAAACAAGGGAAGAGGTCTACAACAAAGCTATCAAAGTTTAGGAAAGTATAAAGAAGTTGTTTGACAAAAGAACTAAGGCCTCTGATTTTAGAGATAAATTTCTAAAGTGGGACTCAAGGAGAGAGGAAAAAGGAAAGCATGGCAAGTTTGACAGTTTGTGGCAAGGTCCATACATCATCCAAGACACTGTGGGTTCAAATGCCTTTTTTCTACAAGAGTTAGATGGTACAAAGCTGTTTGGGGGTCCTGTCAATGGTAGGATGCTCAAACACTACTTCTGCTGATTTCCAATTTCTAGTTTCCATTTCCATTGTACATACCATTGCAGTGTTGTTTTCAAGAAAAGGAAAAAATGTTCCCAAAAAAAAAAAAAAACAGAGAAAATGAGAGGTTCAGACATGCTCAAAACATGAACCTCTGAAGTGCAAAGGTTGGCTCTAATATGATCAAAACCTGAGCCAAAGAAAGCAAAGATAGTTGGTTCAAACATGCCCAAAAACTGGACCAGCGAAGAAGAAAAGAGTTAGCTCTAACAAGCCCAAAAACCAGAGCTGAAATAAAAAAGGGAAAGTGACTCTAACAAGCTCAAAACTTGAGTCACTAAGAAAGAAGGATGCTTCAAACTTCAAATTTCAAGCCTTCAAAGTTTTGTTTTCATTTTTCTGCACCATGTGCAGCTGTCTTTATGCCTTGGATCCACAACAAACTAGACTGTCTAATCCTAGTTTGACTGTTTTTAAATTTTTGTTGTAGAATACAGAGAAGAAATCTGTTGGACAGTTTAATCCCAGCAGATATTAGATTAGGTCACTACTACATTTGGCGGAAATTTCGACGCTTTTGACCAAATGTTGGAAATTTTCCCAAATTTTTTCCATCCCGCTTGAAAACGTCGTGATACCGACGTTTATAGAAAAGTGTCGCAATACCGACACTTAGAAAAGTGTCACAATTGCGACGTTTGGAGGAAGACGTCGCAATTGCGATACTATGGCCCAAAGCGTCGCTATTGCGACGACTTCCAAATGTCGCAAGTGTGACATAATGTCTAAGTGTCGCAATTACGACGTTTGGAGGCACCTGTCGCAATAGCGACACTTTTTCTGCCATCGGTATAATGAAACTTATATGCGCGCTACATAAAAAATATTTTATTGTTTCGTATCCATCGCAATAGCTACATTAACGTCTGATATCACGCGCGCATTCGCCCTCCGCTCTTGCAGAACAACATTCGCCCTCAGCATTCGCCCTCAGCTCTTGCAGAACAGCATTTTCCCTCAGCATTCGCCCTCAGCGTTCGCCCTCAGCTCTTGCAGAACAACATTCGCCCTTAGCTCTTGCAAAATGGTAAGTTCTTACTGCAGGCCCTTCCTCCTATAGTAGGGTTGACTCTATTTGGGTTTTTTTGGTCAATTCCATTGGATTGTGTTAGGCTGTAGGGTTCTCTCTATATGTGAAGAATCAAGATTCAATACCCTCTGTTATCTTCATCACCCAATACAAGATTTAAATTTTTCCCAAAGAAACGCTTATTAATTTGGCAGCCATTATTTCTCCCTACTTTAAAAACCCTACATTTAAATGAAAACAAGCATTGCATTTCAACTACAAAATTCTATTAGTGTTCAAATGTACATGTGTGCTACATTAACGTCTGATATCACGCGCGCATTCGCCCTCCGCTCTTGCAGAACAAAATTCGCCCTCAGCGTTCGCCCTCAGCGCTTGCAGAACAAAATTTTCGCTCAGCATTTGCCCTCAGCTCTTGCAAAACAACATTCGCCCTCAGCATTCTCCCTCAGCTCTTGCAGAACAACATTCGCCCTCAACATTCGCCCTGAGCTCTTGCAGAACAGCATTCGCCCTACATTCCACCCTCGGCTCTTATGAGAACAACATTCGCCACATTCGCCTCAGCTCTTGCGAAATGGTAAGTTCTTACTGCAGGCCCTTCCTCCTATAGTAGGGTTGACTCTATTTGGGTTTTTTTGGTCAATTCCATTGGATTGTGTTAGGCTGTAGGGTTCTCTCTAGATGTCAAGAATCAAGATTCAATACCCTCTATTATCTTCGTCACCCAATACAAGATTTAAATTTTTCCCAAAGAAACGCTTATTAATTTGGCAGCCATTATTTCTCCCTGCTTTAAAAACCCTACATTTAAATGAAAACAAGCATTGCATTTCAACTACAAAAATATATTAGTGTTCAAATGTACATGTGTGAATCACTTGTGTAGGGTATTCCTTGTCCACTTTCACATTATCCAAGAATGTGTGCAGTATAGTTCATATTTTTTGTGATTTAGATTATCTTGAAAAAGGAAAGGTAAATTATTTCCCATGGAAAAAGAAGGTTTTCCCTTTTTACTATTGGAAATGGTACAACAAAGTTCCATTTCTACCCGAAAATCCTATGAAACAGGAACCAAATAAAGGCCATGTCCTCAATGGACATCATTTGGCTTTGAAAATGGCCATTACACCGTGTTGTTTCTTATATTACATCACGATAGTTTCTTAGGTCATTTCTTGTTTCTTGAGATGAAAAACAACCAAAGAAATTTTGAAGATCCTTTCAAGAAATAAATGACCATTTCTCAATCATATCTCAACTATTTTTTATTTTATTCAGTGGTTGCTTACTTTGAGAGAAATTTGACACTTTTATAAGGAATGTAACATAAAAACACAAAATGGGAAGGAATTGATGAGGTAGATGACCTTTAGTTGTTGTCAATTAAGAATTGATAATACACGATGCATGTTCTGTACTACAAACTAGATTTCTTCCTGGAGTTAGGACACAGAGTATTGAATCAAAGTTGTAGTTTCTAACTTCTTGTATTGATTCATCAATCTTGAAATTCAAACATTGCATGTCTTCATTGCTTCATGTTTGAATAATTTGCATCATATCGTACAATAGGAAGAATTATAATTATTATTACTTTATGGATCTGTTAAGTTACTTTTAAGTTTGCATGGTTTAGTGTGAAATTATTCTAGTGTGCCCCTAGGCCCAGGTGAAGGAATGCCAAGGACTGAGAACCCTAGTTTTTAAATGGTATTGTTTGTTATACCCAAAAACCCCTCAACATCACTTCTTATTAGTTCTTAACAATAGTGTTGTAAACAATTTGAGAATTGATAGAGCAAAATCTCGCACTTCTCAAGATAAATTCCTAAAGCTAAAGTGTGATACCATGTGTAATTCAATAGCCCCATTGTCACCTCACCAACCTCTTTTCACTTCGGGCTAGCTCTCCTCCAACTCAAGGGGGGTTCTCCCTAGTAGATGTTATGGATCTAATGGCCCAACCAAACCAAGTCAAGAGCCCCCTAACTCTCTATGTTTAGTACTATCAATCAAAATATTGAACAATAGGGTCAGACATGCATCATGAAGATAAAATTGCCAGGGTATTTTTGGGTAATTTCAAAGGGAAAGTCCCAAAACACATATAATCAAGGAATTATAACGTGATTTCAAACATTAAATATCAACAAAATCGTTTAAAGGATATTGAAAGGAAAAAGGTGATGGAAGATAGAAAGTGCCTTACTTAAATGCTCTAAGGATTTTTCAATAGTTGCTCCAAAAGCTTCATTTCAAGGCCCTTGAAGATCGTCTCCAACAATGTTATACCATCAGCTTCAACAATGTTGCTCCAAAAATATCCTCAAGGTCTTCACAACAAGTTTACTAGAAGTTTCTCCAACAATATATTCAATAATTTCTTCATTGTCAACTCGTCTCTTGTTTGGGTGCCTTAATGTGCAATGACATGTTTGCAGGACTGAATTCAATGCAAGGCATATTTGAAACTCTAACTCTGTCTTTCGGTGTCTTATTAGAAATTATTTCAGTTTTCATTTTTTGTTTTCAAGTTAGATATTGTTTTCAAGTTTTTACATTTATAATTTTATTGCAATGTGGCAGACTGATCAGAGCAGTGCAGGAACAACCCCGAGACGGGATGATCATGGAAAGAGGCTAGCAGAAGAACATGTAAAGTGCCAGAATTGCTCTATCTTCAGGTATTTTAGTTATTTACATAATTGAAATAATATTAATTTTGTTCAAATATGCAGACACCTAGCCATGGTACGCCTGATGATTCCCTCTTTGAGGAAGAGCTTTCTTCATCCCTATCTCCAGTGTTCTTGTTACGAAAAAAGGCACGAGATGCAAGGTCGGAATTTAATACTTTGATAGACGTGCCTCAAACACCTGAAACAGAAGAGAGGATAAAACATCTTATGAGCCAGCTAGAAAGATATCAGGTAATAATAAAAATTCAAAAGGATATTTTTTTTGTTCTGCATGAGATGAATTGTGATAGTTTGATTTTTAATTTTTACATTGACTAAACTAACAAAAAGTTATTTTGTATGTAGCATTTTCTGGAACTTGCTGAACTCGGTGTTGGTGGTAGTGGGACACAAGGGCAAGAGATTGCCCAACAACCCTCTCGTACACCTTCTACTCCTTTAGTTGCCATCCAAGAAACACACCCTACCCAAGCAGACACCCAGCCAACCGTTGAACGTGTTGGCAATGATGAGGTTGATATGGCCAACTACATTATTGCGTTTCCTGGAGCTACACGTGTCAGCTCCAAAGGGACCATTAATGGCACGTTGTTGGTGAACGATGAAGGTGTCCCTATAAAGCATGTACAACTCCCAAGTAAATTTTAATATTTTAACTATTTCATGTACTTTATCTAAAACATATTTATCATGATTTTTATTTTTAAATTAATGATAATATCTTTCTTTTTTTTCTGTGTAGGAAATAATGAGTTCTACAGGTTTCTGGAGAGCCATGCGTTGGTAATTTTGGGCCCAACCATATGCACAGGGTGGAATTCCCAGAATTACAACTTGAAAAAAGAACTTCTAGATTATATAGAAGCCCTTTTTGGGGTCGGCACATTTGACAGAACAGCGGTGGCTCGGGTAGCTGGAAAATATTTGAAATATACTAGGGACATCTATAGGACGCAATTGAAATTTAACCCTAGATATGAGCATCCTCTCGCAATTCCAGAGAGTGAGTGGAGAGCACTCATCCATGACGGAAAAGAGAAAAGGGCAAAGAAAGAAGGAAAAATGCCAACTGGACCCGCAAGGTAAATTACAACTTTAATTCAATAGCTTTAATTTTCTCTATGTCTAAAATAAAAGCGTGCTACGTCATATATGACTTCAATCTTTTGACGCTAGGTTGCCTGAAACCTCAAAGGCAACCAAAGCTAGGATTGAAAAAAGGGCCATCACAAGCTAGGCCAGGGCGGCTACTTGAAATTAGCTGCAAGAATTGTAATTAAGTAGCTAAACATCTTATAATTAATTGTATCGCCTTCCAACATTTTTGTAATCCTATAAAATATGATTAAAAATACACAATCATATGTAATGTAGGGTGATGACTTCGGAATAGAAACTACAGAGGAAGATAAAAATATCGCTTTCTGTTTCGGCTATCAAGCTGTAGTTGAATGTCGCAGAAGCTTGGGGCAGGTCCCAAGATCCAGAATGCCTGATAAGGTAAAACATTAAGCTTTCAATATTTTTGTTTTCGTCCATAAATTTAATGTCTAACAACTTTGTTTAAATCAGGGGAGCAGCACTACCGACGAGGCAAATAACCCAGTTTTAGAGCTAGATGTAGATGATCCTCACGTGCAACCTGATCATTGTAGTGGGGACCAGGCCGACAATGCTACTATCAATGAGGGCCGTGACGGTAATTAATTTCCACTTATAATTTTTTCTAATTATACCTTGATGGTTGTCCTTATAACGTTTTTTGTTTAAATGACAGAGAATATTTCCCTTGAGGATCTTACCACCAGAGAGGAAGACAGGGCAACAGTCCCAACGGCGACAACTGGTGCACCAGGTAAATAATCTCATTGCAATTTTTTTTATTAATATTACCGAACTAGTTCAATGATATTTAAAAACTGGCAATTAAAATTTAATATTATCTGTTTTTGTAGGCAATGCCCCATCACTGGATGAGACCAGACATCGTGACTACGCAACTAGGTTAGCACCGACAACTGGTGCACCAGGTAAATAATCTCATTGCAATTTTTTTTATTAATATTACCGAACTAGTTCAATGATATTTAAAAACTGACAATTAAAATTTAATATTATCTGTTTTTGTAGGCGATGCCCCGTCACTGTATGAGACCATACATCGTGACAACGCAACTAGGTCAGCGGCGACAACTGGTGCACTAGGTAAATAATCTCATTGTAATTTTTTTTATTAATATTACTGAACTAGTTCAATGATATTTAAAAACTGACAATTAAAATTTAATATTATCTGTTTTTGTAGGCGATGCCCCGTCACTGGATGAGCCCAGACATCGTGAATACGCAACTAGGTCAGCAGTGCGGGTCGAAAGGCACGAAACAGGAGCAGAGCACGATGATATTGATGATGTAATTAGGAGCTTTACAAATAGGAAGAAGAAAAAGAAAATTTGATAATGTAAAATATTGTATTATTATAAGACAAACGTTACCATACTTGGAACATTTTTTGCGTTATATAAAAACTCATTTATCATACTATTTTTATGTCAAGCATTAATTGCAATGTTTCCTTGCGTACTTTTTGTTGAATTGTTTTTTTATTAGTTATTGAATATATTTTTTTATGCTCATGAAAGTAAAAAATGAAATATAGATTGGGTATTGGGGAATTGAGAGTGATGTGAGGGGGGGGGGGAGGGGCCATAAGAGCTTCCACCTTCACGTGGTTGGCCCTGTTTAGTAGAGAATAATTTATGGGAGTGATTTAATCTTGGAGCAAACCTCCCTCGATCCAGCGTAGCAACAAAAAAGTCACTGTTGACTTAGTTGCTACTCTTTCAGATCGTGGGAGGCTTGTTCCAAGTTCATGCGACTCCAATAAATTGTTCTTGAAATGAAGAGGAGCTTATTTAGGTATTTTTTGACATTTTCAACATATGTTCTAACATTATCATAAGAATGCATCTTAGAGTAAAAAATACTACATCAATTACTTGTATTTATTGTATAGATAATGATGGATTTTGATTGACTTGGCAGTGCGGGTACAAATCCTCTTGCATCATGAGCAATACAACTTGTCAACCAGGGTCATGTCCAGGATATTTTTGCTTGTGCACTTGACCAGGTTCGTAATGTCACATTTTGTAAGTTCCTTTACAGTTCATAATTCAATATTAAGCTTGTTCATGATTATTATCTAGGTTTTTTGTATGTGTTTTTTCATCTATTTGATTGTAAGCAACTCTGCATGTTTCCTGTTGTTCACTATGATTTCTCCCACTACCACTCCCAGGATGAATCTGACTTTATTGTTACATAGGTTACTTTATTGTTACTATGATTTCTCCATTTACGATTTCATAGGTTACATCATGTAAAGTTGTCAATCTCAGGTTGGTGATGAGCTTTAGTTCTCCAGATTTGGGGCTTTTCTGATATTTTCTCCCTCATGTCATTCCTGCATCACCTCGTTGTTTGAGCATGCCAATTTTCTACCACTTGTACCAATTGGCACATGTCAATCTTTGAGTGGTGCCACATTTCACCTATTTTCAATGAGAGTTTAGGGTTTCTCTAACATAGCTTCAGAAATCCAATTCAATGCCTGCTTGAATATCGTCACATAATACTCATGGTTTGGATTGGTGAGCATGTTCTGAATGGTTGGTTGATTCATAAGAACCACCCATATGGTCATCCTGAGATATTTCAGAAGTTTTCTCGGGTTTCCTTTTTCACCGTTTCTAGTGGGTGGAATGGTGTGGGGTGATCCATCAATACTGGTGCTCTTGTAGTAGGGAATTTGTTTTTGGGGATATAAAGGAGCATTTGATGTATATATCCCATTGGATGCATTCATAGATGGGCACGAGAGATCAAGAATTTAAATTAAAAATATGCAACCTCTAGCATGGCAACCTGAAGGCCGCGAGAGACACTGGTTAAAGATTGTTTTGTGCTGGCCTTAATCTAGTCGTGATTTCTTTCTATTATCTTAATGCAAATATATAGTCCAATCTCATTAAAATGAGGATTGTGGTTGTATTTCTCTTTGGTTTTTTCTCTCTTAATGCTTCAGAAGTTGCCAAAAGTTGCGATAGTTGTTTAGTTTGCCTGTTACAACTTAAAAGTGGTCTTTAGCAATGGGAGTCATGTTTTTTAAGGTTCATACTAATATGAAGATCTTGTAATTCTATATTCAGGATAAGAGAAGATGGCCTCTGCTTTGGGAAGTATGACAACAATTGCCACATCTACCTCATTGGGTAACAATGGAAAGAGGAAGAAGTTGGGTGCAATGTTTGATAATTATGGTAGACAATTGTCTTCTCTTTCAGTTTTTTCACCCATTTCCTTTAATCGCTCAAGCAGAAGAGGGACTCTGAGATTATGTGACAGAGAGAAGTTAGTTAATACAAGAGCTATGGAAAAGGAGTTGTACTTCAACAAGGATGGCTCAGTGACAAAAAAATTGCAGGTCAGAGAAAAAATTATGTTTAAAGGAAGGTCACCTGCACGTGAAACTTCACTGCAGTGGATCTTTCCTTGTCCACTTATATTCGATTTTAATGTGTTATTTTAATTTTTCATGGAGGGTTGTTTTGGCATATGGTATGGCATTCAATTGCACACTTACTGAAAGCATTGTCAATTTGTCTTGCAGGCGGTGTGAACAAACTTGCTGATCTTGTTGGAGTCACCCTTGGGGCAAAGGGAAAAATGTTGTCTTGGAGAGCAAGCATGGTTCTCAGAAAATAGTTAATGATGGTGTGACAATAGCTAAGGAGGTAATTTGTAGATGCGTGCTCTGGTTTTATTTTTAACGTTGTATTAGTTCCCCCTCTTAAATGTCTTAGATTTGGTAGGCATAATTTGAAAACTCAAAGGTGAAAGGAAACATATTTGTTACCCAGTGGTCTACCTGGCCTATGGACTAGCCACATTAGAGTAATGCATAAAGCTTTTCACAACAATAAAAGGAAAGGGTTATGGCTGAGTCAAATTTTATTGTTATTGACAGTGTAATGAAATGTATCTCAATGCTATGGTTTGGCCTTTTTATTGGTTGAATTAGAGGACCCAGTTGAAAATATTGGGGCTGTTTTTCCCTTTCGCATTGCTGTGCATACACACTTAAAAAGTTACACTCAATCTTTCACTTTTTACACACTGCTGTGTAATAAAAAATTTACGTACTGTCTATAAAAAAAACTACCAAGCTTTTTCGACCTTTTTATTTTTATATGCCGCAACATATAAAACATATTATAATAAACCCTCTTTTAAAAAAAATAAAATTAAAACTAAATTCTATGGCCCACCTTTCATTTCGCATATGATATATATATAACATATGTTTAAAACATATGTATATATTAAACTATCAAAACATTAAAGAACCCTTTCCATCGGACTTCAAAAGTCTGAATAGATTGAATTTCAAACCAAATTCGCGTTCCAAAATGGGATGCTGACGTCTGCTTAATTTTAACTCGAATTCTCAATCCAATGTGCCCTATAAAAAATTCGGGTCCGGTTTTCAGGTTTTGAGATTCCCTTCAATTTCATGCGATCCAATATTAATGCTCCACGTGTCCTCCTTTTGAATTTACAAAACTGTCGGGTAAATTTCTGTTTGTTTAATTTCTGGTTGGTGAATTGAGTTAATGTTGGTTGTTGTGTTTAAATACAATCCTGTACAGAAATATGGCTGCGGCCGTCTACAAAAAAAACTTGCAGGAATTTTAAATGCTGAATTAAATTTCTGGATGGCATGCAAGTAACCTCCAAAAAAAAATGTTGCTGCTGCATCCGTCCTTCTGCTGCAGCAGTTGAAGTTAAAATTCAACAGCACAGGGTTTAATAAGTGAGGGTGTAAAGGTAACTTTTTGTCGATAATACTGGATTAAGATCATCTATTCATTTTTGTAGGGTCTTATGGTGTTTGGTTTTTTAGTTTTGGGTTGGGCTTATTGAGTCTAAGATAGTTTTTGAGTGAAAAATTTGCTATCAGGTATTAAAAAAATTTGGTTCTTTTGTCAAAATTTATGAGCTTGTTAGGAAATACAAAACTGAAAATGGTTGTATCTTAAATTTGTGGAACATAATTTGAAATGAAAACTTTTTGTTTAGGTTGTTGCAGCAGGTGCAAACCCCATTCAAATTACTAGGGGCATTGACAAGACAATAAAGGCCCTTGTTTCGGAACTCAAATTTTTTTCAAAGGAGGTATGTTGAAAATGCAGCAAGATGATGGAGCTTAGTGAAATGAAGTCGCCTTCACTAAGTGGGCCCGCAGGTGAATTCTGGCGCAAAGTCTATTTTTAGACATATGGAGCATGGTTCGGGGATTCCAGTTTGAGATTCTTGGAGCATTGGTCATGTTGGTAAAAATAGATGGGACTCTATTTTTGTGACCTATAGGTCGAAGAGGTCAAAGTCTATTTTTAGACTGCCTCTCCTAAAAATAGGGAAGTCAAATATTATTTACCCTTAATAATATTTGGACTCTAAATAGCAGTTTACTCTCTTGGAGCACTTCAGTTCGAGCTACAGAAGTGGCTCATGCATCTGAAAGAGGAATTACGCTATTCCCAAGGGTTTGATGGCATCATGCATGGTTGACTTCAGTTAGGACTTCAGTGGCAGAAGTTTGGTGGAGTTAATGAGGCAGCTAGTGGAGTTGTGTTATGTTTATTTTAGTTGAACTAGTTGAGATTAGTTTAACTAGCTAATCAATTAGTTATGAGTGGAGTGAATTAAAAATTATTTAATTCATTAATTAGTAACTCATTATTCAACTCAAGAACACATCAGTTCACTACAGTGCATGATCAGTTCAGTGGAGACCAGTGAAAGAGGTAGATGAAAGGGTGGAGTTAGCTATCAGTGGCGACATCGGTTGTGCATGAGATTTGCACCACACTTGGAGGAATTGCCCATGATGATTGCGCTGTCAAGCCAAGGAGATTCGAACCTTGGATCTCTATATAGACAGGCCTAGATTGCGCAATAGAGGCAAGGCAATTGGCGGTGAGTTTTGAACCAGTAACCTGTTCAAAACTGAGCTAGTTTGTGTGTAACTTCATGAGATAGTACTGAGTACTTGTGAGGAGTATTGTACTGAGTTTGTTACATGATTTCTCCATTATAATATACACAATAGCTGCGGGGTTTTCAGCTATAAGCTTTCCCCATAGATACTGTGTTAATGTGTATGATGATTTGATGTGTTATCGCTTGATTTTATTTCCGCATGTTTGATGATCTGAGTGGAAGAGATTATGTGTTGCATATAAATTCGAATTGTATGTGATCATGATAGTCTCGGTGAATAATTAATCATTATTCAGCAAATTTCTACATGGTATCGGAGCTATTGAAGCAGAGATTGATCATCACAGTGATTACAAACTTATTTCGGTAGACAGAGTCTGCATGCGGGCCAGGTAGCCTTCGGATTCATCTTTCTTCGGAAAGTGAAAGGTCTGGTAAATGCCCCTTGCAGTCAATCTCTGTGCTAGAAATAATTTGTTCTCACAGATCTAGAGCGGTTGAGCTTTGAGGTGGAATTTGAAATTTTGCAGCAGTTTTGTTTTCTTGGTGCCGGTGTTGAAAATGTCTTTCAACGGTTTGCGACTCGAATATGCTCTTGAAGGCAATTCGAATTATGTTGCATGGAAGGATCGCATGGAGGCAGTATTAGAAGATAATGGTCTGAAGGAGTTCGTAGATACGGATGTCCAAAAGCCCACTGATCCTGCTGAAGTCGAAGCATGGCAAAAGAAGATGGCGAAGTGTCAAAGGATCTTGTTGGAGGGCGTCAAGGATCATATTGTATCCAGCCTGCATGGAAAGGCTACTCCATATTTAATGTGGAAAGCTTTGACGGATCTATTCCAGAGTAAGAGCAACCAAAGGAAGCTGGCGCTCAAAGATAAGCTCAGGAACATCAAGATGGAGAAGGGCGACAGTATCGCCAAATACCTCACGAAGTTCACTCAGTGCAGAGATGAGCTGGGAAGTGTGGGGGTGACTGTCGAAGACGAGGACATGGTCGACCTGGCTCTCTTTGGTCTTCCGAAGGCTTGGCACTCATATCAAGATAGTGTCAATGGTCGGGAGAAGCTGCCGGGATGGGAGCGCCTTTGGGCGGATCTCATGCAGGAGGAGATAAGGAGGACTACTCGAGATGGATCTTCATCAAAGGGAGCTGATGAAGAAAACTGCACTTTGGTTGCCAAAGCAAAGAAGGGGAAGGGTAAGAAAACCTCTCATTCTGGTGCTAAGGGCAAGAAGCAGGATATGGCGAAAGTGAAGTGTTTTCACTGCCATGATCACGAACATTATGCTACCAATTGTCCAAAGAAGAAGAAGAACAAGCAAGCGGGAAGATCTGCAGATGGAGAAGCTTTGGCTTCACAGTTCGAGCTTGATTTTTCACTGATCGCATGCTTGGTTTCAAGTGTGATGGGATCGGTGTGGTTCTTGGACAACGGTGCGTCATTTCATATGACGGGAGATCGAGAGTTGTTCTCAGATCTGGAGGACAAAGATTTGGGTGTGCACATCGAGATGGGCGATGATGGTAGATACAGTGCGACTGGTATCGGTACCATATCCTTTCAGAGGGAGTCTGGTAAACCCTTTTTACTGAAGGATGTCATGCATGTACCTGGATTGAAGAAGAACTTGATCTCTGTGGCGATGTTGGAGGATAAGGGGTATGATGTGGTCTTCAGCGAAGGAAAATCCTTCCTGCGCAGTAAGACTACTGGAGAGACTCGGAAGATAGGGGTTCGAACCAAGAACCTTTATCAGTTGCAGGTAGATGGCTGCGCAGTTATGGCATGCAAGGCGGGAGAAGTGGTGAGCCGGGATGATGAGGGCGAACTGTGGCATAGGAGATTGGGCCACCTTCACCATGGAGCTTTGAAGATTCTGCAGCAGATTTCTACTGGGCTTCCTAAGGGCACTCTTGCGCAGTCAGATCAGTGCAAAGGGTGTACTTTAGGGAAGTATGTGAAAGCCACCTTTCACGAGAAGGATAGTCGCGCCACGACGATCCTTGAGAGAGTTCACACAGACGTGTGTGGTCCTTTCTCGGTTGCTTCGACAGCAAAGCACAGGTATTATGTGATCTTTGTTGATGATTTCTCTCGAAAGTGCTGGATCTTCTTCATGTCGAAGAAGAGCGATACATTCGCGAAGTTCTGTGAGTTTAAAGCACTGGTCGAGAAGGAGTCGGGAAAGAAGGTGATTGCTCTAAGGAGTGATAACGGTGGTGAATTCATCTCGGCTGAATTCAAGGAGTTCTGCAGCGCAGAAGGGATTCGGAAAGAGCTCATCGCACCCCATAACCCACAGCAGAACGGGGTGGCTGAGCGGAAGAACAGAACGATCGTGGGTGCTGCACGGGCGATGTTGCATGATCGGGGCCTACCCCTTCACTTGTGGGCTGAGGCATGCAATACAGCAGTGTATGTGCAGAACCGTTGTCCTCACAAGGTTCTTGGCATGAGTACACCAGAGGAGGCTTATTCTGGCAAGAGGCCTGATATTTCCCATTTGCGGATTTTTGGTTCTCTTGTCTACATGCATGTGACGAAGGATGCGAGAAGGAAGCTGGATCCAACTGCTGAGGTTGGAATATTTGTGGGATACACTGATACACCTCACAACTATCGGGTGTATTTTTCAGATAGTCGCAAGACTGTTGTGCGACGGGATATAAAATTTCAGGAGGAGAAAGCCATGCAGTGTTCGCTTGAGAGGGAGCTACACTTGCATGCAGATGAGGAGTTGTTAGTTCCTAAGGAGGAGCTTCCGGATGTGGATCAGCCACAAGAAGAGGTTCAGGAGGTGGAAGAAACCACCCATGCAGCGCCAACCATCAGAGGGCGCATGCGCACTACAGAAGCTGAGCGACTGGCTCAAGATGCAGAGAAGGTTGTAGGACCACCTACAGCACAGCGCAGACAGAGGCAGTCACCGGATCTGTGCACTGGATACATGGCTCTTGTGAGTCAATGTGTTGTGAAGAAGCCATCCTCTTTTGAGGAAGCTGTGGAGGAACCCGCATGGGTTGATGCCATGATCGAAGAATATGATTCGATCGTCAGGAACAGTGCATGGGAGATTGTCCCAAGACCGGTGGGAAAATCAGTGGTGGGTTCGCGATGGATCTACAAGGTGAAGTAGGCGGCTGACGGGAGTGTGGAGAAGTACAAGGCGAGATTTGTCGCTCGTGGCTTTTCACAGATCGAGGGGATCGATTATGAGGAGACCTTTGCACCTGTCGCAAGGTACTCTTCCATACGGACGATCCTTGCTCTCTCAGCGCAGATGGGGTGGCACATTCATCGGATGGATGTGAAGACTGCATTCCTCAACAGAGTCATTGAGGAGGAGGTGTACATAGAGCAGCCTAAAGGTTTCGAGATCTTCAGCAGTGAGTCGCATGTGTGCCAACTCAAGAGAGCACTGTACGGGCTGAAGCAAGCACCTCGTGCTTGGTACACTCGGATAGACAGCTACTTCACCGGGCTTGGATTCTCCAAGAGTGAGGTGGATCCAAACCTGTACCAGATTGTGGTGGAGGGGAAGATGTTGATCATCGTACTGTATGTAGATGATCTGATTTTGATTGGCGATGAGCAGTTGATACTTTCATGCAAGGAGGATCTTGCACGAGAGTTTGAGATGAAGGACTTGGGCATCCTTCATTATTTCTTGGGATTGGAGATTTGGCAGCGCAGCGGAGGACTGTTTGTTTCTCAGGGAAAGTATGCCCGGGAGATTCTGGAGAGGTTCAAAATGCAAGGCTGCAAGCCTGTTGACACTCCTCTTCCTGGTGGTTGGAGGAAGGAGGATGCTACTTCAGCGGAGGTAGTGGATGCCACTGTCTATCGACATTTGGTGGGGTCGCTTATGTATCTGGTCAATACACGACCCGATATATGCTATGCAGTTAACCAGCTTTCGCAAGCTATGGTTAAGCCTACGAAGCTCTTTTGGAAGGCAGGCAAGCATGTATTGCGCTATATTAGAGGCACATCGGGATATGGTTCATGGTACAGATAGGAGGATCAGTTGAGGCAGCATGGCTTCACAGATTGGTATCATCATATCAGAGATTGTGTTCAGCGGAGAATCATGATGCTTTCATATGTTCCCACGGAGGATCAGGATGCCGACATCCTGACGAAGGCGCTCACCAGGAGCAAGTTCGAATTCCACAGAGGCAGGATAGGGGTTGCAGATAATCCATATCTTGCTAAGAGGGAGTGTTGAAAATGCGGCAAGATGATGGAGCTTAGTGAAATGAAGTCGCCTTCACTAAGTGGGCCCGCAGGCAAATTTTGGCGCAAAGTCTATTTTTAGACTATGTCTATTTTTAGACATATGGAGCATGGTACAGGGGTTGCAGTATGTTATTCTTGGAGTATTGGTCATGTTGGTAAAAATAGATGGACCTCTATTTTGTGACCTATAGGTCGATAGGTCGAAGTCTATTTTTAGACTGCCTATCCTAAAAATAGGGAAGTCAAATATTATTTACCCTTAATAATATTTGGACTCTAAACAATAGTTTACTCTCTTGGAGCACTTCAGTTCGAGCTACAGAAGTGGCTCATGCATTTGACAGAGGAATTACGCTATTCCCAAGGGTTTGATGGCATCATGCATGGTTGACTTCAGTTAGGACTTCAGTGGCAGAAGTTTGGTGGAGTTAATGAGACAGCTAGTGGAGTTGTGTTCGGTTTAATTTAGTTGAACTGGTTGAGATTAGTTTAACTAGCTAATCAACTAGTTATGAGTGGAGTGAATTAAATGTTATTTAATTCATTAATTAGTAACTCATTATTCAACTCAAGAACACATCAGTTCACTACAGTGCATGGACAGTTCAGTGGAGACCAGTGAAAGAGGTAGATGAAAGGGTGGAGTTAGCTATCAGTGGCGACATCAGTTGTGCATGAGATTTGCACCACACTTGGAGGAATTGACCATGATGATTGCGCTGTCAAGCCAAGGAGATTCGAACCTTGGATCTCTATATAGACAGGCCATGATTGCGCAATAGAGGCAAGGCAATTAGTGGTGAGTTTTGAACCAGTAACCTGTTCAAAACCAAGCTAGTTTGTGTGTAACTTTATGAGAAAGTACTGAGTACTTGTGAGGAGTATTATACTGAGTTTGTTACATGATTTCTCCATTATAATATACACAATAGCTGCGGGGTTTTCAGCTATAAGCTTTCCCCATACATACTGTGTTAATGTGTATGATGATTTGATGTGTTATCACTTGATTTTATTTCCGCATGTGTGATGATCTGAGTGGAAGAGATTATGTGTTGCATATAAATTCGAATTGTATGTGATCAGGATAGTCTCGGTGAATAATTGATCATTATTCAGCAAATTTCTACAAGGTAAACGCTTGCCTTTTGAGTAGGCTAGTTTTCCTTTTTGCTGATGGTTTGGTGTATCTAATTGAATTAGTTGCCTAAGGTATTTTTGGTTGCAAACTCCTTTTCATTTTTCATACAGTATTGGCCTTGTGGAATACATTTGAATGTGTGGTCTTGTTAGATCTACAACATTTGTAGTTGTTTAGTCTTATGGCCGAGGTGCACTTTTATTGTGGAAATAGTTGATGCAATATTGTCATTTAATCCTTACTGCAGGGTAGCATGTTGAGAAGTTTCTTGTGAAACATTTGGTATTCAAAATGACACTTGATCCTATACAACATCATGCACTTGACTTCAAAATTCATATTCAAAGTGTGCCAGAAAATTCTTGCAAAATTTCAAATATTTAGGTTGTTTTAAACCATTATCTTTTTCATGTATTGGATGCTGAAAATGTGAAAAAGACTTTGGTATGAAACCAACTGGTGAATAATTTCCAGCACAACAACCACTTCCAAGACATGATTTAGAAGTAGAACAATTGTGCTTATGAAGCATAGAAAGATATCCTTGATGCATTGTCAATGTTTGGCTAGGGTTATTTTTGGAGAAAATAACTCCTTATTCCTAGAATAGTGATCTTCAATACAAGTAAATGCCGGAGAAGAGAGATCATCGTGTGACGCAACAAAACTGAAATTGGACCCCCAAGGAGAGCTGGTGTGTCTACAATCGCTCTGTCAGCATTTTCCCTTGGTGTACCCCGTTCTTTTCCTCCAGCCCGAGTCTTAATTGACTTCTTCTTTCTTCGGGTTTATTTATCAAATTCGTAGAATTTGATAAATAAATACTATCCACAATGGTTGGACTTTAATTTATATTCCCGACTTTATATTATCTCCAAGCCTTATAACCAATGTTTAACTTTCAACACTTTATATTTATACTCCACGTTTCTTTTAAAATAAATAACTTGTAATGAACTTTCGGCTCTATATTTCACCACCCAGCCTTACAACAATCACGCTCCAGACTTATGCTAATTATCCGCCAATCGTTTAATTAAACAATTTCATTATACTCCGGGCCCACCTATATATATCAATAACCAATCAAACACTCGTATCGTACCTGGCTATCCTCTGCACACCTTAGTTAACCTCCGGGCAAGTTCAACGTGCGACCACCGTCTGATGGCCCTTCTCCAAATCAACGACTCTTGGAAATTTCGCTCGGCTTCCAACGTCGGGCTTTAACGTGCGATGGCGCGGGTTAAATGGTGGTTTTCCGGGGGTCACTTCGCCACGTGTCGCATTCCCTATGGAATCGCTCACGAATAGGAAATACCGCCTACTCCGTAAAAGCGGTGCGATATGGGCAACCCGCTTTTGTGATTCCGCTCGTGGTTTTGGTAGAGGGCTTGACCACGGGTGCAAGTCTGGTTCCGCTATCCCTTTGTTTGTTAACTCATGTCCAATCCTCGGGTCAGGTTCTGAAAGCACAACAATTTTGTCTCTTTATTAAGCGGGATTTTTATATTTGAACAGTTTTCACGACCCCGGTTCTCTACACAGACCTCGCCTTGGATATTTTTACATAAAAATGATTGTTCTCAATAATTATTTATATAAATTTTCCACATGTTTAGTGTGGTATTCCCATGATTTATTATAAATATGTGTATTATCAAAGAAAACCAACACAAATTTTATAAGATGGGATCAAACAAAATTGTTCTTGAGTTGAGCCCGTCGGACTTCAAACGGCGATAAACCATAATTCAAACCAAATTCGTGTTCCAAAATAGCCTGCTGACGTCGGCCAATTTTGTGACGCGAATTTCTTATCAAATTCAGCCTAATATTTTACGGTGCCGGATTTCCACTGCGCGAGCGGCCCAAACAAAGATCCGCTCCAATCAATTTCTGCCACGTGTCCTCAATAAAAACTTGCCCTGCTCCCGGCTGCGGGTGCATTCGATGGCGTTTAAGGTGATGGGACATGGATATGGCGATTTCATATCAATCGCATTAACATTTAACGCTATTCAATTAAATTTTCACATCAAATCTGCATTAATTAATTTTTAACACTGTTCAAGATCGGACCTCCACTCCTCTTAGCGATTCCGCACGCTCCAATTTGATCCGGCCTTCAGCTCTCATTATTAATGATCAGAGATTAATTATGACGGGCGTCCTATGATTGCATTGCAGATGGGTCGACAAAATGGCGTTTAGCCATGGTTTTTCAGACAAGCCGGTTGCTGGATTACACTGCCTGCTAACTGTGACGATAAGGAGAAGTGGCCAGCTGAACTTCTGCCTAGACGTTGCTGCATATTTGCATTTCTCTCGGTTCTGTCTCTGTCTATCTTCCTCTGTTAATTGGAATTCTGCTTCTTCGTCTCCTCTTGTGCCCACTGCGCCTGAGATTGCACCCATGCCTCGCATGCGTCATAGGATGCGTTGCCGCAGGGGGAGCACTAGAGGTCAACCCCGGCGCGCTCCCTCCAGCCCCTCAACAGAGTTGACTTCCGGCCAGTCCAGTGATTATTACTTAGGTCGATATCCAAATACTAGGAGTGGGCGGGGTCGGCTTGTAGCATCTGGCCACCGTATAGATTCCCCTGCTCCTGTCTTCCCCACCGTTAGTTCACCTTCTCCCACGACGTGCACTGCGCAATTTTCCTTTAATTGCTCTCTCAACCGCCCAAGAATGACGACTTTATTCACTGTGGTATTCCGCGAGGAGGCCCAAACGGAGGAAGAATGCACCCGTTCGGCGGGTCTGAGCTCGGAAAAAGCTGGCCAACATTCGGGCCTTCAGGAGGGGAGCCGTGGCATGCATGTGGAGGTAGCACCTAGCAATCCTGGACCTTCCGAAGGATGGTGCCGAATCGTGGAGGAACCACTGGAGGAGTAGTTTGGTTAATTTGTTTTTCTTGCTTAGCAGGCCCACTTAATTGGGCTGCTTTTAGTTTATTTTACTGTGCTGGACCTTTGTAATATTTTTGAATTATGTAAATTAAACGTTCAAGACTGGTTTCCTCGTATGAGGGCAGTCTTCTTAATTTTTTGATTTTTTGATGACAAATTTTCCATGAGTATGGCCAGGCAATGTTTTTGACTTCGGTGTAATTTTATTCGCAATGTTAATAGATTAACTTTACTTTGAATTCTCACATGATTAGCATTTTTCTTGATTTGTTCAAGGATTTTGGGTACTTTAATTTGTATTTGGAACAATGGACGTCGGTACTCTATCTGTTGCTTTACTATTCTACATACTACTATTTCACTTTCTTATAGATGCCTCGGGCATATTTGGATGATTTCTCGGATTGTCGATCATCTCCATGTGGACCGTTACTGGGTTTTATATCAAGTCCCTGTATGTGACATGGGGTATTTTTCTATCACTGTCTGGGGTGGGACTTCCACTTTTCCGGATGGATATTTGGGTTCCAATCTTCAGATGTGAAAATGTAATGACTTCATGGACTGTTTTACTTCATATAATATATTCAAAACAACGTTTTTTCTCTTGAGAAAAAAAAATGATTAATGTTTATCACTCTGCCTTCAAAACTAGCGATGCCGGTCTATGTTGCTGGT